>JABMIG010000170.1:0-337913 GCA_013187285.1 Cyclotella cryptica | reverse complement strand
TCTTGCGGGCGAAAAAAAATCGGAAAAAACTGGGCGAGTGCGGACGTGGACACGACCAGCGAGGGCTTAAAAATAGGTAATGAGCTCAAAAAAAGGTGTTAGCCCAGCGTTTAGCACGCTCGATGGTTAATGGCCTTAACATACCATCGAATAATCGTAACTTAAGCGCAGTTCGGTAAGTGAGATTTTTTGACGATTCTACAGATTCCTTCGTAATTGACGTAGAAGAATTTTGGCGATTCCAGTATCGCCGTTGACTATGCAAGAAGTGTATAAAAAGTAATAATTGCAAGCTCATGACCCAAATACCTTTAACCACATAATCGAATTACGCAATGACAGAAAACAAATATTTTATTGTTAAAGGTCTCGTACTACTAGAACCTGTAACACAACCACCTAGATACTTATGAATCCCATCACGAAGATGGCTTAGGATCTGGTTCAGTCTCTGGCTAGAGAGGAATCATTTTTTGTGGTGAATTCTATCCTTTCCCCAAAAACATAGCTCAAACACAGCAACAAGGCGCGAACCATACATCATGGCGATTCGTGGAGACGACGACATCAACGCGTTGCTAAACAATGAGTTTGGCGTCGGTGAATCTTATGGCGTCGGTGATTTTCAACCGTCGGTAGACGAAGGTGACAACCTCAGTGGTACTGGCGGCCCCATCGAGACCTTCATGAGCGCCTTCGCTCTATGCCCTCCCACCAATCCTGCAGTGGAAATCATTCGACATCGTTGCCATGAAAAGTTCAAAGCGAATGTCTACGACGCAATTCGTTTGTGTGCACCAAACGACAATACAAGTGAACCGCAGTCCGCAGCACCAACGAAAAATGCCGAGAACAACCAATTCTTGAGGTCTATCGTATCTCAAATATGGAGTGCCATGCCCCCTCACAATATCTGGGAGAGATTTCAGTTCTCACTTAAACAGTTAGAGGCTGAATGCGTTAGAGAAATGCAGAAATCATTGCGTGACAGTAGTGGGGAGCCGCTACCGTGGTGCAAGGTGTCACAACGAAATAATTATGGGCACAGCCAAAACCAGCTTGTTGACCAACTTCTCAGTCCTTCAGTCCAGCAGATATATGCTTGGATTATGTATGGCAGGTCGAATGGTGTTGTATGGGAACCTCTCATTCCAGTTTCGTCTATCTGTGATGGACCGACGAACTCGCAAGTCGTCAACCAAAAGTACAAGAGAACCTCACTGGGATTGCTTGAAAAGGAAATACAATTTCAAGTAAGGAGAACACTAAAACAGCAAATCGGTGGTTCTGGTAAACAACAAAATGGTGGGAAAAGAATCAAGCAATCACTTTCCCTTCGAGAAGTATATTCTACAATGAAATCCTTTTCTGTGGAACTGACCGATCCGACAACTCAAAGTGAATCGAAGCCACAAAAGAAGAGAAAAGATATAAAGAAGCAAGCAAAACAAAAAATACACAAGCGTCTCAAAGATGATCATATCAGCAAAAGTGACATGGAAGAATTTGTTGTCCAAGTGCTCTTTGCGTCACATCAATTCAAAAAAATATGCTCGAAGCTTCACAAAAAGTTAGAATACCTCTCCGATGAATGCTACTCCGCTTTCCTGAAGCAACTAAAGAAATGCTCTCAAGAGCAGAGTCAATCCCAGATTGTCGGGAGGAAAATGAAGAAGGATAAACATGGACGCAACTGTCCCAAAATTTCCTTTCTGGAAAATGATTCTGGGTCTCACCTTGATTATTTTGATAGGCAGGCAAGCGTCACCTTTGGGGGGGTCTCTCTGAGAATCAACGAATCGCATTTGCTCAAGCTCAAGTCTTTGTTCGGTCGTACACTATCAATTATCTCACCAGGGTGCTCAGATCTTCAAGAGTATCAGCATTTCTTTTCTCAGTCTTTATTCACATTGTTGTTGCGATACGATGCATTAGAGGGAGCAGGCTTGCAGTCAGCCATCCCTCCTCAAGTATTTCGTGTTTTGAATCATAGATATGGGTGCAACTGGGAGTGTTTTGCGAGTCCTTTCAATTGTTGGCTTGAAAATCAGAACGAGAAACAAAGCACATGTTCGCCCACTTCTGGAACATTTTCTGGGGGTAATTACGGTTCTGCGTTCGGTGACACAGATTCGCTTTTTAGTTCCGTGGGATCGTTTTTTTATATAGATTTCTTGGCAATGGCAAAAAATCAAAGCGGCGGATGTTTCCAAGCGAATCCACCTTTTGCTTCTAATTTTATCGAAATTATGTGTTGTCGAATGCACGAAGTCTTGGCCAATCAAGACTCGAATAACACTGACGGACATGACGCCGATGACAAGAGGAAGGAGAGAAATGACACACCCTTAATGTTCATAATCTTTGTGCCAGCTTGGAAAGAAAGCCCTGGTTGGAAAGCACTTGAATCATCCCCTTATTTGACCAGACACATTATGTTGCTTCAGAAAGAAGATTTGCATTACTATGCAGAGGGAACACAACATCGAAGAAGAACGAATGTTCATGGTCGCGCGAAGAGTTCAGGGGGGAAATCTACTGAAGAGACTGACAAATATGGGTCGCATCGCGTAGCATCTTTTGACACTAGCGTTTTCTTTTTTCAGAACTCTGCTGCGAAGAAAAAATGGCCCCTATCTGCCGAAGACGAGAGTCAGCTTAAGTTAGCTTTTGCAATGAAATTGGGCGAACAGGAAGAATTAAAAGGCGGTTCAAATCATAATCGACAAGCGCAGCTTCAAGTTGGAACGCCACACATTTTGAAAGAGGCAAACAAGAACAAAACATCTTCTTCACCTGCAAGTCACTCCAAACCACACAATATGAAATCATGCAGCAAAAAAGGTGTGTCATCTCAAGGTCATTCCAAACTTTTGAAAGGGGGTGACGATGAGATGAGAATTCTTGCGTCTCTTGGGTTAGTCGATTCTTCTTCCGAAAAGCGTGGCAATCCGTCACAGACTACTGATGACAAAAAAGGAAGGAAGAAGTCCAAGAAAAAATGAGAAATATTGAAGAGAAGTGACTTATGTTGTAGACACTTGGGATGGATTAAACTATTTTCCGATACACTTAAACTCAGTTATACAAAGTCACGTAAAAGTTATCTAAACAGTACTTCGAAATGCCTCTGGAGGGGCACATGATCAATAAAGTTGTCAGAAGAACCATCGATCACAGCCGTCAATGCAGTCATCCACATCATGAAATCTTCTTCCGTCTCTGCAGCACAACAAAGTGACGGTGATCCCACATCCTCGGGATTTATTTTGATTTCAAATCCAAAGTTCTTAGTAGCAGAGCGAGGCGTGTGCTCAACACTGGATACTCCGCTTGTGATGAATTCGTGTACCCCATCGACAGGATCAAGTAATGCGTTTCCAAAGCGAAGTTGGTACAGCCCATTCGACCCATGTAGAACGCAATATTGTCTCTTATATTTTGGTGCAGTACTCGAAGAGGTCGAGCTCATTTTGTTAGGAGTGGATTTCGACTTCGACAGTAGTTTACGGGGAGAAAAAGGCGATTGACGAGTCGAGGTTGATTTAGAAAAGGGAGGAGACCAGTGTTCATCTTCAGGCAATACTAAAAGAAGATATCCTTCAGCAATGGTTGGCGTTTGAGAAGTTTTCACAGTGGGCCGTGAAACATTAGTTACGTGAAAGAAACTTCCCTTCTCCTTGTCTTCTGCTTCTTTGGCCAACGCGGCGTCACTCTCCAATAAATTTCTCTTCAGCCATCTAGAGGAAGAAAGCACAGTGAGCATGTAGACAGTATTGCCGCGACCAACAAAACGGCATTTGTCACTTACAATTTCTGATCTCTCTCCTCGGTTCTCTCTTGTTGAACAATGCCAAAAGCTGCGTACAATGAACTCAATTGCTGCTCCAAGTCAAGTATCTGACTTTCCTGAAACTGTATCCTATGCTGGTACTGATCCAACTTCAACTCATACGATTTTTGCGCCGATTCAATTTGCTGCTGAAGCAAAGATCGTTGCTGTTTCTCTCCGGCTAATGCCGTTTCGACAGCGAGGAGACTTTGTTGAATGTCAAGTTGAGACTGCGGCACATTGTGTAGAAGCATTGTTGGCTGAGGTACGGAATTGCTAGTTTCACAACCAGTGGCGAATTCAGAATAATTATAACTTCCAATCGATGGCGTCCTCGCAACGATACTTCCTTTTCTGATATCTTCAGCTTCTCTATCTGCCCACCGCCGTTCCCAGTCCGAAATCAAATTCTGTTGTTGCAAATGCTGAGTCTCCAAAATGGTATTCCTTGATGCTAACTGCCTTGCCTGCTCGTAGACCTTCGCGAGTTCAGCACGCAGTGTTCCTTCTAGTTCCTCGAGCTCGCCAACACGCAGTTCGAGATTTGTCCTCGCCCTCGAAGCCGCTTCTTGGCGAAATTCTTCTTGGCTCTTGACTTGCATACCACCTCCAATGTTTGCATCTCCTCCTTCTCCAAGCTTTGCGCCCCGCCCCACATTCGACGTTGCACCAGCTGCGCCAAAACATTCTAGTTGGGCCTTCAGCCTTCCTACCTCTGCTCTCAACTCATTATGGGCTTCTCCCTCGCACGCTGTCTTCAGTGCATCTTTCAAGTCATGCACAGATATTCCTTGTAGATCGGATAAGATTCGGACTTGCCGATTGAGCCGATCGATTTCAGAGTTCTTTGTGTTATTTTCTGTCTGTAGTTTCCTGAGTTGGATGGAAAGCTCAGAGAGGTTAGACATACTTGTAGGGACGCGCGAGGCAAGAATCAAGAGAGCTGTCGTCAAGCTGTTCTCGGGTGGCGGCGGTGATGCAGCGGGAGACGCCCTTGTGGATTGTGACCTCCTCTCGAACACTGGATTTTGAGCCTGCGAGATTGATGATGGTTCTTTGATCTCTCTTAATTGATGTCTGCAAGAAACACGACCTCGCACGACAAAAAGATATACCTTTCCAAACACCTTTATTCACATAACTGATCACGTGATATCTTTTAGCAAAGACAGGTATATGTCAGCAAGTATCCGAAGGGCAAAAATTACTTTAGCACCGTTTGGAGGGCTGGACGTTAGCTGGATGGCCCAGATGGACATCATACTGAAGCCGAATCTACTGTGCTCACACAATGGACTCAAACGAAATCATTGGACTAATCGCAGCGTTCTTAGCTGCTCTCGCATTCGGCAGTTATGGCGTGCCCATGAAAGGAGAGGCAGCAACGAGGGTCAACGTTGATCCTTTGGTCTTCCAAACTTACAAGGCTTCTGTCGTATTACTGACATCTTCTCTTTTGATTGTGGTAAACAATTTGATGGCAAACTTTGAAAGTACCGAAAACAAGGACCCTAGTGTAAAGACATTTAATCCCTGGTCAATCTACGATTTTACTCCATGGGCATTCGTTTCGGCGTCAATGTGGGTACCCGGTGGCACTGCTGGCGTGTATGCAATTCGAAGGGCAGGACTGGCAATTAGTGTTGGCTTATGGTCGTGTGTCATTGTCATTCTCTCGTTTGTTTGGGGGGTTTTGGTTTTTCACGAAAAGCAAAGGAGTGGCGTACGAGGAGCTATGAAGGCATTAGCTGTGCTTTGTACTGGGTTGTGTGGCATTGCCTATTTTTCCTCGTTTGAAGCTGAAAGCAAAAGCGAGAGACAACAATGGGACAAAGTCACCAAGCATGCGGAAAAGGAGAATATCGAAGTAAGAGAATCAACTCCTCTCATGGAATTGGCGGACGCAGAAAAGGAGAACTCGATGTCCTTGGATTTCGAGACGTATCCGCATTGCGGTAAGTGCTGCTTTGTTGGCATGTACCACATCTCCTGGAACTATGATTCATTCTCGTCATATTTGCTCAACTGGCGATCTACTTGAATGTTATTTCAAAGGCGTACCTCCTCATTCGCACCAAACAATCCATATTGATCCACCGGCTTTCCTGTGTCCGGATGGCAGGCCCAAGAAACACACAATACACATTCCTGAATACAACATCGGCATTTGTATGGCAGTTCTGAATGGAGTGTTTGCAGCTTCTATCATGGTTCCACTTCACTATGCTCCACCGAGCGCAACTCAGGGCGTTGGGTATTCGATGAGTTTTGGAATAGCAGCAGTTGTGGTCGTTCTTGCAGTATGGATTATACGTTGGTTATTTCATTCTTCTTTGTATTTGAGGTCAGACCGGGACGATCACATGGGCAACAAAGGTAGCACAGATATAATTGTAGCTCTGAGTAAAGGATACAAATCGCTTCCGTCATTCCATGTCAGAGAGATGTGGCGATCAGGCTTGTTATCAGGATTGCTGTATTCTGTTGGGAACCTGATGGGTATTGTAAGCATACAACGATTGGGCAACTTTATGGGATATAGCCTAAATCAATCTTCAATTATTGTATCGGGTAAGTCCCACTTTCCCATTTGTTAGATGAAAAACCATATATTACGATTGACGTGAGGTCTTCCTATGATATTGTTTTAGGGCTCTGGGGTATATTCTACTACAAGGAGATATCAGGCGTGCTGCATATGTTGGGATTTCTACTGTCTGCATGTGTGGTCTTCGTTGGAATTCTATTGCTGAGTCGTGAACATGTGTGAAATTGATATCCTTTGGAAGGCCATTAACAGAAACTAAACTTGCTACGAATCAAAGATGGCAACATATCTGAGCAAAGTATGAGTTGTCAACAACAAATCACGCAAGCAACAGCATAATAGCTCCACTAACCAATCGTTCAGTTGTTGTCATGCTGCTGTTCTTGTGCTGATACATTCTTGGGTCTGTGTCCTCACGCATATGAAATCTATTGATTGAAAACGAAGCTGCTGGATGGTATGCAAAGGCTGGTCAAACTCGAGAGGTTCGACCATTGAAATGTGAGGAGGGCCTCCGTTGACTTCAAGGACCTTCAACTCTTTAGGGAGGATTTCTCCCCCAACAAGTACATGCCCAATCTATACTTAACAGCAGTAACGGCTGTTTAGCCCATTGGCATCGCATGATGCTAAACAGTTGAAAGCGTCCGGAAACAACAAAATCAAGAATGCAAAAAATAATTGTTGTTATGCCTGCCACACGACAAAAGAGGCCATAGTAAACTTAGCTGAAAACTGAGGGAATACAGTAATGGACTTGGAGTGGTCTTCATAAACAAACTCTTGTATTGAATGAAATGAGCCTGAGTTAAACCCTATTGAGAAAGGAAACAATTCAAACCTATTTAAAACTTCTTTGGAAGAAGACATGACTGTGACTTTTTGTGCCGAACTTTAGTCAAAAAGACTTAATTATGTTTACTCTGACTAAGGTCTGAAAATTTGCCAACAACGATACTGAAAAGAATCGTCACCAATTTAACACCCCCTTAAAGAAAGACTGAACCATGTGAACTATCCGCCATTCCATTCCATCTTTCCTGCCCATTACCATAAAAATCAATTTGCATTAAAAACACTTAAGCCCTACCACTATATCATAAGGAGGTGACAAAATAAATGGTGAGTATCTAGAAACATGCCCAACGCAATTTTATGTTTTTATGAAAAAGTTCAATTGGCACAACATTACTACTACATTCCCATCTTAAATTTACCACAGAGAAGCTGAGCCTGTATCAAGAAATAAGAATGACGTTACTTTAGTTCTGACTGGAAAGTACTCATAAGAATTCTGTGTTCATCTTTGAATTAAATCATTGTACTTATCTTCTACAACTTCTGCAACGTTTTCTGGACAAGTAGAGAAATCACGGAGTCATTACAATGCTCTATCACACCACAGGAATGCTAGTAAAAACAATTGCAAGACAGAGTACATGTTGTCTATGTTGGTTTTTCTGGGACACAAAATGTCTTCAAGGGCTCTCAAAAGTAAGTAATTTGTCATGTCATATGACCGGTAGACATGTTGTGAGATGTCACCAAGACATATTGCGACATTAGGGTTTTCCAAAGACGCCCCGGCGTCATGACATGTCGTCACGTGGCGACATGTCGTCCCCTAGTAGTAGTTAGTAGTAGTAAGAGTTAGTAGTAGTAATAGGTAGTAGTAGTCTTACCCAACATTAATTAATTGCTTACAATAATCCATTAGACATGAGCCTACTCATTTAATTACATTTAGAACTGCTCTTCTTCTTCCCCCTCTTCTCTCCTAATTATGATTCCGCTACATCATCTCTCATCTCCATGCGTTGCAGTGATGTTGTTCCCTAGTAACAGGTAGTAGTAGTAACAGTTAGTAGTAGTCTTACCCAACATTAATTAGTTGCTAGTTGATAACAAGATCCATTAGACATGAACATACCCATTTAACTACATTTAAATCTGCTCTTCTTCTTCCCCCTCCTCTCTCTTAATTATCTGAATTCCCTCAGTATTTTTGTGTGTCGGCAATGTCATTACACAATTCATCCTTGATCCCAAATGATTCCGCTACCCCATCTCCATGTGTTCCTTGTTCCTATGAGGTACCACAATCCCCCTCTTCCTTTTGCTTCTATACCACACCATATTCTTGGAGTGCATTGTGAAAGCCTTGTTTGTCAAAGCCTCAACAAACACAAGATCCTTGTACTTCTCCAGCAACCTCACCTCTGGCACAGCATAATTACTCTTGATGGCCTCGTTCTCCCAATCCTCTACTCACACCCTGAATACCCGAGTTACCTTCTTCTCCCTCAAAACTTATAATCAACTCCCCAATTCCCCAACTGCAAATCAAAGCTGTTACAGATGAAGACAGTGAGTTAGTAAAATGATCAAGACACAGTATGAATAAATTTCTAACTCACGTGTTGTCGTCATCACAGAACATGACAGAAGTTCCTGTAGCATCAATATGCTCACTGGCATCACGCTTCTCCCTTGCTGAAGACACTAATATTGTTGTATAACCAATACTCCTCTTCTTAACAGAATCCATCCTGACAAGTGTACGGTTGCCAAATTTGATTCCTTTTGCACCGCCCCAATTCCTCTCACATGGTCCAATTCCAGGATTTGGGGAGCATGATTGACATGGCACCACCCCAAGCACCTTTGTGTGATCCCTTGAGTACTTCTCATGCCAAAGATGAGACTTGCCCTTTGTAGCAGTTTGACTGTTCTAATGCGAAGGCTTGTCGTAGACCCCACCTTTGTTACAAAACATCTTGCATTCATTCCAAAAGGTGTCAACAATCTCATCCTCAGACATACCTTTAACAGAGGTGATGTGGTTAGCATAAGGATACTTGAATAATTTTCTCACCACGCATTCCATAGCCTACCAATGATCTCCAGTCAGGCTATGTTTGGCATCCTTGTATACCTCAGGATAAACACTTAATCCCCACACTGTGATGGAATAGTCATGATGTAAATTTTTGGCTTGCAAACTCCATGCCTTGGCAATGGCATCACCAAGGACATTGGTTGAACTATTCTCCTCATCATCCTCTTCTTCTTCACTATCTGAAGAGTCACAGAGCTCAGCCATAATGGCATCTACGTTTCCATCGTCCCTACAGAAATATGAAGCAGTAATGTGAGATGACATCTTCCAAAATTGCAAAAGCAATGCACAACTCACTGTTCCTCTTCTTCATTCTCCTCTGTTTGGCTCTTACTCCCATACACATCAGCAGCACATTCCTGTATTATTCAAGAGCTCCATTAACCGATTGAATGCAACCGTAGCACGTTTGACAGATAATATATCATAATATATCTTGTCCAAGCATTGCTTGTCTTTGTCACAGAAAGTAGAGCACAAATTGCTGGAAACACAGCTCAAAGTACAAATACGTTGCCTTGAAAAACTGTTCATCCTTAATGTCAATGACGGCGGCATGGATAACATCAGTCTTGGCTAAGTCTTTGAACGTTGCTTGGTGAACTGTTGCTAGGAGGGCATCCCTTAGACTCAAAATCCTCATCATTGCATAGAACCAAGTAGCTTATCGTGTCCTGGCTCTTCGTAAGAGACCAATCTTCTTTCCCTTCATCTGAGAGCCCATAAGTCATAGTTTAGGAGTAAGATAGATATTTAAGGTCAGTAATACATGCTCATTTTATACATCATGTCTGACATAATAAAGCATACATATATCATGAGTATACTTACATGTTGTACTTTGGAAAAGTAGGTGTATGTGAAGAGTTTCATATGCCAAACGTCATTATCCCAGATTTTTTAACA
Source organism: Cyclotella cryptica (assembly GCA_013187285.1). Lineage (NCBI taxonomy): Eukaryota > Bacillariophyta > Thalassiosirophyceae > Thalassiosirales > Thalassiosiraceae > Cyclotella > Cyclotella cryptica. Next base: position 327,728 of record JABMIG010000170.1, on the reverse strand, counting down.
TCTTGTAAGTTCAATTAGTCTTGAGTCTGTTAGTAGCAATTTAATCAACCCTTAACTTTGGTTGCATGTACTTCCTAAAAGTATAATTCAATTATTATTTGTGTGGGTGCTACAGTTTCTTATGTAGCATTTATGTTTGACTGTAATTGGGAAATGAAAGGCCCTGACCTAAGGATCTTAATATCGTGCTATTTTCAAAAAAGCCTAGTCACGGCCTGTCGGGAAAGTAATTCCCCGACATACAATACATCCCATCACACGCACATTTTTTGCTGCCCCTCCCAAAAAAATTATCTTACTATCTTCTAATCATATCCACCATGGACTTTTGCTACTGTCCAAATCAAACCCTCCGATCTCAGTCCCCACAATGAATTTGGCACTGCAACAAGGATGAGGGGCGCCGAGTGCAAGGTAAGAAAATATGGAGTTTGTTTTTTTGCCGTGCGTCTTCGCTATTGAGTTTTTCAATTAATTTGTTCTGCACTGTCCGTGCCACAGTGTATATCTCAGTCCCCAAAATGAATTTGGCCCTGCTGCTCTGGTCTATGTTAATTTAACAGCAACAAGGATGAGGGGTGCCGAGAGCAAGGTGAGAAAACATGGAGTTTCGATTTTTTTACCGTGCTTCTTTGCTACTAATTTTTTCAATTAAATTGTGTTGCACTGTCTGCACCATAGTGGATATCTCAGCCACCAGGCTAATTTGGCACCACAGCTCCAATTGCCGCAAAGACAACAACAGAAAGGAACAGGAGCGCAGAGCGCAAGGTAAGAAAACATGGAGTTTCTATTTTTTACCTTGCTTCTTGTCTACTAATTTTTTCAATTAAATTGTTTTGCACTGTTCACGCCATAGTGGATATCTCAGCCACCAGGCTGAATTTGGCACCACCGCTCCAATCACCACAAAGACAACAACAGAAAGGAACAGGAGCGCTGAGCACAAGGTGAGAAAACATGGAGTTTCTATTTTTTACCGTGCTTCTTGTCTACTGATTTTTCAATTAAATTGTTTTGCAGCCATAGTGGATATCTCAGCCACCAGGCTGAATTTGGCACCACCACTCCAATCACCACAAAGACAACAACAGAAAGGAACAGGAGCGCGGCGCAAGGTAAGAAAACATGGAGTTTCTATTTTTTACCGTGCTTCTTGTCTACTAATTTTTCAATTAAATTGTTTTGCACTGTCCGGGCCATAGTGGATATCTCAGCCCTCAGGCTGAATTTGGCACCACCACACCCATCACCGCAAAGCCAACAAGAGCAAGGAGCAGGAGCACTGAGCGCAAGGTAAGAAAAAAGGAGTTCGACTTTTTACCATGCTTCTTCACCACTGATTTCTCAATGAAATTGTTTTGCAATGTTTGTGCCACAGTGGATATCTCAGCCCTCAGGCTGAATTCGGCACCACCGCTCCCATTTCCGCAAATCCAACAACAAAAAGTGACAGGGGTGCCATGAGCAAGGTAAGAAAAAAATTGAGGTTGACTTTTTACAATTCTTCATCACCAGGGATTTTTTCACTTAAAATCTTTCTGCTGTGTCCTCTCCGCAGTGGATATCTCAGCCCCCAGGCTGAAAATTTAGCACCTCCCCTCCCATTGCCACAAAGCCAATAACACAAAGGAATGGGGGTGCCGAGCGCAAGGTGTAATTTGGTTGTTTGTAGATCATTGTTATTCGTTTGGTACCAATAAAGTTAACAGTAGCCTTGATCTATCACATAGGATTTTTGGCATTTAGACTATTATTTTGTGCAATTTCAGTTTGTAGTACTCATTGTAATAATAAATACTGCATCAGTAACAACACAACAAAATGTAAAGTATCAACACAATATTTCTATAAGTAACAACAGAGTTGATACATATATAATCTATAATTTGTCTTGTGCATTTCTTGAGTAACAACACAACATAGGGATTGGTCATTACAGATAGTTTTTTGTCGTACCGACACACATCAACTGTCGGTAAATTACTTATGGATTTTGCCACTAGTACTTACATCGTACAAGTAATTACATACACTGCTGTGACTTTCCCTGATACTTTTCTTACACTTTTTCGTAACTCTACTTACAATAAAATACATAGTATTACACACAGCCAGATGGAGCTTCGCCCTCTCAGACATTGTTGTGAACTGCTGCATGTGCCAAGACTTGAGCATAGATTCCATGAATGGCACCTGAGCCAAAAACATTACATAGGGGACATGCCTTTGACACAAGAGCATATAAAGAAAACAAAACAAAAAGTTAGAATGGTTTATCAATTGAGATAGCTGCATGAGGAACTTACCTTAATCTCAGGATATTTTGATCGTGCTCCCCACCATGGAGTGAATAAGCTCTTGGGAACTTTTGCTCAAGAATATTGCCTGATTTTTGGACATTGGATGTACCGTCAAACCAAAAGATAATTGTCTGAGTCTTGTCAGGATCCTACTTGAGGACTATATCCTCCATTCGTTTGGCTATGTAAGTGGCATCCTTTTTGCTGCCCTTAGTCATGTGTCCAATGCATCTTCCACTGAACACATGTGGGTGGAATGTCAGCACATAACCCAAGGACATTGAGCAGGGTCATTCTTGCAAATGGTTGCTCCGTCGCTGAGCCAACATAACCCAAACACATCCGACTCACGACACAAGATCTCCTTGTTGTTTTCAGCTATGTTGTTGTATTTGATATCAAGGAGATCCCCCAATTCCCCTACGTGTTGGAATCTTGTATTCTTGGTCAACAAGACGGGCAAAATTTCAGCATGATCTTGAATGACGGAGATTCCACTGCTTGATCAGATATGTTGTTCTAATGAAAGAGCGTTGCCACATCCATGTCTATCTTTGCATGGTTGACAGAATTCAGGTCTATCTGCTACATTTTTTGGAAGGCAGTGTCGAGTCGATGGCACACTGATTAGATGACTTGCTCTTCCCATCAAATCAAAGTACAAGTCAGAATTGAGTTTGAACTCTTGACTGGACTTTGAACCATTAAGGCGGTCATATACTATTCCTACGTGAAATTGTACACGTTTCGACAAAAAATCTTGGATGCAGAGTGTCAGATAGTCTGTCAGTGGCTTACATTGAGTCACAATAAAAAAACATCGTGCACGCATGCGCATGATATGCCATCATCCTAGCATAATTCCACAATTTTCATGATGTTCGCTATCTGACATGGACGTCAGCGTAGAAAACATACCAATTTCTACGTGTTGGACTTTGAACCACTATTTCAATTTAGACCACTAACTGTAGCTATTTTTAGGTGGTGATCGCGACAAGCTGAGGACGTGTAGAGCTGGATTTAAGCTCTTGAGATAGTCCCAAAGGGTTTTCTGTTCTTGAACGGGTCTCAGGAGTTGGATATTGAGGCCACACGAGGGACCAAAGATATCTGACAAATAAGAGTCCAAACTCAATTCTGGCCCGTACCTATCAATCCCAGTGGCAACCTTTGGTCACATGTTCCGTTCTACCATTAACTTCTCCACCAAAGAACTCAGCTTTTCTTCCTTGTCTTCAAGGATAGACACACGCATGTACATCATCTTGAGCTTCCTCTTCTTTGTGCTCTCCCAAAAATCAACAAAACGCTCAAATTCAAACTCAGGAATTAGGGCACTACAAAGCAACACCCGTTGATTGGGGATCTTTGCAAAATGCGCAACCACTCCAGTGTGATGGCAGAGCTTGAACTTCTTGTCGCATCGAAGGAACTCCCATCCCGGGACATTATCAACTATGCACCAATTACAGAACTGGTTGTCCTATATTTTCTTCAATGGTGGCAATCCTGCGGTGAGTGCAACAGTTCCCCTAGAGCCAACTCGGAAAGAGTGATGTTCTCTTCATTGTCAATGGTGTCCTCCTATGAAAAACAAAATGAATTGTGTCAGTGCAATTGCAAGAATGATGTGATATTTACAGATAATGAATTCAATGCAAGCTCACCATTTTGTCGGGATGGAACGTGAGTGCTTGCTTCACGCAATGAGGGATGCAACAATTTAATTGGAAAAAATGAGTTGATGTGTCAGTGGTGGAAATGGTTAGAAAAAAGCCAAATGGCATCTCACCTCAGGAGTTGGATTGGCAGCTTGGTCATGGTGTTGGATAGGAAAAGTGGGGTTGTAAAAAAGCCAAATGGTCTCCCTCAGGAGTTGGATTGGTGGCTTGGTAATGGTGTTGAATAAAGGCGGTTGGCGGCAGGGGCGCTTCCTAATTAGCCATGTGGCTGGAGTTATCCCATGTGGGGACTGGAGTGATGCAACAATTTAATTGGAAAAAATGAGTTGATATGTCAGTAGTGGAAATGGTTGTAACATAAAAGCCAAATGGCATCTCACCTTGGGAGTCAGATTGGCGGCTTGATAGTGGTGTTGGCTAGTGGGCATTGGCAGCGGCGCTTCATAATTACCACTGTGGCTGGAGTTATCAGATGTTGGGCTGGGAGGGAGGTAACAATTTATTTGAAACAATGAGTTGATGTGTCAGTGCTGGAAATGGATGTAACTTAAAAGCCAAATGGCATCTCACATTGGGAGTTAGATTGGCAGCTTGGTAATGGTGTTGGCTTGCAGGCCTTGGCAGCAACGCTTCCTAATTCCCCATGTGGCTGGGGTTATCCCATGTGGGGACGAGAGTAAGGTAACAATTTAATTGGAAAAAATGAGTTGATGTGTCATTGCTGGAAATGGATGTAACTTCAAAACCAAATGGCATCTCTCCTCAGGATTTGGATTGGTGGCTTGATAATGGTGTTGGCTAGTGGGCGTTGGCAGCGGCACTTCATAATTACCCAGGTGGCTGGAGTTATCCCATGTGGGGACGGGAGTGATGCCACAATTTAATTGGAAAAAATGAGTTGATATGTCAGTGGTGGAAATGGTTGTAACATAAAAGCCAAATGACATCTCACATTGGGAGTTGGATTGGCGGCTTGATTATGGTGTTGGCTAGCAGGCGTTGGCAGCGGTGCTTCCTAATTACTTCCACTGTGGCTGGAGTTATCCCATGTGGGGACTGGAGTGATGCAACAATTTAATTGGAAAAAATGATTTGCTTTGTCAGTGCTGGAAATGGTTGTAACATAAAAGCCAAATGGCATCTCACCTCAGGAGTTGGATTGGCGGCTTGATAGTGGTGTTGGCTAGTGGGCATTGGCAGCGGCACTTCCTAATTCCCCATGTGGCTGGAGTTATCAGATGTTGGGCTGGGAGGGAGGTAACAATTTATTTGAAAAAATGAGTTGATGTGTCAGTGCTGGAAATGGATGTAACTTAAAAGCCATATGGCATCTCACATTGGGAGTTAGATTGGTGGCTTGGTAATGGTGTTGACTAGTGGGTGTTGGCAGTGGCGCTTCTAAATTCCCTCTGTGGCCTGAGATATCCAGCATCGTGCCGAGAGTAAGGTAACAATTTAATTGGAAAAAATGAGTTGATGTGTCAATGCTGGAAATAGATGTAACTTCAAAACCAAATGGCATCTCACCTTGGGAGTTGGATTGGTGGCTTGGTAATGGTGTTGGCTAGTGGGGTTGGCTGCAGGGCTTCCTAATTTCCATTGTGGCTGGAGATATCCCATTCAGGCGAGGAGGGTCAAAACAATTAAATTGAAAAATATTAGTTACTGTGAACGTGCCAACTGCTAAAACAAAAACACAAAAGGTTTTCTCGCCTTGTGAGTTAGAGGCTTCACGAACGATGTTGTGTGCTAGAGGGCAGTGGCAGCAGTGCTTCCTAATTCCCTCTATTGCCTGAGATATCCAGCATCGTGCTGGGAGGGATGTAACAATTCAATTGAAACTAATTAGTTACTGCAAATGCAATAACTTTGAAAACAAAAACACAAAAGGTTTTCTCACCTTGCGAATTGGATGATTTGTGAGAGAACGATTTAGGCTAGCAGGCGTTAGCGGCGGCGCGGCCTAATTCTCTGCACGGCCTGAGATATTCAGCTTCGGCCCAGGAGGGTCATACCAATTAAATTGAAAAAAATAGTTACTGTGAATGCGCAAACAGTTAAAACAAATACACCAAAAGGTTTTCTCAGCTTGTGAGTTGGATGCGCCATGAGCATATGCTGTGAGCTAGCGGACATTGGTGGCGGCATGGCCTAATTCCTTCTGCTGCCCAAGATATCCAGTGTCATGCCAGGAGGGTCGTAACTATTTAATGGAAAAAGCTTTGATTTCCAGATTATGGAGGTTGGTCTGTTGCTTATTAGAGAAGACAGAACTTGTCTCTATACATAGCACACACTGTGTGATGCAACAGACAGACTGGCGTGGAAGGTGACTCACCCAGCTGACATGTGACTGGGCGTGAATGCACTTCAAAATGTCGTCAACATATGGGATGTCACCCAATTTTGGTGAGATTGTCGTGTCACGTTGACATCATGCCAACATGTCCCAGATAAAGCCAACATAGCATGTTGTTTGTGAGTAGTTAGGGACCTGTAGCATCAAATACTCTAAAATCTACCCTGCTAGTCTTTTTTACAGTGTGTTGTTATCATCAAAACTGTTTAGAGTATGAACGGAAAACCATGGATTTTCAACCCCTTCACTTTTCTACTTCTCTACTGCCGACATTGTTCTACTACATTTTAATTTCTTCTCAGCTCAGTTTTAAATTTGTGGCATGTGAGCACAAGAGGGACACAGATATGGTGTGAGATTGTATACAAAAGAGGATTGATAGGCATTCTCATCATTGCCACGTTCATTTCATACATGAAGAACCTAGGTTGTAAATTCTGGAGGAATTCCTGGAGGAATTCCGCGTTACTTGGGAATATTTGGTAAATTTGACAGTAACGTGATTAACTGTGGTAGCAAGATTACTGTGAAAGAATTACTTAAGTACTTTGTACAATACTTATGGGAGTGTGATGTCGTGATGTCACAAAATAAGACTCATTTTGACAAAATTTGCCATTATATTACAGGAACCTACAGTAATTACTACAGGAATTCTGGTTTGTTGCTCATTACTGAGTTTTTGAGACAGTAACCAAAATTGGAATTTACAACCTAGTCAAGAACCCAATATTGAATCAGGACATGAGCAAGTAGTTTGCTGCTGTGCTGTCTATCATTGGCATGAGAGAGTTGGTCGTAGAGATGTGTTGAATGTGAATGCTGTGAGAATTGAGGGCAAGTGGTTCAAGAAAAAACAAGTGATGCTAAACTTTTTCAAAAACAAGCATGATTCTTTGTTAAAAGCATACGCCCATGTGACAATTTATGTATTTCTTCCAGCTATACCTATAAATATGTGTTTTTCGTGTTCACAAGAAGTGTCAAACTTTCTTCTTTGCAAGACTTGACCCTCTTTGGAAAATGCCATTTCATCCATTGATTGCCATGCCGGCTGGTGGCCATGTAACACTACTACAACAACTACCTTAGACCTACTATAATTTGCAACAAATCAGTGGTTAGTTCGTATAAGTTATTATAGGGGTCTAAATGGCAAGTGTGACACTTCATAGAGATCAAACCTGATCAAACTCCCTAAAGCTTGCAGAACTCAAATTCTCAGTGAAAGGAGTGTGGGCTAAAAAAACACTGCATTGTTTTAATTTTCTGGTTTTATTTTCACAATATTTTCTTAACCTCAGTCTTGAGATAAAACTCTTTGCATGCATATGACCATCCTTCACCATTGTAGGTAGAAATTGTCAAACATGCTGGTGCAAAAATTGTACTGCCTTGAAAATTAATACTGGGGCTATAAAACCCGGACCCCTAGAAATGACAGGAAGAAAAACGGACAAAAAATGGCCGTTGGCAAGCCAACATGCAATTTTTGAGATATGGACATCAAGGGAAGTGTTGTCTTGTCTCTAAATAGGCTGTAACATTCTTACTTTCATGTTTCGTAAGTTGAAAAAATAACTATACTTTCTCTCGCATCGCCAATTATTTGCAACGTCATTTTTGTATTGTACTTCTATCGTTGTACCATAAGTAGCCAAAAAGGCAAAAACCTGTTAAGGCACCTCGTTTTTGTTTGAGGGTATGCCTATTGTAATGTATGTATCATATGGTTGTGTCGTGTATCTCAGATATCTCGAAACGTGTGTTCTAAAAAAGGACGGTCTGTCCATTCAAGTATCTTAGAGACATCAAGTATCTTAGAGACATAAAGCTTGGGGTCCAGGTTATTATAGCCCCAGTCTTAATTATGTTAAAAAGTACCAGGAAGTTACAGAAGTGATGTAATAGTGATACCATCTCTGTGGTACGAGTATGAATTCATTTTGAACCATTGAATGTCAGGTATCTTTGACCAATGGTTTGGCCTCAATATATGCCCCCTGAGACCCAGCCAACATTGCACAACCCTTTGGGACTATCTGAGGGGCTTAAGTCCAGCTCGACAGGTCCTCAGCTTTGAGCGACAACAGCTGCCATTGCACTGCCAAAACAAGCGCAGTGGTTCAAAGTCTACCATGTAGAAATTGGTATGTTTTATACTTTGGAAAGTATGTCAGATATTGTAAGCTCTCAGAACCCATCTAAAAATTCGTGAGCATGCACAGTTCTCAACCACAATTATTGCTCCTGAGCAACACACGAGCTGACAATGATCACCATCCCTGGCCGACTTGTCTTCATGAACATCCGCAACTCTCTAACAATGCTAGTAAGTTTTCCGACTTGTTGCTGTTTGTTGCCGTGTTTTTTTTGTCTCAGATTTGGAGTTGTATTTTTATTTGTGTGCTTCTGTTTGAACATCAACGCTGATCTGAATCTGATTTTTCTGTCACTGCTCCCGCACATTGAGGCAGTGCTCTCGTTGTTTGTGCGGTCTCTTCCTTGTCTGCGGTCTCTTCCTTGTGTGCGCTGAATATGTAATTGTAATGGAGCGCGTGTTGTGCGAGATTTTGATTCATATTTTGCTTGTGTTTGTAATATTGACCTAAGCCGGAAGTAATCAAAATTAGTTGTAGATAAGAAGTAGAAAAAAGGGTGTTCCAGCTGATTGGAGATTGTTTTTATGAGCTATAAACTGATTAAGAATGAGGACTACCTCATGGTGGTCCTCTCTAGTTTGTCATGTATTTTACATGAAACTCGTGTGTGTTAGATTTGCATGAGCCCTGTTGGATTCTTGCATGCCAAACAGGGTCTTCATGCACCTGGTTGGGCTGTACATGCATTCTTGCATGCCAACCTGGATCTTCATGAACATGATTAGGCTGTACATGTGATCTTGCCAGTGGGTCCTGCAGGACTCATTGGTCTTGCCAATGAGTCCTGCCAAAGTTTGGTGGGATCCTTCCCTTGGTGAGGAGAATTCTATTTGTATTTGTACCCATGGCCTGATATTGGGCCCAGGCTGGGTCAGGGGTACCAGTAGGTATCATTGGCTAATGTCACTCGCCCCCACGAATGGAGCAATAAGGTGTCAATGCTCACAAAAAAACCTCCAGTATTGTACTGGCAGGAAAAAAGATGGTGTGCATATGATGAAGCATAAGTGTTATGTAGAGAGAGTGGGGATAAACAGAGATTTTAATTTATGTTAAGTAAGGTGTAATTCTCCTAATATTCAATCGTTCAGATTTAGTTCCACCTTAAACCCTTATGGTGCCATTCGTATGAACTGACGTGATGGTCCAATGATCACTTTCATTCCAGTTTTCTGTCTTGCGGAGGATACCGTCTTTTTGCAGCAGCACTTTGTCACCAGGCTGGTAGTCCCAGTCAATGGGGGCAGCATTTTCCCATTGTGTGTTCTTATTACCATAAAACCCGGATTATAAGTGCTGCCGGTGTATAAGTGCACACGGAGCTATTTCCATGTACATTTGCTGTTTCTAGGTGTTCCACCCTAGCTAAGTTCATGGAGAACACATAAAATGTTTCTCCGTCTCACAAGCAACACACCCATATGTGGAGCTCCCAGTAACTCCGGCTGGTTGCTGAGTTACACCAAAAACCCGAAAAACTCACATGCTTCTCCACTATAAAAAACACAACACACTTCCGCACGATGAATCGCATCGTCCTTGTTGGTTTCTTGCCCTGCGACAATGGGCGCAGTTGCGATCTACACCCATTTGAATGTGGCAACATTCTAGTCCTCAATAGAGAGGACGGTGGGGTTGGTATGCTCCTGCGCTTGCCGATGACAGCACCACACGAGTTGGCGTGTTACACCATAAATGGTGATGGCACGGATGGTTGTCGTGTCTGTTTTGTTGCCAGGGAGGTAGCAGCCGGTGGGAATGCTGCACGGTTGAACGGCGCGGTTGTTCATTTGGTGGACGTCTTTACATCTGACCACGAAAATCGCGCAATTCGCCGTCATTTCCATCACAACCGCGGGTACGCGTATGGGCGGATTGAGATGCCTGAATAGTTTCAAATAGTTCTTTTCTAAACTAACAGATTAATTAGTTTAAATTAGTTAAAACGGTCTCTCTAAGCACGCATAATTAGGTTATTTAAAACCATTCAAACCCGCTCTTCATCCATGCATTTCTCACTGTCTGTGCAGGGAGGTTCGTGTACACCTCAACGGCTCATTCCGCCACCAACTGCCTTGTCGGCTCCTTCGCGACACCATTTTCAATGCCTCCTCCCGTCATCATCCAGTTCTCCCACTTCTCACGCATTCTTGACTTGATGGACTTGTTAATTCCAACGTGAACGGGCTGGCACAAATACGTGCAGCCCGGAGGTATGTGAACTACCTCAATTCCAAGTGACTGAATCCGGTTCACGATGTTTCCCATAACATCTGGTCCCTTCTCATTTCGCCAAGGGATCAGTATGTCATCAATCCACTTCTCCAACATTTCCTCGTCCATCCACGCTTTTTTCTGGCACGCATAGTGTCCTTCACCGGGGTACGTCGCGAACTCACGTGTGATGCGTCCGTTCGCCGCGCCTTTGAAGATGAGCAATGGCGGCAGTATCCCGAGGCTCGCATCAACTGTGGCAGTGAGCGTGACTCTCTTGGTGTCGAAAGTAGAAGAACGAACATGGATCGTGTTCCTACCTTTCTTCTCAAGAGTCTTGGCAGCATGAAACAAAAACAGGATCGGCGTCTGATCCATGTTGATGATCAGTGATGGATCGATGTCCGCGACTTTGTCCCTCATCATCTCGATGAAGTGGTGTGACTCTTCCATGGTCTCGTGGTAGTCCTTTTGGGCTGTGTGCATTGCAGCACGATGAGTAAGGCCCATTTGCTTTGTGAAACGCAGCACCGCCTTCTCACGAGCGTTTATGCTCTTCAACATAAAGTTCGGCATCAAGCGGGATGCTTCATGTCGAACCATGAAGCTGCTGACCTGAATACCTTGTGTTCTTGTCGAAGCAACAAATTGAGTCAAGCCATCGCGGACAGAGGCAAGAAAACTCGGCCGACCAGGATGTATCTTCCCGGCAGTACCGTTGGTCCTGTAGGGCACAAAAACTCTGTTCTCTTCGAGGTCGTCAACTACTTTTAGCACTTTTTTGAAGCGGTAATAGTACTGGTGGGGTAACCCGAATAAGGGACACGCTTGGCGAATAGAAACGCCATTAGATGCAAGCATGCTAATAGCTTGGACTAACTCACGTTTCTCCTTGATTGTGTATGAACGCCTTGAAATGGCGACCGCGTGAGCGCGGCCGGCGTGGGCGTCAACCAAATCAACAATAGGTTCAACATTATGTTGCTCACAAACTTCGACAGGACGTACCATTTTTGAAATCAAATTATGAGTTAAATGAAACAATATTTTATGAATTATTTTACATGCAATCATAATTTGCTTTAGGTATTCTCTCTTCACTCTACAACTTCTGAATCAACAGTGCTAAAAAACAGAAAGTATGTCTTTTTAGTTGTTCCTTCATTAAGCATTCAGAAACAGCAAAAAGCTCAGCAATGATGACTGCCATTGCAGAGGTAGGAATTGAAGATGGATGGACATCGAGGTGGAATTGGAAAAGGAGGTGGTATTATGAGATGGCGCGAGTTTGGGAGATATAAAAGTGGGCGGTGAGTGCGCACACTCGCGAAACTTGGAATGCAGCCCGCTAAAAACCTGGACGAGCCCCCAACAGGATATCACATCTGGCAGGAAACCGTACTATATGGTACATAGAGTAAAAAAAAGGTGATGCAGATACCCACCGTGTTAATAACACTAACTTGTGCCGGATTATAAGTTCCGCCTAATTGTATCTTTTGTACATTTGCGTGCACTTATAATCCAGGTTTTACGGTAGTTTGTTTTTGTCTATATTCCCCTATTTTAGACCAGTCAGCAATGAAGGGGACGCCAAACAACATGTCCCAACCAAAAAAAGCTGCTCCTGGCAAGGTTTTTAGTATTTTTGATATGTAGAGCAAACGGCCCATGCGGCGCTTGTGAGAATGTCAGCAATGTCACTCTTGTTGACTGTAAATGCCATGTCTAAGTCAGCTATGCGGAGCATTGCCATGATTGTTTGGTGCACCCGCTTGAGTATTGCGTTCGCTTGTGGGTTCCTGACACTGATCAGCTTACGCTTCAGACCGTTTGAATCACAGAGGGTCTTGAAGTGAAGTTTGAATTCACTTCTTTTGTCATAGATAATGTATAGACTACGTGGGTAATGGCTATACCAGGTCCTGTTTACTATATTTCCTACTGTTGCCGACGATTTGTCAAAGTAGGGTTGTTTGAGTTGGATATGTGTGTCGGTGCCCTTGTGCCCCTTTGTACCCATGGGAATATCAAGCTCACTTAGCTGTGATACTGGCAACTCTACAATTTCGAACCAGCTTGTTGCGGGGTCGATCATTGTGACACACATAAAGTCTATTTGTGTCCTGTCGTTGCCATTGAGGGTGTATGGTCCTATGAGGTCCACACATAATGCCTCTCAGGGGTTGGTGATGGCAAGCTTAGTTGGCAATGTCCCGTATTTTAATTGCCTGCACTTGTTCACCTGGCAACTGTGACACTTTTTGACATGTGATTGGACTGTCTCTCTTAGACCTTTCCAATACATCGAAAGATGAAGAGTTTCTTTGAGATGTTTGGTCCCGGGGTGTTGTAGGTAGTGGTGGAAGCAAGCTACTGCACGGTGTTGGATGCTTTTTGGAATTACCATTTTGCCATCCTCACAGAGTACTTTTGTATTTTCAACCAATTGGGTTGAATAGCCTTTGTTTATGAGGCTTTCATCTTCTTGTTGTGCCTCTGCTATCTCTCTGATTGTGAGTGGATAGATGGAGTCCTCTTCGTTTTGATCCACAAACACCTGGTTCATGGATTCCTCAGTGTCTGCTGCTGATGCTTCTTGTAGTGCGATGTTGTGATAACACCAGCATTGAGCAAAAGTCATCCAGGTTGACCTGTCATCGTGGATGGGTCCATAGTCCAGCCGTGAGATGGCATCCGCCACTGTATTGTGGATGCCTTTGATGTACACAATGGTGGGGCCATACTCTTCTAAGAGTAATCTCCAGCGATACATTCGATCAGAGGTCAGACCTGAGCATCCTGTTGCATTAGATTTTTGTGGCCGGTGTAGACCGTAATTTGTTGTCCCCAAAGCATTCCTTGAACTCTTTCAGTGTTTCTACTATGGCCAGTAGGTCGTGTTCGGTCACGCTATATTTTTGCTGCATCGGACTCAGTTTTCTACTGAAAAACGCCAGCGGCCTGTTATATTGAGTGATCATAGCGCCCAGTTGAAACTTGGAGATGTCTGTGTAAATCTCAAAGCCCTGCAAATAATCAGGGTAGGCCAAGGTAACATCGCGAGCGATTGCTTGCTGGTAGACACGTCCCAATGCCGGGAATGAGCTCAAGGTGTTGGTATGGGCGTCTGGGACTCCCAAGCAGTTCTTACTGCATGTGCGATCCGCGATTCACGGTGCAAGCAAATGGGGCTTGGCACGAGCTTAGAAGAAGCAGAGAAGGCTGTTGAAACAGCCAAGCTAGACGTGAATATTGCGAAGAGAGAGTATACGCAGTTGCATAATGCCAAAAAGAAGAAGAAGGACGGTAAGGGAGATGTGCCCAGCATGACCACCGAGGCTGCACTGCCCGCCCTAGCTAAAGCTAATGCCTTGTACGATAAGACCCTAAAGGCTCTAGAAGCCTCAAAGCTCGCTGTCAAATTGGCAGGAGCGAAGGCCTTTGAGCTATATGGAAACCTCCTCTCCGACGAGGCCCGTCAGCCTTGGGAGAAGATCATCAAGGCCCAAGTGACTCGCGCTCCTTGGGAAGACATCAAGGAAGTACCACACACGGAGACTCCCATGAAGACTTGGGACTCGTATCACGAGTGCATCATGTTCTACCTGTTGCAGGTGTTCCGTCATGCCGCAGGTGAGGCCCTCAAGTACTATGTCACGAACACGTTGAAGAAGCCCAACAGGGTCTCTATATGTCAGTTTTTCGTCCGGGTAGAACAGCTCAACAGCTACCTCGAGACATTGCACTGCCTGTTCTACAGCCCGAAGGCTAATCAGGCCACTAAGAAGGCATTGCCCTTGGACAACGCCGACCTTGCGACTCGCATTTTGCAAATGTGTCCGTCCAAGTGGCAGACCCACTACAACTTGACGGAGAATATCACTCCTGTCGGTACTAGGGCCCTCCTATTGGTCCTAGAGAACATGGAGAACAATGTGGAACTCGAAGTTAAGCCTGCCAGTATGACCAATGCAAAAGGGGCTGATCAGAAGCAGAAGATAGAGTTAATGGACTCCCGTTTCCCCAAGAAGCCCAAAAAGGTGGGCTCGACCAAAAAGCACTGTGTGCTCTGCAAGAAGCATGGGGGGCTGCACAAAAGTCACAATACGCATGACTGCTGCCATTATAATGAGGACGGTAATCCGATCAAGAAAAATGGGGGCACATGTAAGCCCCATTCCAAAGAAAGGAACCCAGATTGTGCAAACTTCTCCCAGATAGTCCAGGCGGAGTTGAAGAAAGCTCTCCGCAAGAAGTCTAGTAAGCGCAAGAAACGTTGCGCCAATGACTCGGAAAGTGACAGCGATTCCGACGAAAGCTCCTGAAGGTGCGGGTCGGATAGCACTGGGGAATTACATACATGTAAGAAAAATTAAATAATACAGATATAAATTGTACTACCCCCAGTCCGAGTAAAGCTATCCTGACAAGTAAAAGTCGAAAAATTAATGACACTAAATTAGCTGTCACGAAAGACAAAATATTAAGAAAATCTTGTGCCAACACAAAAACATCCGAATTAAAAATTCGAGATAATTCGAAGATGACTGACTCAAATATTTTAAAAAAAACTTACGACAAAAAAATGTCGATAATAAGAAGAGGTGCACTGAGGATGGTACGACTACACCCAGTGTCAACTATAGTATCAATCAACCACAGACGGTGGTTGCACCACACACCAAGGAACGCCTCAGTGTTACGGCAGTAGTAGCCATAATGGAACCAGTGACTGAAAGTCAATCCTCCAGAGCATACAAACAACCGCTGAGGAGTCACCCCAGTAACAAAATCAAAGTCCTACTGGACTCTGGGTCCGATGGAGACCTTATTTTCTTACCAAAAGGAAAAGACAAACCCTTTCCGTACCCGACTAGGCAGGTGCCAAAGTCTTGGCATGCGTAAACTGGGAGCTTCTAGACAACTGGACAGGGGAAAATCAGGGTTAAATTCTTTGACTACTCCAATAGCAAGGAGTACTTTCTACAGCCAGATGTTGTGGAATACAAGGAAGATAGCCTGAACAAACCAGAGTTTGACCTCATTCTTGGTAGTAATACCTTGAAAGAGTTAGGAATTGTCCTAGACTTTTGGACAACAGAAATCACAGTAGATGACATCTCACTGCCAATGAGAGACATCAACAAGCTGAACACAAGAGCGACAATTTAACGGGCTTGGACAATGAATAATAGCATCTACCAACAAACGGCCAAGGAACCCCAAAGTACACTCGAGGTGACAAAACGCCTCATACACATACTAGACACTAAATATTAAAAAGCGGATCTCAGGGCAATTGTCAGAGACAACTGCACACACCTAAGTGACCCAGAACAAGCAAAGTTACTGGAGCCCCTTCAAGAATTTGAGGAGTTATTTAGCGGGAAACTAGGTGACTGGGATTGTAAGCCGGTCTCCCTCCAATTGAAGGAAGGAGCACAGCCATACCATGGTCGGCCTTTTCCCATACCCAAGAAGCACGTAGAAATCACCAAAAGGGAGGTACAGAGACTATGTGATTTAGGGGTACTCAAATGGCAAGATGATTCTGAATGGACATCGCCCACATTCATTATACCAAAGAAAGACAACACTGTATGGGTTGTCAGCGATTTCAGGGAAGTAAACAACGTGTGGTGAGAAAACCGTTTCCCATAACCAAACTCAGCCCTGTTCTACAAGAACTAGAAGGCTTTACGTATGCCACTGCCCTTGACTTAAACATGGGCTATTACA
Source organism: Cyclotella cryptica (assembly GCA_013187285.1). Classification (NCBI taxonomy): domain Eukaryota; phylum Bacillariophyta; class Thalassiosirophyceae; order Thalassiosirales; family Thalassiosiraceae; genus Cyclotella; species Cyclotella cryptica. The sequence goes on along the minus strand of JABMIG010000170.1, from coordinate 311,263 downwards.
CCATTAGATTGGATCCAGATGCATCCAAAATATGCACCATTATCTTTCCCTAGGGTAAGTACTCTTACCTACGGTTACCAATGGGTGTTGCATGTTCTCCCGACATCTTCCAAACTAAGATGTCTGAGCTAATGGCAACCCTTGAGTTCGTCCGAACTTACCTTGATGATTTACTATGCATCAGCAAGGGTAGCCTGGAAGACCACCTTACTAAACTAAGACGGGTCTTCATCAGGTTGTGAGACGCATGCTTGACAGTGAATGCTTGCAAGTCATCTTTCTGTGCCGTGGAGACAGAGTACCTAGGATATGTATTATCCAGAGATGGTATCAAGCCACAACCAAAAAAGGTACAGGCAATCCTCGCATTAACGCCGCCACAAAATGTTAAACAACTCCGTAGATTTCTGGGCAAGGTCCAGTACTACAGAGACATTTGGGCAAGACGCAGTGAAATACTTGCACCACTATCCAACTTAGTTGGAGAGTGTGGACACACCAAAGTCACAGGAGAATTCTATTTGTATTTGTACCCATGGCCTGATATTGGGCCCAGGCTGGGTCAGGGGTACCAGTAGGTATCCTTGGCTCATGTCAAATATTACGAACGTTGATGATAATCTGATTTGACGATCTCAGATCCCACAGTCCTCTTTATGGGGGGGGGGTTGGAAGCACTGCCACGGACTCGTGACTTTTTATACAGTGCTTGTTTTGCATGATTTGGTAATTTATTTTATTGCTGCCACTAAATACGACACAAGTGAATCTGAATTGTGTTGCTCCCTCCTCCCTCTGCCTGTGTTGCAAACTCAATCAATCCTTCAATGCAATCCATTTCATCTACTTGATTCTCACCTTCTGTTTCTTCCTCTGCCGCTTCTTGTTGGGTTCCATCCTCAGCCTCATCATCACTTACAGCTGGGGAAGCTGATGGAGATGGACGAGTCATTTACTCCCCACAGCAAGCCCGTCATTCTTCTAGGTCCCTTGGCATCCCTGGGACTTTGTTTGACTGATTCTTGTATTGTAGGTAAGTGGAGCACTTGTCCTTGCTGAACCGAGCAAAACTATGAATTCTCTCATGTCCATATTTCTCCTGCAGCTTCTTGACCCCTTCAATCTTCTTCCTAACATTGGCCTTTTTTGCTTTCACATTCTTTTCGAACTTTTCATTTGCCTCCCTTCTTTTTTCATGATGTGCCTCCAAAAATCTAGGGTCATGAAGGGAGTGAATGCCATTACTGGCCATCACACCGGAGGTAAGTCACTTTGCCTCCTTTAAGTTTTGAAGAGTCGTTTCACCTTTCCTGTTTTGGCCTGTGATGATCTTGCACGTGCAGCAATCATAAGCACAGTTGCTGTCATTCCTTCATGAATGTTCAGGTTTATGCTTTGAACTGAACTGTTGGAAGCTGAATGGGCATCACTGTTGTGATTTGAAGTGGTGAGTGCATGTTGAATGACAGGTGCTGAGTCATCAATAAGTTCTTTGTGTTCTAACAACTTCCGATTCGGCGGGTTCCATCCGCGATCGGACTTCCATAGGCTTTTTGGAAGACTCTGTTGATGAGGGGGGATTATGTCTGTTGGCCCAATGGTGCAAGGTAAGCAGTTGATGCTCTTCCAGACCATCATCCACTCTTTAACTCTTGTCCACTCCATCTTGAACTTACCATTCTGTTCTGATGCATCTCCTACTTGCCACAAGACAGTTGCATATGGCACGCCGAGGCAGACTCACCACTCATGAGCTTCGTTGTTGATGTACGTGACAAATTTTGGATCCAATCTACTCTGATGACCGTCAACAATCAGCACTGGGATAGGGCCGCCCGGATGCCTTTCAAAGAGTTGAAGTTGATCAAAATACTGAAGGAATTGGACAAGAATTGCCCCCGCGATTCCACCACTCTCAGATGCAAAGGTAAGACATTTGACCTCTTTCCCTCTGTAGTTACATGTTGGCCCTTCGGGATAGTATTTGCTCTCACCAATGTTTAACTCTAAATCAATTTCTCCTTTTTCATTTCGAATAGGATTCTCCACAGTAATGTCAATCCCTGTCTTCCATGTCATTGGGACTTCTTCCTCTTTGTGCTGGAAAATGATGACGCAGCAGATAGCTTCACCCAAACCAGAAGTGAAGGGAAGGATGGTAAACCGGTGGTTGGCGGTGTTGAAGATGACTTGAGGTATAGTACCATGTTCGACAATGTATTTTCTATTGCCCACATTCCGATCCTGTTTCTGCTTTGTTTGACACCCACTCTCATCTGCACATAGAATATAGTCGGGATGATCAATCCATTTCTTGGATCAATCCAAACCTCTCACTCTCTTCCACCTCAATTCCTTCTCGGTCAGTGTACACAGGATTCACACGAGGTGATGCTATATGTGTATCAATATTTCTTTATATATGTACTGATACATTTGATTTATGTTGGATAGCTTTGTCCAGTCTGCACGGTTGGAAGCAAACTTCTCTCCCTTCTTCAAAACAATCTTACCAGCATGCCTCCTTTAAAGCCTTGCCACCAATTTCTACCAACAACACCTATGTTTCCTGAGTTTGGGGTACGTACTTTTTGGAACTGTGTTAGACTGTCTGACATTTCAGTCTCACTTATTTCAAAGTGAATTTAGGGGCTGTATTAGTGCTCGATTATGTGCACATTTTTTTATTTTTGCACGTTTTTTTCCCTGACGAAGATCATTTATGATGCTTCACATAAAATAACCTCACAGATTTTGAGTTTTTGCAAATTCCCCCGATCTGACGTGTTTTGAAAAATCAGGGAGGCATCTCCGTGGCTCCCCGATTTCGGTGAGCTGGATGGAGTCGTCACGCCGAATTTGGGCAGCTTGTTTTTAGCCATCACCACTCATCCGTCCGTCACCCCAAATTTGGGGGGGTTATTTTTCACCCATCACCCACCCATCGCCACCCGTACTTCACATCATTGCATATTTTGCCGTTCGGAGGAAGTAAAATGCTCGCCGCGCGATGTCCCTTAAAAAAATGGGAGCAGTGGCGCCGTGACGCACTGGAGCGCTAATACAAAAAAGCTCCCCTTTTTCAAAAAGCGAGAAAAATGGGAACTGTGAGGTTTCAAAACGGGGAGCGCTAATACAGCGCCTTATACTAGTAATGTCTTACTATGAGTAACAGGGGACTCGCTAAATGTTTCTGTATAATCGCCAAAAACCCACTCTTTCCCGTAGATGTCCTTCTGTAGTCCAATCAGGTCTTAATTATGGCCATAGAAGACCCTCTACAACCCCCACCGCAGCCAGACCGCAGCCCCACGCCTCCAGCACTCCCCAGCTACTCCCCGGGCACGCCCCTCTCAGGCCCCTCTCACTTAGTTGTAGCTGTTGTAGCAAGAACAGACTAGAACAGAGCAAGAACCACTTGCCCTGAAACACTTCCTACTATACCACCTTGGCGGGGTGATGATCAGCGGCACAACAATATGCCCGGACCAGCCCGAACTCCAAGTCAATGAAAATAAAGGAGGATCGAAACAAAACAATATTTCAATAGAGTGTCTCATCATGATGTGGCTTAGCTTTATTTCCGCCGTCATAATCTCTTTGCTTTTCCTCTTGAGGGCTACGTTTTCAGAGGGAGCAACATATTTGTACAGCAAAGAAGGGGACAGTGATGCTTCGTTCCCTGTTATAGATTACCTTCTGCCTGATAATGAAACTCTAGCCGATGAGGAGAATTACGAATATATGCATCCAGAGTTTTTGTATAAACCAGATTCGTCGCCCGACTTTTCACCACCACCAAGAGTTGTGGAATTTTATGCGCCATGGTGTGAACCCAATTTTCTAACTATATGTTGCCTAAATTTATTCTTCCCCTCATGCTAATCTTTGATTCTTCTCACATTGCGATCAAAGGTGCCCCCATTGTAAGCATTTTAAGCCTAGTTTCATCAAAATGGCAAATGCCGTCTATGCGAAGCAACCTAAGATAAAGTTCCATGCTGTCAGTTGTGTTGCTCATAGCAAGTTATGCAAGACACAAAATGTGAGTGGGTACCCGACTTTAAAGCTATTCAAAGAAGGCAGTTACATTCCAATCCCAGTGGAACACTTCAATTCGCTTGACGCAGAAACGATCTTAACGGAACTTGGTTTTGACAGCGAAGGAGTGCAAATTGATACTGGCACAATAAAATCCATTCGCGTTAGACCGCCAGGAAAACAGAATGAAATGGAAACTAAGCCCCAAAACATCCGAACTGATAAGGTCGACGCGCGAAAGACAAATTCAAAGATCGCCCCTATATCTCATAAACCTGATTCCGACACTAAACTTGCTAGGGTGATTCCATTTCGCCCACACGAAGTTTCTGATGCATGGCATGATGCCGCTAATTCTTTTGAGTTCGCTCTGAAATATAGCATTTACATGTCAAATGGTCCAATGCCAGAAAAGGAAAAGAAAGCATTCTTCGAATGGCTTGACTTGCTCTCCAAATCACTCCCACCACAAATGGACAGAACGCGTCAGATAGTCAAACATATTCTAGGTGAGTGCCTCATATTGTTTCATTCGTTCGTTCTTGTGACAGCATCTCTCCCCTTCAATAGACTCAACTGGATTCTGTTCGAGTAAAGAAAACTTTTCTACAGCCACCAAGGGCTTACCAGAATTAACTCAAATGATTCGGGCGAGATTTCCGCCACTCAAATCAGAAATATGGCGAACATGCACTTACGGGAATAATGAAAACGGCTACACTTGTGGATTGTGGCAGTTGTTTCATGTTGTGTCAGTGGGTGTTGTCGAACACAATAATCACGGCGATTCTATCATCCCAACACGATATGCTTCAGAAGTGCTTCGGAACTACGTTGAGAACTTTTTTCAGTGTGAAGTATGCCGTATGAATTTTCTTTATATGTATGATAGCTGTGCATTTGATGGTTGCCACCGTCTCTCTGGCCAACCGTCGACTTCCGGACATGATTGGCGCGAACTACCGCTGTGGCTGTGGGAAACGCATAATGATGTCAATGTTCGATTGATGGGAGAACGTTTAGATCGCGACATGCAGCCCAAACCTAATGACTGGGAGTCTCAGCAAGCACGATGGCCATCCTTGTTTTCATGCCCAAATTGTTGGCGAGAGGACAAGAGCTGGGAAGAAGACGAAGTTTTTCAACATTTGCATCGTGTGTATTGGTGAGTATTTTCTTTCGGGAGACGTTTCTTGCTTTCCCAATGACTTGCCTACTCTCTTCTGATGATTTGTTTCCCTTGAAGGGCGGGAAACCCAACACACATCAAAATACCATCCAGTAATGAAGTTTTAAAGAACAACTATGATCGATCGCGTAGCTGGAAAGTTGCTGGTGCTACATTCGCATTGATACTCTTGCTGGTGTGGATGCTGAAGTCGAAGCAATTATTAACGCGCACAGGGAAACGGAGAGAAAAGAAAATCTAGTTGCAGCAGTTGTTCATGAGCTTAAGATAAAATTATGAACATCTTGCCCTAATAAGTGTTGATTTCTTCGTTTATCGCGATATTAAATCTTACCAAAAAGCAAGCTTCCAGAAAAATGACAGGAGCACCATTTGAGCAATAGCACGTCCCAAATGACCCCATGGATAAGGAATCGGAGGAATCCCTTCCCCCATCTCTGCATCATGGGTAAACATATATATATTTGCAGGAGTCACAGCCAACACCAACAATCCGAGTAACGCTGCAGCAAGCTCGACTGGTACATCAATCAAATCATACCCAGAGAGGATCAATAAAATTCCACCTCCAACTTCAGCTACACCAGTCCAAAGCGTATGATATTCATCGTAGGATAAGTTCAATGCCTCGGCGCCAGGTGCTGGGACATTCCAAAGACCTCCCCAAGTCCCCTTCGGCGGGACGATGTTGCAGAAAGCTTGTTTGAATGTAAAATGAGACACCCCTGCAGCTATGAAAATCAGCCCTAGCCCGAGGGGCCATGTATAGTCTTTCCACAGGTCAAACCACCCATCTGGCAACAGATCGTCAAATCCATTGAGCAAGTTGACAAAAACTGATGTACCAAGACAGATGAAGGCAGCTATTGAGAGAACAGCGATCTTTTGAGTGTCAGCATCCCTGGCTGATACGAGAATGGAAGGGTCTGGTCGTTCTTCTAACGTCGAAGGAACCTTTGAACTCAAGGAAACATCAAAACGACGGCCAGGACGAAGCGTTCCATGTTCAACATATTGATTTGTCCAGAGACCAATTGGAGCTGTTTGTGCGAATAGTTTCACTTTGCTGGGAGACGTACTGAATGCTGACGTCTCCCCGAGAATGTAGGCCAAGCAATAGAGCAGAACGGGGAAGTTCATAATCAGTCTGGACTGTCTTGAGGCGCAATAAGTACGGTGATGATCGGCAATGGTGGACTTGAAAAAGCGGCAAAGCAAAGGGCGGCGTTGGTTCGTAATGACAGGTAAGACGACTTGACAAGATGTGAGGAGGGATGAGGGAGGGATGTTACTATGATCTCTTAACGAACGATTTTTATTTCAGAAAAAAGTGAATGATGACGTAGCGAGACGAGTAAAAGTTTTGTATGGTATTGAATTGTACGTATCGTAGTGCTTCTCTATAATAATTCTACCTCTAGAGAGTCTAACGCTAAAAGGGTATTCTCGAAATCTTCAAGTTTCGGAAAATTCTAACTTTCTTCGACTTGTGTTTACGGTTTGAGGACTGTTTTATCTCTTATGATAGACTCCATGGTATGGTATTTTACCATACCGTACTATAGACAGACTGCAGGAACCGCATTATCGCAAAAATTTTAGTTTTCCATCTACACAAGAATAAGTAAAATCGCCAAAATGTTCAGCCATCCTCCCGCCAGCTCCCGCCTCTTCTACGTATGGCATAGTTTGGCATTCATTATAATATTATTTCCATGCTCGGGCCATCACACACGGCACTAATAATTTTAATATAACTTATAGAAGAAAATGAGAGGTGCCCAACATCATATCGCTTTGATTCTATTAGTAGCGGGGTCATTATCTGGTGTTGTTAACGCTGCGTGTCAGTCCTGCCTTTTCGATCTAGCCGGTCGTGGTATCATCAGAGGGAGCAATGGAAACATTGCCGAGGGTACATCGACGAAGCAAGGCGGGTTTGTGAGACATGCCGGCGTACTTCCGATTGGTCTTTCTACGGGAAGGGTGGCTCGACCAACGATGCCAACTTTCAATTCCATTGCAATTGATTTCTCCGGTCTCTGTTTCCTCGCCACAAAGAAATTGATATCTTCCCTTAACACATGCAACATTATTTATTTAGCTGCCGATTCAGAAGCAGATGACAAAGAAGTTGAAACGAAAGACAACAACTCAAAAGTGGAGGTGGAGGGAGAAATAATGTCATCATCTATGATTATAGCTATCGGGTTCTATAAGAAATGGATATCTCCCCTTCTGCCACCCGCTTGTAGGTTTTTGCCGACATGTAGTCAATACGGAGTTCAAGCCATTCAAGAATTCGGACCAACAAAAGGAGTCATTTTGACAGCTTGGAGACTAGCAAGATGCTCTCCATTGGGCGGGAAGGGTTAGTTGCACATTTATTTGAAAGTTATTGTTGTTTTGATTCCATGCATAACTGTGTCTTTTTTATCATCTCCTTTAGGCTACGATCCTCCGAAGTGGCCACCAGTTGCTTATACATATGGCAGATATTGATCATTGACATTTGATTTATCAAATAAACTGAATCATGCTTCGTTAACAGAATTTACCCCGTCCGTTTTTACTTATAAAGATCTCTATATATGTGTATTGTAGCCCTTGGAGCGAAGCGAGGTTTGGAGCATCAAACCACATCTTGCATTGTTTCGTTATGTAGCTTTAGCTGTTCGAGACACTACGTCCAATCATACAGACGTTGGTTTCAAACAAGATTGTGAGAGAGTTAGACAGAGTTTGATGGCAATGAAACAGGTTGCAACAATACTCACAAATTGTCTCATTTCATATTCAATGTTCGAGTTGGGTCCAGGTTCGCATTGGCTTATGTCATTGACCGGAAGGAAATAGCGTCCATTAACTTCACTCTCCTTTCCGCCTGTTGTCTCCTCCGTCGAGATCAAATCCCTCGGCACAGAATCTCCAAGGTAAAACTTCAATGCAGTATCTTGCTTTTCACCAGACTTAAAAATCACAATCTTTTGCCTTGTTGATTCCCTCAGCAGAGGTTTGAACATCTTATACAAGGCATGAAACCAAGAGGGGGCATTGATGATTAGTGTCTTGTAGGATCTCCCTGGATAATTTGAGGACATCATCTGAACAAATCGTTTGCCGAACCCAATGTATTGTTGATTCCTCATATTGCGAAAAGACAATCCTTTCATATCCACAATATTGGTCATAACTTTCTCGGGTGGAGAAGGGTCCAAGATGTTCCAACAATATTCAATAACATAGACATAATGCAGCAACAAGTCTTCCATGGTGGCGTTATTCCTTCTCATCAATTCGAAATCCAACATAGCGGGCCTTTGTACAAAAATAACGTTGTTGTGTGGATCTCTCCCAGCAAAATAATGCGGCACCATCGCCTTACAAACGTCGAAGAGTTTATGAGGGCGGGAGAGGAGTGTGTCCACTTGGAATAATTGTCGCCAGAGAAGATGTGCCTCCCATGCCTCCTTAGCCTCTGCACGATTGTCTTTCTTCATTTGCAAAAAGCGCGTTGGGATACCGTCTGGATCTGAGTCGCTACCGTCGTGGGGGTTTGTTGCCGGAAAAGTGAGGTTCGACGGGCGTTGTGTAGCGTTCGTGTCACTGCTATCGAATGAAGTGTCAGCAACGCTATCGATACGATTTTCATCGACCAGGACGACTTCGTCTTCTTCTTCGGCGGCATCACTTAGAGAGGTATCATCAATCGAACTGCCACCACGCATATTGAAAATCACTTGATCCTTAAGAAATAGTGTTGACGGCGATGGCACAAAGACGGAAAACCGAGATCTCCGCCACCCCTCCACCGGAACCACACTGCTGCTCAAAGCGCTGAGCACGCAAATAAATGCAGCTGCAGTCGCTGCAGTTCCGTTGCTCAACATGATTCCTATTTGCACTGGAGTTTTGCCTCCACTGTTGTGCCGGCGTATGAGTTTCTTTACAATACCTACGTTCCTAATGTGTGTGATGCAGTCCCTCTTCCGTCAGTGTTGCCATCTTGCCATACCGTACTGCGAGGTTACTGCGTGTGTCGACAGTATTTACAGGTATCGTACCATACCTGTACAATACTATACCGTCGCGAGTTGGCGAGTTCGTACGTTATGTTGTAGGTAGGAGTAGACCTTATTATTGATACGTACCCTCTATTACATTACTTCCTACAACACATAGTTAGGTCCCATGGCATGCATGGGCCGTGTATAGAAGTTCACGACGGACGCCACAGATTATGGGACGGCCTCTTGCCTGTTACTCGCATAATACCAATGAAGTTGACGGGGGCAACAAGAGCTCGAGCAACAACAACAGCAATGAGGATTTTTGTAGTCGCAAAAGAGTGGTAAAAGTCCCGCGAGCGACTAACTAGACGTTGCTAGAGACAGCACATCAGGACGGGACCTGACCAACCTTCAACGATCGTAATCCAATGGGTAAAAAACAGCGTCAACCAACTCGCAACGCCAACAGCAACTTCGAAGTGTCCTCCAACCCCAATAACAATGCTATCTCAACTGGTCTGGCCCTTACGGTCGACAAACTTCTCGAACAACAACGTGGTGCGGGGTTCTACTCTCTGAACCGCCGCGATCTCGGCAGCAGCAGAACCTTTCGTGCAACACCACGGGACCCGCGGATACAACCGGCGAACTAAACGACACTCCAACAGCTCACGAGGATCGCGAATCGCCGTCCCGCAATACGCAGAGCAACAACTGTCTTGGTGATTGGATCCAGAATGAACGTGAGAGTTTCTTGTGGATCATAGGATGTGCTGCCCTCGGTGCCTTTGTTGGATTCGCTGTGGGCTGCGGATGGTTCACTTATGGATATGGATCGTATGAACTTGTTGTACACGAGAGTGACGCAGCTGATATTTCGCCGGCTGCAGTCAGGGAGTATGTTGTTAGTGCTTGGAGGGTGGCACTGGCTGGAAAGATACGTGCCAGTTACATTTACAATTTAGTCATGGCCGTGTCGGTCGATAGGAACAATCTTGAGAGTGATAGCAATGGATTCTTGTCATGGATGTCGACGTCGCCGCTTTGGCCACCCAATTGGATGCTTGGGTCGAATATTGATTTGCAAAAGCTCACTGTCGGAGATGGGGGTCTTTCGCCTATGACGGCATCATTTTTATCTTTTGTTTTGCCGTGGAGGCGACCACTGATTAAGGTACTATCAGGGAAGGGTCCAGGCATTATTCCCGGATCCCCACCTTCTCAATTGCCATCATCGTCGAAAATAATGGAACCTATCGATCCTTATTATCACCCCATGGCATTCCATGCACTTCGAGAACACATCATTCGATTCAAGAGAGGCTTTGTGCACCCTGACTTGGGGTTTCTTGTCCCAGCGCCATCTGGAGCAGCAAGAGGTATAGGGATGGTGCGTGATTCCTACAATAAATGTCAGATACATTGCTACCCGGGCACTTCTGAGGAAATGATCGCAAACTCGAAAGAGTTTGACCGGTACAAGCGAGAGCTCGATGAAGAACACGAGATTATGAACGAAATGAAAGAGTTGTATCCCGCTTTAGTACCGCGTGAAGTAAAATCATCCATGGATGAAATCAATGGATTATTTGAACGTTTGCATTCGCCACTCAAAACAACCACTTTGAAAGAAGTACAAGATGCTCTACATCACCAGTCGACTGCCACTTCGCATCCATACACGCAACATACACTCCTGTTACGAATTCCAATTGAAGCTCAAATTACTCGAAATACTGCTCTTGACATCATTTCACCTCTTGTACCTGATGATATCAAAGCTAACTTACCGCTGGATGAACTTGATGATGCCCCACTCCTTGCTCTCCTACTCACGCACGAAACAGGATTAGGATCCCAATCACGCTTTTGGCCATACATTGCGACGCTGCCACCGCACCCGAGTTGCGCAATGCATAGAGCGTGGAGGCAATCCGTTGTAGACGTTCTCACAGCTCTGTCTTTGCAAATGGGCACTGACGTCCATGGATGGCCTAATGAAATATCGAAAGCCTCTGATTCAGTAGACATTATCGCTGCGAATTTGATGGGAGTTTTGTCTTATTTAGAGTTTAGTTCTACAAGGTTCAAAACTCATCACGAAGCGTTTAGGTGGTCATTATGTCAGGTCGCAAGTAGAGCTATCGCGGGAAAAGAAGACTACGGAAGACTGAGGTTGGTTCCGATTATGGACATGATTAATCACGCTGAGGAAGCGGACTTGTTCATTGAATTAACTGGGGATGAGAAAGTAGAGAATGGATTTTTTATGGACACGGTTGAAGAGGACGCTGGAGCTTTCGTAGTTCGATCACAAAGACACGGCAGGCGTAAGGTTTTGAAGAAGGGCCAGGTACGTTCATCATGGACATAACTCGAAGCTGAATAGGTGATTGTTATCAAATCTCTTGTGTGTCTTGCGTATCTCATTATCTCTGCAGGAGTTGATGGCAAACTACAATGTACCCCACTACAGGTATGTTGATTATGTTTATCAACTCGTTCAGATCTTCTTCGTCTTGCGCCTAATCTACACAATTCTGATTCCGTTTTCACCAGTCCTCTGGATTGGTTCATCAACATGGGCTACGTGCCACCAGAGCGAGAAGGAACGTGGACGATGCTTGATGCCGGATTACCTCGTGATAAAAGGCTGAAATACAACAATCCAATCACAGGTAAGAATTCGCGCCATCTTCCGCATTTAGCTTCGAAGTCTGTAATGTAACTGAAAGACCATTTTTCCCCATTAATCAATCTGTTGTCACGGCACACGTGGAAGGCCTTCGACAACACGCACGACCAAAGGTTTCACCTTAATAACTTGACTATTTAAGAAATAGTTTTATCAGTATGACAGATTAGCACGGTAGTCAAACATCCATTCCATTCAAATGTCGAATTTCGTTTCGCCTGATTAGATATGATTCTGGCATCATAATATCCATCGACTCACTGCTTCCCCTGGGTATAACACCAAGTCCTCTTCCTCCTCCAAATAAACTAGAACTTAGATTTATCATGCGTGTCTTGCCTTTGACATTGACATCCACAACATTGATTGATCCATTGTTGATTTTCCAGAAAGCTGATTGCGAAAGTGGAGAATCATTGACCATTGAAAGCAGCACTCGAAGATATGTTGAATGCGAAACAGCCAAGATAGAAGGTGCTCTCGTATTCGTGGACGAAGATACCGCTGTTTGACTCAATACATTTAATGCCTCAACACATCGTTCTAACACGTCTCTCCCAGATTCTCCCCCAGCTAATTGTTTGTCAATGTCTCCGATGGCCCATGAAGCGAATGTGCTCATCATTTCCATTTTGGCAGAATTGGAATCTTTTCCTTCCAGCGATCCAAAATCAACTTCACCCAGTGCAGGGATCTCACCGAAAAGCTTCGGCTTCCATGACTCTTCTGCAACAGAGCTGAGGATCTTTGCCGTCTCTCGTGCCCTACGCAATTTGGAATGTGCCACTATGCTAGGAATCGCAAACGCTTCGTCAGATTCAGATGCCAATCTGGAAAATGTCATGCCCAGCCGTCGAGCTTGTTCATAACCGTTGTCATTAATCGAAGGATCCATTCTAGCTCCTTGAACCAAATGTAGGCGATTGTTTTCAGTCTGACCATGTCGACAGATATAAAGTCTCGCGCAGTCAGGTGTGACTGGAGGCAAGTCAAGTAGACAGTCGAAATCTTCAGTAGTTTCGAAACTGGCGGTGGAACTCTGTGGATCAGTTGACGATAATGCAGAGGAATCTTCAGCATCTGCGCTTTCAAAAATCAAGGAAGCACCGCATCCAACGAGATAGGCCCCGGAGCCCTTCAAGAACGACCGTCTGCTTCGATGTAGTTCGATGCTTTCAGCTTTCCAATAATCTTGACTAGACTCCGGCAGTTGTGTTGCTTCTTCTCGATGTGCATGACGGTCGACTGTTGGGACGACACGAGAAGATAGCGGCTGAGGGATGTAGAGTGATTCCACGAGGCAAAAACGGCAACTGAGCGAAAAGGAGATGAAAGGTAGCAGCCAAACCGACACAAAGCGTTTGATCGGTGAAACATCGTCGGGACTTCTATGCTTTTTGTTCCTCCTACGATTGGTTCCGTCGATTATAGGCAAGTTACTTGTTCTGTGAGACCCACTTCATGCGACTTGAACAAGTCGAGCGACTCAGGAAAGTAATGAACCTCTAATGAACCTCCCTCACATTCAAATTCTGTAGTAAGTTCTGCGACTGACTCTGAAGACTACGTATGGTACAATATTATATATTATGTTGGATCCCGTTTTGAAAACCGCCCATTATCGATAATGGACGATCCAGCGGGGGTGGGGGGGGGGGGGTTGAGTGTGGGGGGGGAAAAAAAGGGGGTTTAAAGGGGGGGGGGGTGTGGGGTGGGGGGGGGGGGGGGTGGGTTAAAAAAAAACAAATTTTAAAGAGGTTTTGGGGGAGTTTAGAAGGGGGGTTTATTTTTTGCCGCAAAAAATCTAGTTCTAAAAACTTCCAGATCACCGTTTTAGCGAAATTTACTGATAATTCAGCGAAATGTGGTATCCAATTTTCTGGCGCGCTCAGCTTTTTCTCGTCCCCAGCCGTGACGTGGCAAAAACCTGACGTGGTCAAAAAAACTATCTGTCACGAGAAGAGAGAATGGCTGCATTTGGACATTTAGAAGGAAAATCGGAGTAGAACCAAAATTTAGAAAAAAAACGCCTTGCCCGGCCACGCTCTTTTTCTAAAGTTTAGACAAAAAACACAGAAATCAGAGTTTAGAAGAGATTTGGAAGCAATTTACGCTTCCAAATATTTGGTTATTTGAGCGTTTGAACAGCTAGGCAATTCTGCAGCCACCCAATGGGTAGGGCATGTTCTTTTTTTGGCGACACAACACAAGCATCAACGCACACTGTAAAAAAAATTGACAATGGCATACTGATGTCTCCATTATCGATACTGGAATCGCAAGGGCCGTTCTAAAGTGCTGAAATTATCAAATGGGAATAATATCAAAATGGGCTACGCTGCAAAAAAACCAGTATAGATACTGGGCGTCCAGAATCAGAATTGGCATCCCGATATTGAAAGAAGGGGCAGGTAGCGGGCCCGGCATCAATACTGGAACGTAGCGTCCCAGTATCGATGCTGGATCGTCCAATATCGATAATGGATGGTTTTCAAAACGGGATCCGACATATACAATACAAACATCGTTCAAAATGCGTTAATCGGAGGTGCGATGACGTGTAGGGAATCCTTTGGATTCCTTGGAAATCCCCGTGGGCATTTTGGGGGATTTCAGGGGCCCTTAAACGGGTGGCCATATCAATATACAATAAACATGCATTATCCGATACTGCATGTTAAGGTATGTACCCCGGATTATAAGACCCCCCCATTCTGTACATTTGTGTTTATAACCTGGATGAACACCCATATATGCTCTAAAACCATCTTGGAACTCTTGTGCTCTGAAAATACCACCAACTCATAGGTTTATCTCCTCTAACTCCGGCTGCCATGGTTGCTGAGTTATGCTCATAAACCTCTAAGCTTGCAACACATCATGATGCACACAAATCACAAAATGTAAAAGAAGAGATTGTGCTGATTGTCTTAGGAAGGACGATCACAGTTGCAGTTGAGAAGCACATCCTTGGATCAGAAACAGGCAGGAACATTCTACACCCACGTCTGTCATCTTTTGCCAGAGACCTACATCTAGACAGCCCAGACCAAGTGATTTGGCTTCGCTCATATCATGAAGAAAAAGGGAAATCAGAACATGTAAATTTAAAAAGTTTTAATTCATATCAACAAAGTACAATGCTCACATCTCAATTGCAGTAATGAAATTGGCAAAGTTGAAACTGGAATGTGTATCCTTGTCATGAAACCTAAAAGAGATGGCCATCCCTCTAGTGCCAGGTCTTGGATCATAGTGCTCGGTATCTTTGAAGATAGATACTACTCCAAATTCAAAAACTCAGTTGGCCTGTGACCTGAGCCGATTTGTCATAAAAAAATATCACGCGAAAATTATAGGTAGTTTCGACAGGTGTCGAAGATTTGATTTTATGAGCTATATTTGTGATTATTGTGAGGATGGAAGGGCAGTGGAACTGCAATTCCAATCCAAATGATGCAAACAAACATTGTGTAGATCCTACACACAATAGGTATGTTTATACCCTTCTCAAGGGTGTGCTCTCATTCAGGGCAATGAACTTCTGTGTTGGGGAGTCCTTGCCGTCTGGAGCAGGGCAGTGGACTCCTGTCATGGGGAGTCCATGTCTTTTGGATCAGGGGCAGTGGACTTTCCTCCTGGGGAGTCCTGAGAATGATCCTATTAATTTTAGTACCTTAGGGTACTAAAAATGGCAGATTCTTGGCCTGTCACTCGCCCCCACGAATGGAGTATCAGTTAAACATGGAACCAAAAAAACCTAAGTGTTTTAGGTGAAAAAATGGGTTTTCATGAGAGTAACTATAACAAACTAAAGAGTTTGTTAAACATGTGTAACGAGTAGGTGGTGTTTTAAGAGGGAGAGTCCGTTTTTGTCATTTTGAAACTGACACTTTAGTACGGTTTTAAGTTTGGTTGTTAAAAAAAGGTGTAACTCTTTGTATATTCAGTCTTTCTGATTTGGTTCCGCGTTGAATCCTGATGGTGCCATTCGTATGAACTGATGTGATAGTCCAAGGATCACTTTCATATCTACTTTCACCTTTGCGGAGTATACCATCTTTAATAAGAAGTACTTGATCACCAACTTTGTAGTCCCAATCACGACGTGAGCTATTTTCCCGTTCTGTGTTTTGGTCTGTTTGGTGTTGCCTATATTCTCCAATTTAATTCCAGTCGGCCAGGAAGGGGATGTCGAACAACATGTCCCGTCCAAAGATGGCTGCACCTGGGGAGGCTTATAGTACCATGTGGTATGTTGAGTGAATGGCCCAAGCGACGTTCGTCACGAACTTGTCTATATCGCTTGTCTCTACTGAAGGGGCCATGTCTATTTCAGCTGTTCGGAGCATTGATGAAATCATCTGATGCACTTGTTCTAGAATTGCATTTGCTTGTGGATTCTTGACACTGGTAGGCTTACTCGTGATCCCATATGAGTCACATA
Organism: Cyclotella cryptica; assembly: GCA_013187285.1. Lineage (NCBI taxonomy): Eukaryota > Bacillariophyta > Thalassiosirophyceae > Thalassiosirales > Thalassiosiraceae > Cyclotella > Cyclotella cryptica. The sequence continues at coordinate 294,881 of JABMIG010000170.1, read as the reverse complement.
GGGCTTTGAAGTGAAGTTTGAATTCGCTTCCATTGTCATAAATGTAGATAGTGGTGGTACCAACTAACTGCACGGTGTTGAAGATCTTTTGGAATGACCATCTTTCCGTCCTTACATAGGAGTTCCGTACTTTCAACCAATTGTGTCGAGTACTGGTCTTTCAATGTCTTCAAGCTGGCATCAAGCTTTTGTACTTCTGCAATCTCTCGTTTCAATCTTTGTCCCCACAACACGCAACAACTATGGCCAATAGTTCTAGTTTGGTCATGCTGTACTTCTGTTGCGTTGTCGACAGTTTCCTGCCAAAGAACGCAAGGGGCCTATTACCCTGGGTGATAACTGATCCAAGTTGTTTAGATGAGGCATCAGTATATATATCAAATTCCATTGAATAATTGGGATAGGCTAAGACTACATCCTTGGCAATTGAAGTCTTAACGTCATCGAATGCTTTTTGATGCACTGTGTCCCAGTACCATGGATGTTTCTTCGTCTTATTGCCTCTGGTGACCTTGGTGTGACCGCACTCTCCTACCAGTGAGGTGAGTGGGTCAAACACTTCGCTGTGTCTTGCCCAAAGATCTCTATAGTACTGGACCATGCCCAGGAACTTACGGAGGTCTTTGACATTTTTCGGCGATGAAATCACGAGAATTGCCTGTACCTTTTTCTGTTGTGGTTTAATCCCTGTTCGTGTGAGGGTATAACCTAGATATTCTGTTTCATAGGTGCAGAAAGATGACTTTCGGGCATTGATTTGCAAGCCCGCCTTGCGTAGCCTGGTAAGGACCATTTTCAATTTGTCAAGGTGGTCTTCCAGGTTTGCCTTTGTGATGCATAACTAATCATCAAGGTAAGCTCGTACGAACTCTAAGGCCCCCATTAGTGTTGACATTTTTGCTTGAAAGATGTCTGGTGAACCTGCAATGCCCATGGGCAATTGGAGGTCGGAATATTTGCCCCATGGGAAAATGAGGGTACATATTTTGGATGAATCGGGGTCTAATCTTATGGTATAATAACCCATGTTTAAATCTAGGGTTGTAGCATAGGTAAATCCTTCTAGCTCTTGCAGAACTGTACTGATTTTGGGTAATGGAAACGGCTTTTGAACTAGTCCTTTATTTACTTCTCTAAAATCAGTGAGAAAGCGTACAGTTCCGTCTTGTTTTCCAGTGATAAATGATGGTGACGCCCATTCCGATTCGGGCTGAAACTCTACCACTCCCAGTTCGCATAATCTATTCAGTTCTTTGATAGTTGTTTCTTTGCAAGATTTTGGTACTGGGTGTGCCTTGCCATGATATGGCTTTGCGCACTCCTTAAGTTTGAAGGACACAGGCTCTGTGTTCCAATCACCTAGTGTTCGTCAAAAGTTCCTCAAATTCTGTGAGTAACTCCAGCAACAAGTTTTGGTCTTGGAGACTAAGGTGAGTACAATTGGTGCTAACAATTGATTGGAGGTCTGCCTTCTTATAATTTGCATCTAGGATTTTAACTACGCGCTGTGTCGCTTCATACGTACTTTGCGGTTCATTTACCATGCTGTTGTTAAAAGCCCAGGCTTTATCCAATGATGATACCATACTATGGTATCAGCCTAAGTACCTAAGTACTGGGCCTATGTTAGATCCCAATCTCCAGAACCACCAAAATTCCAAGCCATCCACATGCATGTGATCAACACATGTTTATAGCCATAAAACTAGATAACCGATTTGCTTATGACTATCATGTTCATTTGTCTAGCTTCCGCAGTTATCTAGTTTTTTTCTCACGAACACCAGCCCAAACATGGCTGATGCGTGCTTCACCACACGTGCCACCACTCGTGAGCATTTGCCGCGAGTATCAAGAAACTGACCCTTCCAACGACAGACAATGGGCAGTACGACCTCGACGCCGCCACGACATTCATCGCTTGCATCCATCGAGTCCTCTTCGAGACATACAACCCTGGAGACCCCGGCAACAGCATGTTCAAACTCTGCGCCGCTGCCAACGCGATTGATACGATAAGAGCGACCTCCGTCGCCACGGCGAAGTCCATCCTCAACGACGCCAAAGCCGTCGCCGCCGCCGCATCCACCGGCAGCACCATCGTGCCTCCCGCCATCGACAGCCGCGCTGATGCACAAGACGAAGCCAACCGTCTGAACCTCATCAATCAGGCTGTCATCGGTGCCAAAGAGGGCGCCGCCGAAGCCATCACTGCCAAGGTGGGATCGGATGTCACCGACGCAGTCCTCAAAACTGCCGACGGCTCCGATTTCCGCAGCATTGACGACTGGCTCCTCGAAGAAGTCATCGCCGCCGTCGTCCAAGGCGCCGATCGCCCGAACTCCACCGACGTCCTCGCCCAACTCCTCCAAGTCATCCAATTTGAATTCGACTTCCGCAAGGAAGTCTCCGCCAACATGGAACTCCTTCACGCCAAAGCCGGCCCCAACCCTTGCCCACATTGCAAAAAGTTGGCGCGACGCAAGCCACACCCCAAAACGCCAGAAGACCGCTGTTTCTGGAACAAGCAATACAAGGGGTACCGTGGCAAGTGGATCTGTGACGAGATGGAGATGGCTTATGTTCCCCGGCATAAATTTGCATCCGACATGGGCGGGTATCCCAGCGAGAGTGATGGTGAATGAGGGTGTGGGCCAGCAACCGACGGGAGTGCTACGACAGACGGGTGGAAGACGAAGAAAGGACAGCTTAGAAATTTTAATTCTATTTCTAACAACAAATCTTCTTTTTACACATCCATTTCAAATTATTATAGTACTCTTCCGCAATATGCTGCAGACCCACCCCACACTTCGCCCCCTCCCAGACAACCACAGTTCACTCTCACGCCGCCACAACCTCCACCGATACCCATCCCCAGCACCTTCAAACACAAGGTCCAACGCAAAGCTCTGCAGCGCCAAGCACGACGCCTCCGCCTCCTAAACGAAGCCAATCTCTTGGAACGTCACATCTCATGGGCGGAGGACGAGAGAACCGCCAAGGCCAAAGCAGACACCAATTCCAAGCAGCGACGTGCCATCGACATGGCCCACACGACCTACCCAGGAAAACCACAATTGTCCATCGCACAACAGGGCTGACGTACCAACCAGGCACTATCAGCCACTATTCGGCGTGCCATGAACAACCTATCCACTGATAGACACGTCCGCTTTGCCTCACACACACAAATACGGCACTACGACTCACAGGCCACAACACCACTGATCACCTTCGACTCTGGCGCCGACGGCCACTACCTCTCCGAAACAGATCGTCTCACTGCAGGGCTCCCTATCCTGAGGCCCTCCAGCCGACAGGTTGGCGTAGCCAATGGTGGCACCAGCAAGGCGCGCTACGTCAGCCGCTTACCTGTTACTCAGCTCTCAACTAACGCTGCCCTCGCCGACTCGTTTGATGATTTCCCACAGTCACTCATGAGCGTTGGCAAAACCTGTGATGACGGCACCGTCGCCATATTCACTCAGTCCGGTGTCACCGTCCACAAAGACACCTATGTGCTCATCACGTGCCAAGGCGAGCCACTACTCATTGTCGCCCGCGATGCACATGGACGCTACCGCATCCCGCTCACCCAACACAAGGGACGATGGCAACCACGGCACCCATCCAAGAAAGCACGCTACACCCTCCCCCAAGCCAACAGCGTATACGACCTACCGTCCACCGAACAGGCCATCAGATGGATGCATGCCGTGTGTGGATACCCAGTCAAGTCCACTTGGCTCAAAGCCGTCCAAGCCGGCAATTTCATAGGGGGGCCACTGCTCACCGTCCGCAACATCCAGAAGTACTTCCCCGAAACTGTGGAAACTCCCAAAGGTCATCTCAACCAAAGTCGAAAAAACGTCAGGTCCACCAAACAGAAGCCCATTCCCCTTGAAACCTTTCAGTCTCCCCAACTCAAAGGCCGCAAACTACGCGACGTGTACACCCACATATACGACACCCGCAACACCATCTTTTCCGACCAAACCGGCAAATTACCCCACCGCTCGTTGTCCGGCAACCATTATCTCATGGTCATGGTTGACATTGACTCGAGCGCTATCCTCGTCGAACCAATCAAAAATCGCGCTGACCCTGAACTCACCCATGCCTATTCATCACTAATCACCAGGCTCCATCGCGCAGGTGTCTTTCCCCGCAAACACATCCTTGACAATAAAATCTCCAACGCCATGAAGACTCTCATCACCGACACCTACAAAATGACCTACAAATTAGTCCCACTGGGCTGCCACCGCAGAAATGCAGGGGAGGTTGCCATACGCAACTTCAAATCTCACTTCCTGAGTATCCTCGCCGGTGTCGCTGACGACTTCCCCATGAAACTATGGGACAAACTACTCCCCCAAGCTGAAATCACCATCAACCTGCTCCGACAGTCCAATGCCACACCGACGGTTTCTGCCTACACCCACTTGAATGGACCCTTCGACTACAACAAGATGACACTTGCACCGATGGGGTGTAGAGTCCAGGTACACGAAAAATCTGACGCCCGCGGCACGTGGGCCTTCCATTCCATCGACGGCTGGTACCTCAGCACATCACCAGAGCATTACCGCACACACAGATGCCACATCAAGTCCACCAACAGCGACCGCCTCAGCGACACGGTGGTATTCCAACACAAGTCTATTACTCACCCTTCCCTCACCCCCACCAACAAACTCATGCAGGCTGTTACTGCGTGTGCTGTGGCACTCAAAGGTATCACAGCTGCGACTAAGGACATCACCGACCTCAAAGCATTGCTGGACCGCACAGCCGCTACCTCACCCACTACAACCAAATCACACACCGCCGACGGTTTCCAAGGGTGCGCGCACTCAGCAACCCGCCAAGCCTTCCAAGGGTGCCACCAACAAACAACCCTGCCTCATCCCGTGTCACTTGCTCTATGACCAACCACCTAAACCAGCTACCAATCGCATCAGTTGCCATTTCTACGCCACGCCCTGCCACCAAACTCAAACGATGCAAACCTATCAAGTCCGCGGTTGTCCCTGACTCAGCTCCTGCTCACAATACTCACTCACACACTACAGCCAAAGCCAAACTTCTTGCCGCCCCTGCCACAAACACTCATTCAAAACGCATTTCGCGCATTCCCAAACCCATCCCCATCCTATCCAAACGCATGAAGCGCATCGACACAGAAGTACACCGGGCCCTGGCGGTCATGGACCAATACACAGGTAAACTCCTCAACTACCGCAAGACTCCTCCGCCACCCATCATACCACGACGATTGGACCAAGTCTTCAGCCAACAAGTTTGGATGCCTGGCAAATGGCGTCCGAGGCAAGGTAAAGGGCACCAACACCATACGCTTCATCCGCAAACGTGATATCCCCAAAGATCGTCTTAAAGACGTTACGTATGGTCAATTCGTGTGTACCATATGGCCGGAAAAGAAAGAACCCAATCGCACACGTCTCGTTGTGGGCGGCGACAGGATCAACTACCCCGGTGAGGTCGCCACACCCACCGCCGATATGCTCGCGGCCAAAATTCTATTCAACAGTGTAATTTCCACTGCTGCTGCACGCTTCATGACCATGGACATCTCCAACTTCTACCTCAATACGCCACTTCAACGCCCCGAGTACATCAGGATGAAAATCACCGACATACCAGAAGAAATCATCAACGAATACAAGCTCCGCGATCTCGTGGAACCCGACGACTGCGTTTACATCATAATCGTCCTCGGCATGTACGGACTCCCGCACGCCGGCCTCATCGCCAACAAACTACTCGAGAAACAACTCAACAAACACGGCTACCACCAAAGCAAGCTCGTACCCGGCCTTTGGAAACACAAATGGTGACCAATATGGTTCACACTGGTAGTCGACAATTTCGGGGTAAAGTATGTAGGCAAAGAACACGCTTAACACCTCAAATTCGTGCTCGAATCCTATTATCCCCTCAGCACCGATTGGACTGGTAACCGCTACATTGGCATACGCCTGGACTGGGACTACCACAACCGTAAGGTCCACCTGTCCATGCCGGGTTACAAAGCCAAGGCCCTCAAACAATTCCAACACAAGACACCAAGCGAACCCCAACATTCCCCTTTTCCTACAAAACCCATCAAATATGGCGCCAAGAAACAGTACACAACGCCGCTATCTACTGCACCCCTTCTTGACAAAAAAGGTAAAAAGTTCATTCAACAGGTGTGCGGGAAACTTCTCTTCCTCGGTCGCGCCGTCGACTCTCCCCTCCTATGCCCCATCAGTGCAATTGCCTCCCAGTCGGTGGCGCCTACACAGGATACGATGACCCAAACCTTACATCTCCTTGACTACCTGGCCACACAAGAAGAAGCCGTTCTCACCTACCATGCTAGCAACATGATCCTAGCTGCGCATAGTGACGCCTGCTACCTCATCGAACCTCACGCTCGCAGCAGTGCAGGGGGCCACTTCTTCCTTTCCTCCACTGCAGACATACCGCCAAACAATGGCGCCATCCTCAACATTGCTCACATCATTAAGCACGTCATGGCATCTACTACCAAAGCCGAATTAGCGGCCTTGTTCATAACCGCCCGTGAAGCCGTCTACATACGTATCATACTTAAGGAACTAGGTCACAAGCAACCTGCCACACCTATCCAAACCGACAACGCCATGGCCGAAGCAGTCACCAATGGCAAAGTACAGCCCAAACGCACCAAAGCCATAAACATGCGCTTCCACTGGCTCTGCGATCGAGAATGCCAAGAACAATTACGCATCTACTGGCGCCCTGGCCACAGCAACTATGCCGATTACTGGACGAAACACCACTCCACCAAACATCACCAACACATACGCCGCGAATTCATCACGCCGCTGGTTGTGCTTGAGATGCTATGACAAGACTGCCAATTCAAACGACCCGCTGCAGCCGCAGCTTAGTCTTTCCCTCCTCTCATACATACCTTTCCATTTTCGAGCTCCCGAAAGGGTGTGATGATACCATACTATGGTATCAGCCCTAGTACCTAAGTACTGGGCCTATGTTAGATCCCAATCTCCGGAACCACCAAAATTCCAAGCCATCCACATGCATGTGATCAACACATGTTTATAGCCATAAAACAAGATAACCTATTTGCTTATAGCTATCGTGTTGATTTGTCTAGCTTCTGCACATACCCAGTACCAAAATCTCGCAAAAGCAACTATCAAAGAACTGAATAGATTATGCTTGAACTGGGGGTGGTAGAGTTTTAGCCAGTCGGAATGGTCACCATCATTTATCACTGGAAACAAAGACGGAACTGTGCGCTTTCTCACTGATTTTTAGAGAGTAAATAAGCGACTAGTCGGCCGTTCCATTACCCAAAATCAGTACAGTCCTGCAAAGAGCTAGAAGGATTTACCTATGCTACAACCCTAGATTTAAACATGGGTTATTATACCATTAGACTGGATCGATTCATCCCAAATATGTACCTCATTTTCCCATGGAATGATATTCTTACCTCCGTTTGCCAATGGGCATCGCAAGGTTCACCAGACATTTTCAAGCAAAATGTCCACACTAATCAGGGCCTTAGAGTTGATCTGGCTTACCTTGATGATTTGTTATGCATAAAGGCAAACCTGGAAGACCACCTTGACAAATTGAAATGGTGCTTACCAGGCTACGCTTGAGGACTTCGAATCAGCAGCCGAAGTTGTCATTCTGCACCTTTGAAACAGAATATCTAGGTTATACCCTCACATGAACAGGGATTAAACCACAGCAGAAAAGGTACAGGCGATTCTCGCGATTTCATCGCCGAAAAATGTCAAAGACCTCCGTAAGTTCCTGGGCATGGTCAGTACTATAGAATCTTTGGGCAAGGCATGGCGAAGTGCTTGCCCCACTCACCTCACTGGTAGGAGAGTCGGTCACACAAGGTCACCAGAGCCAACAAGACAAAAACGTCCATGGTACTGGGACACGGTGCATCAAAAGCATTCGATGGCGTTAAGACTTCAATTGCCAAGGATGTAGTCTTAGCCTATCCCGATTATTCAATGGAATTTGAGATATATACTGATGCCTCGTCTAAACAACTTGGATCAGTTATCACCCAGGGTAATAGGCCTTGCGTTCTTCAGCAGGAAGCTGTCGAAACAGCGCAACAGAAGTACAGCGTGACCAAACTAGAACTACTGGCCATAGTGGAAACACTCAAGGAGTTCAAAGGCATGTTGTGGGGACAAAGATTAAAAGTCTACACAGACCATAAAAATCTAATCAAGACGCCCTCGGATTAACCTCTGACCGTGTCTACCGATGGAGATTGCTCCTCAAGGAATTTGGCCCCAAAATTGTTTACATTAAAGGCATACATAACACTGTTGCCGACGCCATCTCTCGCTTAGACATCGGACCAATACCGGTGAGCACGAGAACTGGATGACGTTCACCAAATGCTGGTGTCATTACACCATGCAAGAAGAGAGTGCGATAGACACCTCTGCATACCAAGAGGAAATGAATCTGGTATTTGCAAACCGCAGCGAAGAAGAAGATGTAATCTACCGTTAACATGCGAGATTGCAGAAGCACAAAAGCTTGATGCCAGCTTGAAGACGTTGAAAGACCAGTACTCAACACAATTGGTCGAAAGTACACATCCTATGTAAGGAAGGAAAAATGGTCATTCAATCTTCAACCACCGTGCAGTTAGTTGGTCACCACCACTATCACAGCCCCTGGACACACTAGACTCGAAGAAACCCTTCGTGCTGCGATGTACTGGAAAGGTATGCGAAATACCGTCCGTAAATATGTCAAAAACTGTCATGCATGCCAAGTCAACAAGAGGCATAAGCATAAAGTCCGGGAAACTCCCAAACCCTTGGGATGTACTATGTGGACCTTATTGGCCCGTATACAATCAAAGGTAAAGATGGGACAGTAATTGATTTCATGTGTCTGACTATGATTGACCCAGCTTCTAGCTGGTTTGAAATAGTTGAACTACCGGTAATCACTGAAGTGATTATTCCCCTGGATACAAAGAGCGGAAGGGTAAAAGACCCATGAGGAACCTAAGTTAGCATACTTTGATAAGTCATCAGCAATGATCAGCAACTTAGTGAACAAGACCTGGTTTAGTAGGTATCCACGTTGTCAATACATAATTTATGACAATGGAAGTGAATTCAAACTTCACTTCAAAGCCCTATGTGACTCATATGGGATCACGGTAAACCTACCAGTGTCAAGAATCCACAAGCAAATGCAATTCTAGAATGTGTGAATCAGGTGATATCATCTATGCTCCACACAGCTGAAATAGACATGGCCCCTTCAGTAGAGACAAGCAATATAGACAAGTTCGTGTGAACATCGCAGGCCATTCGCTCAACATACCACACAGTACTAAAAGCCTCCCCAGGTGCAGCCATCTTTGGACGGGACATGTTGTTCGACATCCCCTTCCTGGCCGACTGGAATAAAATTGGAGAATATAGGCAAAACCAAACAGACCAAAAAGACAGACGGAAAATAGCTCACGTCGTGATTGGGACTACAAAGTTGGTGATCAAGTACTTCTTAGAAAAGATGGTATACTCCGCAAAGGTTAAAGTAGATATGAAAGTGATCCTTGGACTATCACATCAGTTCATGAGATGGCACCATCAGGATTCAATGCGGAACCAAATCAGAAAGACTGAATATACGAAGAGTTACACCTTTTTTAACAACCAAACTTAAAACCGTATTGAATGTCAGTTTGAAAGCGACAAAAAGCGGACTCTCCCTCTTCAAACAACACTTACTTGTTACACATGTTTAACAAACTCTTTAGTTCGTTATTGTTACTCTCATGAGAACCCATTTTTCACCTAAAAACACTTAGGATTTTGGTTCCTTTTACCTGATACTCCATTCGTGAGGCGAGTGACATATGCCAAGAATCAGCCTTTTTTGTACCCCTGGGTACAAAACCTAAATGGAGCATTCTCAGGACCCCAAGTAGGAGAGTCCACCTCCGTCGGCATGGACTCCCCAACATGGAAGTTCAGAACCCCACTCTTTTGGAAGATCTGAACATCTTTCAGAAGGGTATAGACATACCATATTGTGTAGAAGTCTACACAATGTTCGTTTCCATCGTTTGGACTGGTGCAGTTCCACTGCCTTTCCATCCTCACAATAGCACAAAATATAGCTCATAAAATCAATTCTTCGACACCTGTCGAAACTACCTATAATTTTCGGTGTGATATTTTTTTACAACGAATCGGCTCAGGTCACACCCCTAGATGCTCTAAAGCCATCTTGGAATGCGTGTGCTCTTAAAATACCACCAACAAATAGGTTTATTCTCCTCATAACTCCAGCTACCATAGTTGCTGAGTTATGCTCATAAACCTCTAAACTCGCAACACATCATGACGTACACAAATCACAAAACTGAAAGAAGAGATTTGGTGGATTGTCTCAGGAAGGATGATCACAGTTGCAGTTGCAAAGCGCATCCTTGGATCAGAAACTGGCGGGAACTTTCTACATCCATGTCTGTCATCTTTTGCCAGGGACCTACATCCAGACAACCCAGATCAAGTGAATTGGCTTCGCTCATATCATGAAGAAAAAGGGAAATCCGAAACATCTAAATTTAAAAAGTTTTAACCCATATCAACAAAGAACAATGCTTGCATCTCAATTGCAGTGATGAAATTGGCAAAGTTGCACCTGTAATGTGTATCCTTGTCATGAAACGTAAGAGAGATGGCCATCCTTCTAGTGCCATGTCTTGCATCATAGTGCTCGATATCTTTGAAGATAGATACTACTCCAAATAAAAAAACTACACTCCCATCTTGAAATTAACTTCCCTGAATCTCTTAAGCAGCAAGGTTGGTGACAACAAGTGCATGTTACAGCAAGGAATTTATAAGAATGTGCTATCCTGATTACACTGACCAGATGATGAACTCACAGTGGTTCATTTTCCAATGACTGCCCCAACATAGAGCAAAGATGGATTTAAAACCTTTTACAGTCCGTGGGAACCCTAGCCACTGGTAAAAATCTTTCACTTATCTATTCCATGTCATTGACTTGTTGGCTTCTTAACAACCCACTGCTTCACTGGCATGTTTGTAAAGCAGCTCTCACTGTTACATTCTATCAAATGTCTTCTCAGACCGCTCACCTAAATTTTGCAGAAGCAGAAGAATTCATTAGGATGCCATTGAAAAGATGTCTCAACTCCAACTCTCCAGGACACATTAAAGTCTACAAAGGACCAAGATCAATACAAGATCAAGGTCACCAACACCACCAATACAGCAGGTTTTGCAAGCACATTGAGCCACATTTCAAGACCAAGTTATCCTGTAAAGTAAAGATTTGATTGATGCAGCAATGTGTTTGTAGTGTAGTACTCCTGTGCAGTTTGTATGACATCATTTGCAATTCATTTCCAATTCATTTCCAATTCATTTCCAATTCAACTAAGCTCAACTTTTTAACTTCTTGACAGCCTTGTCTATCTCAATAACCAATACTTGACATAGTTAAGTCTAGTCTAAAATATTAAGTACTAACAAAAATATAATTTGATCAGTCAGCAAAGCTTGCAAGAATGCCCAACAGTCAATCATTTGTTATAATATGACTTTATAATGTCTCTATCTCAATCACTTCTACTATCAAAAATCTAATTTAGGTTTCCATCAAAAGGGTTGTTGGGTGTCTGGAAATAAAGAATGCGGGTGACACTTGTAACTTTCACATAGTGTTTACATGCCATCTGCCATCTGAGATCATCACTTAATCTCTGACCTAGTGTAAGTCTTTCTAATCCTATTTTATGTTCCTTCTACTTAATGTTACTTCATGACATAGGCCAAGAACCTACCCCAATTAGTACCCTCATTGGTACCCTTATTAGTACCAATATGGACTAATTCGAAAACTCCCAAGTAGGGGATCATCCTGACCTCCCAAGTGAGGAGAGGTCCTAACAGGTTGAAGGTCCATATCTTTGGATCTATGCGACGAGGGGACATGCTGTCAGAACATCCATGTTCCCTGGGTATAAACATACCAGAACTGTGCAGAAACCTACACAGAATCATATTGTTTTGTTTGGGATTGCATTGGCATCCCATCCTCATTTGTTCATTGTAATCACTAAATGATAAGCTCACAAATTACCATCATCAACACATCTATAACACCTGTATCTACAAAATTGGTATTTAGTATTTATTATCTCCAAACGGCTTATGTCACTATCTATAGATAGCCATTTCGGCGACCTTCTTGCATGAAAGCCACCAAAAAACTTTTTTCCCTCCACTCTGTCACTCGTGCTCCATTGCGCAAACAGACCCGTTGTCAGCTACGTAATACGAGAGTGTGCAAAACGAAACTACGTCTTGTCAGCCACGAGAACTCGCGCACATCAGCGTTACCCCTAGGAGCTTTTTTAAAGCCCTATTTATACGTACCTGCCTAGATGATGCACTTACAAGAATGAGCACCTCTAAGGCAGTCCCTGATGGACTTAAAAGCCAAGAGTGTGAGAGGAACCCGGGACGGGGACGGAATAAGCTGCCCGTGCCATACATACCCGAAAGGGATGTGATTCAAGAAGCGTTGGCAGTAGACTCTACTGCCAACACCATGAAGCTCACCCTACCTGGCAAGGTAGAGTTAAGGGTGTCCATATGGTCATACAGTACTCCCGAGCAATTCCTGATGCATGTCCAAGCAGCCCTGGGTGCCGTGAGGCAGAAAGGCCTTGACACTGCATACGACAAGGTGTGCAAGGACCAGAAGGAAGGCATCAAGAAGGCAACAAAGGCCAAAGAAGCTTTCAAAATCAGGATCAGATGAGAATCCACCCAAGAAGAAAGCTTACGAAAAGGCCCTAGAAGCAGCCACTAAGGCTGGTGAGGCAGTTAAGCCCGTCATCAACCAAGTGTTCAGTCTCTACTCCAACCTATTCATGGAGGAAGCAAGGCGCCCGTGGAAGAAGATCGTGAGTGAACAACTGGACATTTATGGGGAAGAACATCCCGAGAAGCGTGAGCAGTCTTGGGGGTCATTTATGGAGTGCGTGAGCTTCCATCTGTTGACCGTGTTCCGCAATGATGCTGCCAAGACCCAACGTTTCTACATCAGTAACGGGTTGAAGAAGCCCAACAGGGTTCTGATTTGCCAGTTCATCAGCTGCATCCAGCAGCTGAATGGCTACTAGGACCTATTGCCCTGTCTTTACTACTCCAACCGTGCCACCAAGCTCACCACTGCAGTGAAGCCGTTCGATGACCCGGACCTAGCCAGTCACATACTACGCATGGTTCCAAAGAATTGGCAAGACCAATACGAACTTAGTGGGGCATCGGTACCCCAAAGTGTTCGGAAGCTTCTAGAAGCACTCGAATGTATCGAGAAAGCCTATCCAATCAACAAGGATCGTGATGGGCCTAAAAGTTCCGCGAAGTACGGCGACTCCTCCAAGAAAAAGAGGGTTACGTTTAAGGATCGTATCCCACGTAAGTGTACCACAAATGCGAAGCACTGCATTTTGTGCAAGAAGCATGGGGGTGCACAAACGACCCATAATACGCAGGAGTGCCACAAGTATGAGACGGATGGTTCCTTCAAAAAGGACTTTGCAGGAAGAAAACCCCTTGGACCTTCACGTGGTCCGGAGACTTCTCATCGCACCAATAGTGCCTATGCGCAGTTGTCTGCAAAGATTGAGAAACTTGAGAAGTCTAACAAGAAACTCAAGCGTTTGCAGAAGAACGCAAGTGCCGTCACGAAAGTGACAGCAATGACTCCGACTCGTCCTGAAGGGATGGGTACGGTAGTACTGGGGAATCAAGTATGTGTTGTAAGAAACTAAAAAGTAAGAAACAAACAAGTTATACTTACCCCAGTCCAAGTAAAACTCCGTTAACTCGTATTCAAACATTAATTTGAATAATAATCTAACTAAAGAGATAATAAAAGATTCAAAAAATCTTAATAAGATACCAAAACATTCAGTTTTAAATAATCGAATTGTTTACGATACCACGATGAAGCAAGATGAAAAAAATCTTGCAGCAAAAATCGAAAAGAACACACAGAGTGAGATAATTGCCGAACTGTTGGACCCCGAACTGTTGGCTGCCTTTCTCAATAGTGTGAACACTTCTTTCAAAAGTCAAACAGAAGGAAGAGTCACAGCTGTAGTAGCCAAAGCATGGCATACCTTAACAACTGAAAATCAACTTCCACAGAAACACGAACACTCTGGGAAGAGTTGCACTAGTAACAAAGTCCTTAAGGTCCTACTTGATAGTGGATCTGATGGTGACTTGATGTTCCATGAAAAGGGAACATCCATGCATTTCCCCTACTTGGCTAGGCAGGTGCCAAATTCTTGACATACGTCGAATGGGGACTTCCTAACCAAAGGAAGGAGCAAGGTTAATCTTCATTTCTTTTATTATTCCAACAGCAAGGAGTATCTGGTAATACCAGACGTTGTGGAATATGAAAAAAACAAGATGACCAAGCCAATGTATGACCTCATTCTTGGTTGCAATACCATGGAAGAGTTAGGAATTGTTCTAGATTTTCAAACAAATGAGATAACAGTTGACGACATCATTTTGCCAATGATGGACATTAGTAGTCTGACTAAGTCAACAATGGAAAAAGCCTGGGCTGTGAACAACAGCTTGGCACATGAACCCAGTAGTACGCAGGAGGCGACTCAGATAGTGGTTCATATCCTAGATGCAAATTATGAAAAAGCAGACCTCCAATCAGTTGTTAGCACCAACCGTACTCACCTAAGTCTCCAAGACCAAAACAGTTACTAGAGTTACTCACAGAATATGAGGAACTTTTTGATGGAACACTAGGTGATTGGAACACAGACCCCATCTCCCTATAACTAAGGGAAGGCGCTAAGCAATATCATGGCCGACCATTCCCCGTGCCAAAAATACACAAAGAGACCATAATCAAAGAATTGAATAGGCTCTGTGAACTGGGGGTATTAGAGTTTCAGCCTGCATCAGAATGGCGTCACCCACATTTAAAATACCAAAAAGATAACACTGTACGTTTTATCTCTGATTTTAGGGAAGTAAATAAACCGCTAGTTAGGAAACCATTTCCATTACCCAAAATCAGTACAGTGTTGCAAGAGTTAGAAGGTTTTACTTTTGCCACAGCCTTAGATTTAAACATGGGTTACTACACCATACGATTGGATCCTGATGCATCCAAAATCTGCCCCATCATTTTCCCCTGGGGAAGTACTCTTATCTTAGATTACCGATTGGTATTGCAGGTTCTCTCGGCATCTTTCAGGCAAAAATGTCAGAGCTAATGGTTGCCTTAGAGTTTGTGAGGACTTATCTGGATGATTTGCTTTGCATCACCTGGGCAAGTCTGGATGACCACCTAGATCATTTAAGGTTGGTACTTACCAGACTGCGAGATGCTGGCTTGAGAGTCAATGCCCCAACATCAAAGTTTTGTGCTGTTGAAATGGCATAGAGCCACAGCCAAACAAAGTACAAGCGATACTTGCAATCACACCGTCAAAACAAGTCAAAGACCTCCGTAGATTCCTGTGCATGGTCCAGTACTATAGAGATCTTTGGGCAAGACATAGTGAAATACTTGCCCCACTCACCTCATTGGTAGGAGTGGTCATACTAAAGTCACCAAAGCCAAGAAAACCAAAAAGCAACCTTGGTACTGGGATGAGGTACATCAAATAGCATTTGATAACGTAAAAGCTGCTATCACTAAAGATGTAGTTTTAGCCTACCCTGATTTTTCAAAGGAATTTGAAATATACACTGATGCCTCGTCTAAACAACTTGGTTCAGTAATTACTCAAGGTAATAGGCCCCTTGTGTTCTTCAGCAGAAAACTGTCTGTGACGCAACAAAAATACAGTGTGACCAAAATTGAACTACTGGCCATAGTGGAGACACTTAAAGAGTTCAAAGACATACTGTGGGGACAATAAATAAAGGTCTATACAGACCATAAAAATTTAATCCAAGATGCCCTTGGAATAACCTCTGACCAAGTTTATCGGTGGAGATTACTATTGGAAGAATATGGTCCCGAAATCGTGCACATAAAAGGCATCCATAACACTGTTGCAGATGCCATCTCAAGGTTAGACTCTGGTCCAACCCAAGATGACAACGCCAATTGGATGACGTTCACAAAATGCTGGTGTCACTACACTGAGCATGTTTCAAGTGCTGACAGCACTTCTAATCACCAAGAAAGTATTAATCTGGTGTTTGCTAATCACAGCGACAAAGATGTAATTTACCCATTAACAGTGAAGGAACTTGCACAAGCCCAGGCGACAGATGCAACTTTGGAGAGGCTTAGTAGACATGACAAGTAGAGGATACTCAATTGTTGTGTAAGGATGGCAAAATGGTCATTCCCAAAGCCCTTCAGAATCAAGCAGTTAGCTGGCATCACCACTACT
This sequence comes from Cyclotella cryptica, assembly GCA_013187285.1. NCBI lineage: Eukaryota > Bacillariophyta > Thalassiosirophyceae > Thalassiosirales > Thalassiosiraceae > Cyclotella > Cyclotella cryptica. Next base: position 278,362 of record JABMIG010000170.1, on the reverse strand, counting down.
TGCAGCATCCTGGACACACACATCTTGAAGAACGTTACACGCCACGATGTATTGGAAAGGTATGCAAAGTACTATCCGATCACACCTCAAAAACTGTCGTATATGTCAAGTCAACAGATGACACAAGCACAAGTATGGGGAACTCCCTGCTAAGCTTGTCATCACAAACCCTTGGGAGGCATTATGTGTGGACCTTATTGGACCATACACCCTCAAAGGTAAAGATGGGACAGAAATTGACTTTATGTGTCTTCCTATGATCCATTCAGCTTCTAGTTGGTTTGAAGTAGTAGAACTGCCGGTAACCACAGATGCGGTTATTCCCACAGATAACAAGGGGCAAAAGGGCACTAAGACTCATACCGAGACTAAATTACCATACTTTGACAAATCATCTGCAATGATAAGTAATTTAGTGAATAAGACCTGGTTTAGCCGTTATCCATGTTGTCAATACATTATTTATGATAATGGAAGCAAATTCAAACTTCACTTCGAAGCCCTTTGTGATTCATATGGGATCAAGCGTAAGCCAACCAGTGTCAAGAACCCACAAGCAAATGCTATACTGGAGCGGGTGCATCAAGTAATTACTGCAATGCTCCGCACTACTGAACTAGATATGGCCAATACAGTAGTAGCCAGTGACATAGATGCATTCTAACCAACGCAGCATCGGCCATTCGCTCAACTTACCATACAGTACTCAAAGCCTCCCCAGGTGCAGCAATTTTGGCAGGGACATGTTGTTCGACGTGCCATTCCTTGCTGACTGGAATAAAATAGGAGAACATAGGCAGCACCAAACTGACCTCAACATGATGCGGGAAAATCGCTCACGCTGTGATAGGGATTATAAAGTTGGTGATCAAGTACTTCTTAGAAAAGATGGTATCCTCCGCAAGTCAGAGAGTCGGTATGAAAGTGATCCTTGGACTATCACAACTATTCATACGAATGGGACTACCAGGGTTCAACGCGGTACAAAATCTGAACGATAAAACATCAGGAGAGTCACACCTATTTTTAACCAGCAGACTTAACCAATATTAAGCAGGCTAATTTTTATGTGTCATCTCCCTCTTCTATACAACACTTACGCTTTCACATACAGTCACAGACTTTTTAGTTTGCACATTCAGAGACATGGGTTAAATTTTTTCCCTCTACAGGATTTTTTCCCACTCATTTTTCTTTGGGATCACCCTGATCCTCCATTCGTGGGGGCAAGTGACATAGGCCAAGAACCTACCCCAATTAGTACCCTCATTGGTACCCTTATTAGTACCAATATGGACTAATTCGAAAACTCCCAAGTAAGGGATCATCCTGACCTCCCAAGTGAGGAGAGGTCCTAACAGGTTGAATGTCCATATCTTTGGATCTATGCGACAAGGGGACATGCTGTCAGAACATCCATGTTCCCTGGGTATAAACATACCAGAACTGTGTAGAAACCTACACAGAATCATATTGTTTTGTTTGGGATTGCATTGACATCCCATCCTCATTTGTTCATTGTAATCACTAAATGATAAGCTCACAAATTACCATCATCAACACATCTATAACACCTTTACCTACAAAATTGGTATTTAGTATTTATTATCTCCAAACGGCTTAGGTCACTTCATAGAACAATTTGATAAAAGATCATGTTTCTCTCCAAAATCATCTACCATCTGTAAACTTGTTTTTTGTGTCTGATCGTTTCTGTTTTAACTGCCATTATCTCTTCAAAATTGTCTACATCCATGAGAGTATCAACCTTGTGTCTTGTGGTGGCAGATCAGGTTTCAATCTTGAATCAGATTTTTTAACTTTTTCTCAGAAGATATCATGGCACACGTTTTCTAACTTTTAGGTATAATGACCCTGATGGAATATTCTTCATAGACAGTTTCGGTTGTCATATCAATGCAGCTTCTTGTCCTATAAAATCTTTAGATAGTTCTCAAGAGCTTTAAGACAAAGATCATGTTTTTGTATTGAGGACATGCAACAACAAATCCTTGAGATGGACAAAAAGCGTTGTTAGCACTTTTACCAAATCATAGGCAAAATCAGGATTGATGGGCACCTGGATGGATGGATGGATGTGTAGGGGTGAATCTTATCAGGCATTTGTAACAATCTTGATTGGGAGGTCAAAATATTTAGAATTGTTGTCCCATAAATTATATTGCTGCATCTGCCAATAATAACATGAATAGATGGTGCACATGACCCACAAGTTCTACCTGTTTAAATTTTCACTTCAATTTAATTTTATGTAGATATTACTTTGGATGGTAGAGTGGCCCACAAACTCTGTTCCTGCCCTTGTTGTACAATATTAAGAAATGGTTATACAATGAATGTACTGCAGAGATTTTTACATCAGAGTCAAACTGAAGTCATTCCTTTTAGTGAGACCACTAGTATTGTTAATTTTCACTTGATTATACCTTTTAATAGTCATAAATATTAGTAATATGCTCTTCAGACACAGCAAGTATGGAAAGATATGTTGCAATAAATCCAACTTTATAGTGTAATACTCCTGAGTTTAAGTCAGCTGTTTACAAGTTATCATAATATGAAGGGTTACACCATAAAGATGACCGGAGATAGATCAGAGCTTTTTGATATGATGTTGATGAAGATAAGATATGAAAACCAGCCAATAGTGAATGAAATTGATATGATTATAAAGAAAAAGAAGTTTAATTATTGGGTGACTTGATTCCGCCGTGGAAACAACATAGTCAACTGAAACACTGACATGTTATTATGCATCATGTCAATGCATCTCTAAGAATGATTGACTGTCGGAACAATAGCGGTGCCTCAAAAATTATGAAAATTATTATTTGCTGACCTGAAAGAAAGAACAAGATAAACAGAAATAAAGTGTTCTATACCATGTGATCAAGTTTATCTACAGCACTTCTTGAGTAATTGCAACTTGGTGGCATATGTTATAATCAGCATCTACTGATGGAGCAGCAGATGATTTTTTCAACAAAATTTACATCCAAAAGACAGGACTTATGAGAATGAACACCAACAACAATAGAAAGAATGCTGTTAAATTTGAAGATGAAATGATAACTCAATTTGATCCTTGTGCTTGGGGACCTTGAGGTAGTCAGTCAACATACGCTGTTTCATGATGTCTAGTCCTGGACACCCCTACTGGTTTTCTACTTGATATGATATGATGAAATATGTGCATCCGTTGTCCTACTGATGATACTAACTGGTGATGAATGTACATAAAGGATATTGAAAACATTATCAAAGAGAGCCTTGACAGGGCTGCTTTGGCCATTACAGGCATAGATAACACAGGAGACTCTGATCTGCATGAAAAGAGTGATAGAGAACTAGTACAGGTTGACAAAAACAATGAATCCATCATTTTAAGACATTCTTGACAACTACTGTGTGATTTTTATCATGTCTCCCTGCATGTCAGAGTGGGACATGTCAGTTAATTTCAATGTTTTCAACCATGAAGGCTGACACAAAATACTCATGACCAATGTATGCACTGATGAAAGGATTATGATTTAGAGATCTGCGATTTGACAACAATATCTGAAAGCTCATTGACACGGTAAAGCTAATTTCATTTGGCTCGGGTCCTGATTCCTAATATCTCAAAAACAATTCTATTCCAGCGAACTGATAAACACAAGACTGCATGGAACGAACAATCCACTCCACAATGTGTCATGAAAGAACAAGCCGAGCAGATTTCAAAACCTTCACCGCCTCCTTATCAGCCTTTCCACAATTCAGTTTGCTCGCCCATTTCTCCAACTCCCTCAAACCCTTCTCCGTCCCCGTCCCCTCTCCCTCCATCTTAATCAATGCCTTCCTCTGATTCTCAATGGCTCTCAACAACATTTCTCTCAATTCACTCGCATCCTTCCTGGCAAAATTTCGAAACGATGGAGCCAAGCTCAAATCACGGTAGTCTTTGAATTTTCCCACGTCACTCCCCGACGTGCAGATGTACACTCCCGGAAATCCGTCGAGGGCGGTATAGTTTTTGGGAGTGGTTTTCGGGAGGGTTTCGGGATCCGGCCATTGGTAGGCGTACCACCATCGGACTAGGACGGCTTGGATGAGTTTTCCTTTGTCGCATTTGGCGTAGAGTTCGATGGAGGGGGCGTTGTATGTGCTGGCTACCGCCTTGGAAGAGGTGGAAGAAGCGCTAGATTTGGATTTGGTGAGTTTGGAGGAAGAGGCTTTTCTTCTTTTTGGCGGATGACGACTCCTTCTTTTTGGGCGTGGCCTTCTTCGTGGACGACGCAGCCTTGGTCTTTTTGGCGGATGCATTTTTCGGAGTGGACAATTTTGCCTTTGCCGACTTTAACGAGGAAAGAGGAAGTCCCTCGTCGCTGGAGGAATCATCGCCTTCGTCTACCTCCTCATCGTCGTCGTCCTCTGCGATGAAATCATCGGTGTCCATTCCATCGCCATTCGGCGAGCGGGCTTCCTCGTCGTCGTCACCGTCTTGAAACTCGGCCTCGTCGCTCTCTTGCGAATTTTCCTCGTTGTAATTTACCGAGCCTCGTGATTTCCGTTTTCCCGTACCGAGGGAAGAGAGGGGCAGGTCATCACCGGACGATGATTCGTCGTCGCTCATATCTTCGAAGATGTGAAGTTGGCGCGGTGCGATGGGATCGTTCTGGTTGTCGTTTGCCCCGCCAAGTACGAGCTTACGTATGCTCGACGTATGGCACCTTACGCCATACATGTGTGTGCGGATGTGTTATAATAAAAGAAAGTATGAGACATGGGTTTGGGCTGTGGTTAAGGTAGGGATTACACTTTTTTCGAAAATGCCTACTTGGACTTGAGAAGTATTTTGCGCTGAACGGTAGAAAATGGAAGGATCGTCCCACTCAGTTTGGTTTCTTGTTATTTAGCGTATGGGAGCCTACGGGAGGCAGTCTTACGAGTCTCTCAATAGGAGCAATGACCCACGACTGTGGTAATATCAGTCTCGATTAGTGGAACAACAGAACCTACGGTACTTAAACCATCTTGCTTCCCTCCTGCCCCCACAAGTGATCCTCTCACATAGACGACTGCCTTTGAAATCTAGCATGGGTCTCGTCGATGCGCTTCGCAAAGGGCGCGTCCCCGACCTACTACTCGCCACACTGCTCACCGCTCCTCCCATAACCACCGCCACAAAGCATACCTTCACCACGCACTCGGACGCGCGTCATCTCATCGGTCCGATCGGTGCACCATTCGGCTTCCTCTCGGGTGGGGTTTATAACCTCACGGTGTTTGATTTCGAACTCACCATCGGAAAACCCAAGAGGCACACCATCGCGGGCGAGAGCACACACGAGGCATTGGAGCATGTCGAGGCCGGCTTCATACTGAAGCGATTTGATTCAGAATCGGACTTTTCCAAATTTTACGAGACTGTGTCGGAGAATCCCACGGCGTGTTCGTTTGAATCTCATCGGAACAAGGGGCCCGTGAACCCCAATGCCGATGATGATCAGTTGGGAGTGGACGATATGTTTCAAGTACAATTTGACAATGAAGAGAATGCGTCCAAGAACGTGGGGCAGTTTGGTGTATATCTATCGATGAACGAACCAAAGCAGTCTTGGAAACCGAAGACTCCGTCGATATCGCACAAATTTATCTCTGAGGAGGAGGGGCTCTACTTCCTCATCTTTCAGCTGTGTCCCCGAGTGGACAAGAAGATTAATGCCGAAATTCGATCGTCATTCGAGCTCGATTTGTCTTACAAAAACTTGGACTCCTTTGGCTATGAATCCTATCTCACTGCGGGAGAAATGCCTCTTCCGGTGATGTTTTTATACTTCAGTATTTCGTATGGTTTGCTCTTCCTTCTCTGGGCGCTAAACATACGAAATATTCGTCTTGGGAAGGAACAACTCTGGAAATCACGTGCAAATGACGCGGAATCGTCGGGGGGACGACCAGTCGTACATGCAATACATCATCTCATGACAATGTTGCTCGGTTTAAAAGCAGCGACTACTTTCTTTGAGGCAGCGAGATATCACTACATTAGAGTCAATGGACATGCAGAGTTCTGGTCTGCAGTCTACTTTACCATGTCATTCATCAAAGGAACTTTCATGTTCACTGTCATCCTTCTCATTGGAAGTGGCTGGTCCTTAGTAAAGCCATTTCTGAATGATAAGGAAAAGAAAATCATTTGGGCAGTCTTGGTGCTTCAGGTCGTTGACAATATTGCTGTGGTGATACTGACTCAAGAAACTGAGGGAGAAAAATTGTATGAAGATTGGAGTGCACTGCTTCACTTGGTAGACATTTTATGCTGCTGCGCTGTATTAATACCAATTGTTTGGCAGGTCAACTCGTTGGAAAAGAGTGTGGATGCGCAACAAACATCACAAAGTGACGAGAGGAGTCATCTTAAAAACGAGTCCATCACAGGCATTGAGTCTGAAGTTCCTGCCACCGCAGAGGCCATGCGCAGTATCAGGAAGCTGAAACAGTTCCGTTCCTTTTATCTGCTCGTTGTGGTATATATATACTTTACTCGGATTGTAGTCTTTTTGATCGCTACTGCTTTGGGGTTCCGTCAAACATGGCTAAGATATTTTATTACGGAGTTGGGAACCTTGGCATTTTACACGGTTGTGGGTTTCTTGTTTCGACCGGTGGAGGATAATCCATACTTAGAGGTGGGAAGAAATGATTTAGCTCATGTGGAAATTGAGTTTGGTCCAAGATGATGTGTTGATTGTCACTGGTCCTCTCTGAATTGAATATCAAACAAATTACCTTTTGTGAGTTCATGAATTATATTATGTCGGTGTAATCTCATATCGTTTGACTAGAATGAACATGAATACTTGAGTAACAATATCATGAAACAGGTCAACAAATGAAGGTATCTCTGCAATTCTTGCACATAACACTTCTCATTAATGATCCAAGTAGTAGTGACTTGTTGCAGCAACACCTTAAGAGGAAAAATGTCAGCTAGTAGTATTGTTGACTGAAACATTTGAATGTTTTACGATCTGACATTATTCTAATTTATGTAATACAGAAAGAATTTTTCTGAACCAGCACTCAACTGAAATTCTTTCTCAGTGTTTACAGATAATTAATCTAGTTATTCACTGTAGATTATGAACGCAGCAGAATGTGATTTCATATTGAAGCATTCATTTCAGGTGGGGGATGAATAAAGAGCCATGTTAAAAAGAGGATAGAGTGTTCTTTGTCCAAAAATTAGATTGTTGATGTATTTCAATTTATAGCTGTGTAAACATACCATTACATATTGAAGGAGGAAATGTCTCCAATTCATTGTTGCAAAGTCAATAATCAGTAATGAAGGACTTGCCAAAGAATCAGTAAAATGCTCTTGTATTGTGATGGGGATAATGCCATCTGCAACCTGAGTAAAATTCTAACATATCCAAGCAAGGGCAAAAGCAACAAAAAACAACTAATGTGAAATCCTCATTTGAAAAGAAATTCCTTGGATAAAACTGCACCTTACTCAACCATTTCATAAGCAATCTAATTTATTGATATTATTTATTTAATAGTTAAACAATTGAAAGCATTGCAATTATGTCACTATTGGTTTTGTGGTTGATAAACGTGTTAACTGAAAATTTATTAATCTTGAGTGCATTTGGTCTTGTGCCCAGGCAAGTCGAATTGATCAGCAAGATTTCCAGTTCAGTCCCTTTTGCTAGATTCACATGTGTTTCTAAAATAATTTCTCAAATCAAGGAAGACTCAAGCGTAATCTGAACAAGATGATATGAATGAGCAGTATCATCTTGAAAGCATGAAAAAAGTTGCAATTAGGCATAAAGCCTATCTGTACCAGTGACTACCATGAATATTAGAGTATAAGTAAAAAGACCTCATGGATCATGTGAGTAATTAAACCTCTACATTAGACCCATTACTAATAGTTCATGAGATTGGATACTGTTCTAATTATGAGCTCTTCTGGGCCCTGCATTTCACCTATGAGTATGAAGTCCACTAAATACAAAGGAGTACAGAAAAATACAAAAGGATTACTTCTGCACTGTCTTTGTGTCATTGTACATCTTATGGAAATAAATGATGTCACAGATGGACTCAAAAATATGTTCAACCTTATACCAAATTAATGATCTTTATCAGTGCTTGAATCATTTTATTTTTTCATTCATTGGAATGCTCCTTTGCAAGTTATTTGACATGACATTTGGGAACAATCCTATCCATTCAACCTTGTTGACAATTGTACTTTTCAACTTATGAACATAGAATTTTCTTCTTTTGTATCAAATTACTCTTTTCAGTTTACTAAAAACATGTGTTTTAAATCCGCTATATGGTTGTCAAGGTCCCGTTATTCCACTAAGATACCCAGCACTAACAAATTCATGTGACAAAGTAAGAAGTTACATACATACCATCTACATTCATCAGTAACTATCAACAAAAACACATGCTATAGAGCTGTGACATAATTAAACCTCTACATTAGGCCCATTACTTATAGTTCATGAGATTGGATACGGTTCTGATTATGAGCTCTTCTGGGCCCTGCATTTCACCTATGAGTAGGAAGTCCACTAAATACAAAGGAGTACAGAAAAATACAAAAGGATTACTTCTGCACTGTCTTTGTGTCATTGTACATCTTATGGAAAATAAATGATGTCACAGATGGACTCAAAATTATGTTCAACCTTATACCAAATTAATGATCTTTATCAGTGCTTGAATCATTTTCGTTTTTCATTCATTGGAATGCTCCTTTGCAAGTTATTTGACATGACATTTGGGAACAATCCTATCCATTCAACCTTGTTGACAATTGTAGTTTTCAACTTATGAACATAGAATTTACTTCTTTTTGTATCAAATTACTCTTTTCAGTTTACTCAAAACATGTGTTTTAAATCCGCTATATGGTTGTCAAGGTCCCGTTATTCCACTAAGATACCCAGCACTAACAAATTCATGTGACAAAGTAAGAAGTTACATACATACAATCTACATTCATCAGTAACTATCAACAAAAACACATGCTATAGAGCTGTGACAAGTGGCTAATTTTTCAAAAAAGAGATACTCTTGTTGAAACTTTAGCTTAAACTGTTAACAGTATTTCCACTTTCAGTTCCACATATGAAATAGCCCAATTTATGCCTGCACTCCCATGTACTATTTGGTTACAAGAAGAGGACATCTGAGCGATAGATGAGGCAGTGATTTTGGGTGGTGTATTGAATTTCAACTGCAATGTAGTTTATTGCTTTGATAACCATTCGTAACCAACAGCCTTAACTGGAATCTCACAATTTTTAAATGCAAAGCTTCTTTGCAAGCAAAATGAATAAATTTTTATACATGACAGTTCAATAATAAATTTTGAACTGTTTGAGATTGTTTGATTTTTTGTGGGGAGGAGGGCGGATTCCTTTCAATTAAATAAAAAAAAAAAAAGAAAAAAAAAAAAAAAAAAAAAAAAAAAAAAAAAAAAAAAAAAAAAAAAAAAAAAAAAAAAAAAAAAAAAAAAAAAAAAAAAAAAAAAAAAAAAAAAAAAAAAAAAAAAAAAAAAAAATTAAATGTTAAATTTAAAGGGAGGCATTTTTCCGGTACATGATGTTGTTATTTTAATCAGCGGTATGTTCAGTGACTGAACTATGGAGAATATAGTTTCGCCCGAGGGCTCAATGCAGCAGTGAATGAGCATAGTGACAACGCATCAGTCAACTTAGTGTGACCGGAGAGAGAAAAAAGTATTTGTATCCTATATCCAAGAGACTTCAACGTAAAAAATGTCCACAGTGCATGGACACAGAGTGTGGTGTCACAGGGACAAAAAAGTGTCAAGTCCTCTAGGGGTAGGAGAATGGGATAATGGGAGTGAGAGATATGTGCTAAATTATTTTTGGGGGGCTGGCCATGAGATGCTGAAGGCATCTCATTCTCATCCAGCCAACAAAAAATAAAGGGGACGAGGGAACTAAAGCTACTCGACCAAGTAACTAGAGACATCCCGTCCCCTACCAGAGATAACTGTAGGCAATTGTGAGGTGGTCAAGGTTGACCTTCTCTTTGAAAGAGTTGCACATATCTCGAAGGGGGAGAGCTCCTTCTGGTTCAGAGACATGCTCTTGCCAAAGATGATGGATAGCCTGGTTTCCTTTAACATCCTGATTCCTCAGGCTAGTTTGTTGTTCATAGAATTCAGTTGTGTGCATTAGAATTCATACTAAATGTTGTTTTGATGCTATTTAGATGCCTCTTGAGTTTCTATGAGTTAATCACTCGTCCTATTCAGGTTGTTCTGTTACGAAGAGCTTTTTAGGTGTGTCATTCATTGAAGTTTGCCTTCTGGCATCTCTATGGTGCATTCATGGGCAGGTCCTCTCTCCCATGATCTCTACAATACCAGTTATGACTGCTGATTACAGCCCGCTCATAGAATCATCCCAGTTTATTAATTCATTATCCCATAACTGGTGGCAGCAGGTAGCAATGATGACAAGACTGGTCACATACAAGGAATGATAACACTTTTTACTTGGGCAACCTGTTAGGTACAAAAGATACAAGTGAATGGTATTGGTAAGGGGGAAGACGTGATAATGCTTTGGCATTATGATGTCTATGACCTTCATGTAAATGTTAGTCGTAGACATGGGTATCCTCCCATTCTGAACGTTCTCCCAAAGGAATTCCCAAGAAATTTTTGTATTTTCCGACTCAAATGCCGGTTCACTTCTGGTCCTTGGTACCAAGCAATAGCCCAAAGAGAATTTGAGAGAGAGGTTTTTTCTCTCTGTGACGGAGACTCCCGACGACGTAAGATTTCATAAGAATTCCTACGAGAATGGATCGGACGAATCACGAATATGGGATCGCAGCACTTTTACAAGCACCATATTGATCTACTCTTATTTATGGAAACAACCCTGGGTAACATAACTTTTATATGGTATGGTACCACACTGTACCATAGCTACCAGAACTCACAACCCACACCCTCTCTCTACAATTTGTTTTTTTAATTTTCCTTTCATCCTCACACTTTCCAACAATGCAAGGCGACCGCCGCGAAATCCTCCGCAAACTCCAACAGCAACGCCAATCACAACGCGCCGCCTCCAACCAAGATGAGCCCACGTTCGACCCCACCGCCTCTAACTACAGCCTCCGTCAATTCAACGCGTCAGACTTCAACGATGATGACGACGAGGACTACGACGACGACGAATACAACGCGGGCATGTATCGCTCCTCGGAAGGAGATCGAACGGACCTCCTCAAACTGGTATTGTACGATCTCAACTCGGCCATTGCCCCGCGCGACATCCGCCTGATGGCCATCCGATCGGCCATGGACGAATTCGATCACGACAACGAGACATGGCACGACGAGGAGCTCGAACTGCGCGCCGATCACATTCTGCTTCAGAAGTTGACGTACGCTCTTTCGGTGGACCCGCGACACGAGGAGGTGGGTTACATTTGTGCTGCGTTGGAGATGGTGTATCGCGCGGGGAAGACGCGGTTGGCCAAGAGCTTTCATGAGATTTGCGAGGTCATTTTGCCAATCTTTGTCGAGATGATTAAGAGGCCGCCGTTGAGTGAGAAGAAGGTCGAGGAGGAGGCTGTGGAAGAGGAGAAGGAGGATTTGTTGCTAAAACAAGAGGAATCAAGGGGGATTGAACCCAATGAGAATTTTGATCCATATGCAACCAATGCCTACATGCCACAGGACGAGGATGACGAATCCGCCGAGTCGGTGACTATTCCCGCCGGCACTGGAGAATACTTTGATCATATGAAGAAAATGGCATCAATGGGAAATCATCAAGAAACTGCGGCGTTTGATCAGGGTAACGATATTGCTAGTCAGACTTTGAATGTGGATGATGCTGAGGTGGAATTGCACTACCGGTATCAGCCGCAGCGGCAGCGACATTACGACATGGCATCCGTGGGAAATGAGCAACAGGCAGGTGGGGCTAATACAGGCAACGGCCTTGTTTCTCAGCCTGTGAATTTCGACAATACTGGTGTGGGGGGGCAGCCCTTTTATCAGCAGCAGCAGCAGAACATGCCATCCATGGGAAATTATCAAAATACACCGGTGTTTAACCAGAGCAACGCAATTGTTCCTCAGCCTATGAATGCGGGCAATGCGGGCACAGGGGCGCAGTACAGTTACCAGCCAGAGCAGCAGCAGAACATGCCACCCATGGGAAATTATCAAAATACAACGGCGTTTAACCAGGGCAATGCGATTGTTCCTCAGCCTGTGAATGTAGGCAATGCTGGCACAGGGGCGCAGTACAGTTACCAGCAGCAGCTGCAGAACATGGCACTCGTGGGAAGTAATCAAAATACTGCGGCGTTTAACCAGGACAATGCCACTGTTCCTCGGTCTGTAAATTTAGGAAATACTGCCGTGGGGGAGCAATATCGGCACCAGCCACAGCAGCTGCAGCAGAACATGGCATACATTGAAAATAACCCAAGTGCAGCACCTTTAAATCAGGATTACGCCATTGTTTCTCAGCATATGAATATGGGGAATACTGCCGTGAGGGAGCCTTACCAGTATCTGCAACAGCATAACATGGCATCGATAGGAAATAATCAGAGTTCAGCATCCCGAACTCAAGGGGATGCTCTTGTTCCCAAGCCTGTGGATGTTGGGCATGCTGTAGGGGAACCGCACCGATATGATCAGCCGCCGGGGCAACAACAATACACGCCGGAGCAACTTTACGCATTAGCAGAGCAAATTTCGAAAATGCAACAGGCTCATCAGGCATCACGGCAGCAAATTCAATTCATGGGTGGTCAGCCCGGCGATCAACAAAGGCAACATCCTTCCGGTGCTAGCACCTTGCCGCATGCTGATCAAATGGTACCTACGCAGCAGAGTGGACAAATTGTAATGCATGCTACGGTTGCCGCTGCGCCTTATGTGCAACATGTGTCTCACTCAATGCAATTGGCGCATGGCCAAACAGGGCCATCGTATGAATCTACAGCTTTCATGCCAAACCAGCAGTCTGACGATATTGCCTCTGCAGCGCAGCAAATGGCTTGTCTCTCAGTTAATGATTCTCATTTGACTGATGAAGAAGCATTACGTCTTCGCGGCGGTGGAGACGGCGATAGCGTCGACGATCAAGCTGATGCTGATTATGGAAATTACTATGATGAAAACACTGGAACGGTTGATCAATATCCGGATGAAGAATCAGACAAATTTGATCAATTGTTCGAAGGAGGGACACAGTTTCCATCTTCGGCTTCTTACGATGAATATGCGGATGCAAGTGAAAATGCTAATCCTTTCCTTGATGTCAGTGAATGCACTCGTGATTCTGAAATCGATTCTTCTGTGAAAAGACGCGATCAGGTCAAGGCTAGTACTAATGCGGAAGAAGATGAGGTATATAATGGCCAAGTCCCGGTCAATGATGCAACTTTTAGTAATGACCAAAGGGGCGAGGAGTTTATCAATGACTATGCAACGGATGAGTATGCCCAATACAACGCCGGGGAAAAGAGATACGATGGTCAAGTCGAAGTTGATGAGGATGTTAGGGCCAGTAATACTTCTGACGCTGAGTATTCAGAGAATGTTGACTCAGAAGCAATACGTACCGACCAGCCAATGTACGATGCTCAGGGAAACTTTGCGTTAGATTATTCGGAGTATCTTGACAAGGAAGCAAAGCAGAATGACCGAGCAACTGCCGATCAAATTGCCAATAATGAGGATAACGCTGGAGAAACGAGATCTGATGGTCAAGACGAAGTACATAACGTGAGAACCAGCAGTACTTTTCACCCCGAGAATGTTGACAACCAAGAATTACAACACGATCCATCCATGTACGATGCTCAAGGAAATTTCGCTTTAGATTATTCGGATTACCTTGGTCATGAAGCAAGGCAAGTCGACCAACCAACTGTCGAGCTAAGTGCTGGCAATGAGTATAACGCCCAGGAAAAGAGATATGACGATCAAGTTGAAGCTGATCCGGGCTATGATTTCGTCGCTGAGTCCCGTGAGTATGTTGACACCGAAGAAATATGTAACGACCAACCAATAAACGATACTCAGGGAAATTTTGCTTCAGATTATACGGATTACGTTCGCAATGAAGCAAGGCAATTCGACCAACCAACTGCCGAGCGCAGCAGTGGCCAGGATTATCTTAATAACGGAGGAAGGCTGTACGAGAAACAAACCGCTGAACATAGTGGGCAAGACGAACTGGAAAATAACACTAATCCTTTCGCTTACAGTGACTTCGATGATTATGATGCCGTCAGCAATCCCTTTGTCAATCTATCCGGAAGAGAAGGACAGCAAATGACAGGCACAACGAGTCACGGAGAGCAAGCTGGCGTCAGTACCTCGGAAAATGAATATGGCGATATTCCAGTGGTCGAAGAGTATGACAAGGAAGGCGAATTTGACAGTAGAAACATTCCCAATACTGTTGGTGATGGGAGCATTCCTACTCACGTCATTCGTAATCTTTCTACTTCGTTGAGGTCCAATCTTTCAAACTCGCAAGGAGGGGATGACTTAAGCTTTTACATTGGTGACATTGACGGAACACCCGCGCTGCATGATCAAAGCAAAAGCAACAATAATACAAATAATGCTTTTGCTGACTATGGAACTGATTCGAATCCACTCAAACAAGGGTTTGAAAACAACGCTGAGACGAATAGTCGTCATGAGAGCAATGCGCTTGGAGATGGGACGCGTGGACAAACCTCATACAATAAAGTTCATCAGGGCAATGGCTTTGGAAAAGCGGGTCAAAATCCTGCATCCAGTAGCGAAGGCTGGAGCGAAGGTAGCCCAAGTCGAGAGAGTGGATACACTTTTCCCACCTTCAAGCCAGAGGAGGAAAATTTCAGGAGGGATTCAGAGCTCACTGGCGACCACTGGAGTGGTGACCAATCCCGTGCCCAGGAGTTTTCAGAGGCGGGACAAAGCAGTGCGTTGCATATGGTGGAAGAGGAAGACATAACGCAGGCCAATGATCATGACCAAGACAGCACTTACAACGACGATATTTTTCAATTCCAAGAACCCACTATGGCGAAGCCGATGGCATCCGAGAACTATTTCAGTTCACATGATGCCTCGGAAGGATTCGTGTGCCCTCTTGCTGTGAGAAATGTGCTTAAGATCCTTCGCTATTTCTCACGAGTGTTATCGGCGATGGAGCAGTTGGCTCAGCAACCAGGCTTGGTTGATGCTCTCCTGTATCAAATGACCCGAAACCCGCACTCAAATCAAGACGAAGAAGAAATTTCTGCAAGAGTTGATGCAATTGCATGTGTCGTTAATCTTGCGTGTGCTGAGGAAAACAAAATCATGCTTGTGTATCATCCAGGACTTTTGGATGCAGTAATCAACATTGCCAATCATGATCCCATCGAGGAAGCCAGAGAACATGCTACCATTGTTATGATGAACTTGGTGAGTCTTTTTCTGTCTATCTAAATTTTAAGGAAGTCATCTAACCCTGTTTCTCACACACGCACTTCATCTACATCATAAGGCATACGCCGAAGAAAACAAAGTTCATATGGTGAATCAAGATAATCTGTTGGACACGCTTGTTCATCTTCTGGCCGACGTGTCGCCGTTTACAAGACGATATGCATCTGCTGCTCTCTTCACATTGGCTTGCACGTACGCCAACACTGCGGTGATGGCACGACATTGCGATGGTGGGATTCTGGAAGCATTGCGTAAAGTTCTCCTAAATGATCCCGTCGACGAAGCTCGAGTCAATGCTGCGGAAGCACTTTTCAATATGGCAAGGAACAATTCAGACGACACTGTTGAAAACATGGGCAATCATCCAAAGCTGTTGGCCTCGCTTGCTCATTCAGTATTGACGGACTACAGTGCAGATGTCCGTGCTTATTCTGCCAGAGCACTTGAGTGGCTTTCTGCTGATATACATTATCCTATGAAATGCCATCCCCGACTGCTTCAAGCTTTAACGACGGCCTCACAATGGACCAAGACGACGTGCATTGCAGAGGCATTAAAAATGCAAGCTTCAATCGATGGCAATAGAAAATCGATGGTTGAGCACCCAGGATTACTTGATGCTCTTGCGCAGTTGTCCTTGTTGGATGGCATCAATGATGACGAGGTGAAGACTTGCGCTATATCGGCATTGGAGAGGTTATCTAAAGAACCGTCCACTCGCCATTTGATGGTGAGGAATGAAGGAGTGATGACAGCATTGACACGAGCAACATTTGCGGAGGATGGGTATGATGACGACGATGAAGAAGAAGCCCCAAATGCTCTCCTCATGAAGACGGCTCTGAAGAATTTGGCTGAACATTTGTAGGAGCTATGCTCGTTATGTTTTTAAATCTGTTAATGTTTCGCCGTTAATAAGGTCTATTATCATTTATTTAGTTATGCACTACTTGTACGATCAGTTGTAACGTCCCCTCCAGGATTGATTTGGGTAATCTCACGATCATGCAAGGGTGTTTGTCGCGAGTTAAGGGGAAGAAAAATAGTCCATTCGCCGGGTAGTTGAGAATTCCACTCTTGCCAACTAAGTTTATTGAACACTTCACGAGGGCATTCCACGCTGACTATGCCCCTTGCAGCATTTGGAGCTTCTAAAAATACAGTGAAGAACATTGCATGCGCCATGAATAGTGACAATGGTATCAGGGCCAAATCGAAATAGCCATATGACACGGAATAGAAGTAGAAATGGTATAGCACAAAATACAGCAGTGTGATCCTCGGGAAGCTACAAGAAAAAAGATCAGTTTAGAAAGAACACCCAGGGTCTGTCGAAAAAGAGAATCATCAGGACAATGCTATAACTTACAAAAAGACGCTTACAGCGCTGCGGACGAAGACCATACTGAAGTACTCAGTTATCATTGCTGTGCGATTATCAGGATCAAAGTAAGAGATAAGAAGATTGCGTTACCAAGAGCTCACTTAGGGCACAGATGACTTGCCTAAGCCATAAATCCAAACGGGCAAAGCTTCCGGGATACTCTTTGCGTAAAGAACGATGCTCCACGCTGCTTGGCACGCTTCGTACATCACGTAATATAAAACTATTTTAGTCATGTGCGCCCAAACAAGATGGCCTAAGAACGAACAAATTGATGAGAGAAACGACAAAGGAAGAAAAGGGCACGTCACTGAGCGTATTCTTACTTTGCGGATGTGTATGGTTGCTTCGGATGGCCCTTCGCGCCGTTCCGATCCACGGGTATGATAAGGCTAGGATTCGCTCATCTGCTCCGGGAACTCCCATCCTTCTAAAAAATGAAAACAAGGGGAACATAAGGACAACGCCACTCGACGTTAACACTCTGACAATAAGCGACGTCACGGATGTGATTAAAAAGAAGGCAAGCAGAGACATGAACAGTACTCCTGATTATCGAAGGACGATGATGTCAGTGCAAGGATTAGAATTCGAGAAGAACTGGCGCTTCACAAAATGACAAGAAAAACGCACCGAGCTTCCTTGCAATCCATTGTGCGATAGAGGTCTTTCCATCATAAGCTTCTATTTGGTCTTTCCGCCACCCCCATCGTTCTTTTGTCTCCATACTTTGCACATAGCCTCCTAGATGCGAACCATCTACACTCCTGATACCAAACATGAGTTGATTGATTATGATGCTATCCATGCCATAGATTTGAGAGAGGAACTCTCCAACTGCAGTCAAGAAAGTCAATCTACGAACAAAGTGATATGGTGAGCAGAGAAAATATTTACATATCACGGGAAGATAGAAGCACTCACTCTCCGTCATCCGATCCAGTACTTAAACATCGTTCCGTCACAGTCACATTAACAATCGTAATGTTGTGCAAGTAAATCGACTTCTCGTCCAAATAAAGTAGAGCATCGTCGATCGAAAAGCGATAGGAAGGATCCTCCCAGAACTCAGGTGATGAAAGTTCATCAACATCTTCAGTCTGAATTTGAGTGTTGCTCCTTTCCTCCGAGTGACGGTTCCATTTGTGAAAAAGATTTCGATGTTGAGCATCACCTGTGTCTTCCTGCGTCGGCGGGGGAAAGTCATCGTTCATTAGCCTTCGTTTGTTGTCTAGTCTCGAATGACCTCGTAAGCGAGATCCAGAGGAGTTGCCATTTCCCTCGGCATTATGAGCATTATCAGAGTTTACCACATGCTGTTGCTGAAATAACCGCGTTCGCGTAGTATTATTTGACAATTGCTTTTCATCAATGACCGAATCTGTCTCTAGATACTGGACGAAACGAACACGAGAACACTGCCCAACGCATCGTCCTCCATACAATATTTTGATTTGTAGAATCTCATCCTTTCCTAGCAATGGAAGTTGAGGGACGGAGTTTGGACTTGCGGATTGTTCGTTCTCAAGCATACGACTGTCCCATGGATCATCATCGTAATAGTAAATGTCCCTATCGAGAATCGTGGAATTCGGTAAATACCCGTCATCAATGGGAAAATCCAACGGACTTACTTCCCTCAATGATCTTCTTTTACCATCATTCTTCCCCGCATTGCCGAATAAGGCATGGTACTTACTTCGATCTTGAGGAGAACGCGTCGACAATGCCCTCGAGAGGCAATTGACCAAGTGATCTCCAGATGTATTTTCCACAACATCTGCTTCCTCATTGTTTTCATTCAGTCGTCTCTGAACGACATTGATCGATTGTCGTCGAAAGGCATACGGACCAACATAGGTAACATGCAATGACAATAACACGAACAAATGAAGGATACCCAACACAAAGGACAATCTCATGGCTACATACAGGTTGCGTTGACTGCATCCTTCGTGATGAGTTCGATCACCCGACTCCTCCGACGACGAGTGTGCCGAGTCGTCGTCATCATCGTCGGAGCTTTGTTCTCGAGAAGATTCATCGTCGTCGTCATTGTCATTGTCGGAAGTAGAGGTGGAGGCCTCTCCATCTTCATCTAGGAAACGGTCTGATGCCTCCCCTCGATGGTTCGTTGATGATCCCCGCGACGAAAATGATTGTATCCGTTCACTGTGACGAAGTTGCATTTGTATCGCCCGTTGCGTCAACGACAGTGTCGTCGGGCCACCGCCACCTCCACCGCCACCATTCGACGTGGGTCCTTCCATCCTTGGATTGCTTTCATTCTCCACATCTTCCCATGAGGACGACGAGGATGACGACGTGGATGACGGTGACGAAGAAGAAGAGGCAGTGTACGTATCCCGATCCCCCAACGCCAAAGAAGACGAAACGAAAAACGAAGAAGTAACCGGCGACGGTCGTGGCTGCAACACCGCACCAGGGGGAGAACGGGGTGGAGAAAGCGGTGGCGACACGATGACCCCATTCGAATTCCTCGACAGAGACGACGACGACGACGACGACGACGATCGATGGGAGGGAGAGTTGGACGGGGAGGTACGAGTACGTGGTGAGGGGGAAGAAGTCGAGGCCGTCCTTCGTCGGAGTCCGTCGCGGGATGTGTCTTCGGGAGAGAGACGGGGGATGGTTCGTGTATTGCTGCCGTCTTGGTCTGGTTCCGTGTTGTGCGGGTGGTCGTCGTCGTCGTGGTGGTGGTGGTGGTGGTCGGAAGAAGAAGGGTTGTCCTCCGCGTCGGAATCAATGTGTCGAAACGATCCGGGGGAGTTGGAATGGACGAGTAACGATCGATAACGAGTGGGTGTGGATGGAAAGAATCGATCCGATGGCGTTGCATCATTGTGGTTTCTTCGAAGGACCATGTCAGTCATACGTGTCAGCGGTTGCATCCATCTCCCCGAAGTAGTATTGCCGGAGTCGTCATTTGTCAGCCACAGCATTGTCCTATTCATGAATAATGCATTCTTCATCTTCTCCAGCTTGAGTGACATCCAAATGGGTAGAAAGAACGGTATGGGCGGGACATTGTTGCGTGAGGAGAACAAATAATGTCGAGAGTAAACGACTGCCATATCATTGCCATCCAACGGAGTACGTGTGGTTTGCCGCCGTTGTCGCGTACGCCGCGGTCGTCCCCTTGTTGGACGCGTTCTGTTCCTCGAGTTTCTTTGACGCGTGTCGGATCGACGCTCTGTTTGACTCGAATCGTTGGACGGTGGTGCCGCCATGAGCATGGCCTCTTCGCGTTCAGAGGCTTGCTCGTCGTTCGAATCGGTCCGTGTTGCTGCGTCGGTAGTTACCAATGGATTTTCTTCATCGTGATGGCGGTTGGATCGGTCGATTGCGAGGTCATCCGCGCTTTCATTTTCGGCAGCAGCAGCGGCAGCGGCATTCGCAGCTCGATGTGAAGGACGCCTCCCATTCCTACGAGAGGACACAGCAGACGTCGCGGCAGAAGGGGCAGTCTGGGCAGAGGCGTACGCCGCCATGGGAGAGGGAGACGCATTCAAATCTTCCAGGATGCGTTCGTACACGCGGAAGAGGGCGCGGTCGTACTCCATCGTTGCAGTGGGAGGTCGTAGGATGGAATTGTAATCGGTGGAGGTTCTTTGCGTTGTTGGCAATGGTGGCGGTGACGATGACTTGATACGCGATGGATGTGGCGCTTGCTGCCGCTGTGGTCGAGCAGCCGCTTGCTTTGTGGCGTGGCCTCTCTTGTGTGTGTGTCGCTGTCTCGTAGCTCGCTTTGCAGTTCCTCCAGCCGGAGGGTTCCCGGCTCTTGGCTCGCTCAGTTTTCGATATTATATGCTGACTGACTTGGTTGATTGCTGGATGATGGACCGTTCGGATATTCCTTGTTGCGTCATGTATGGTCTGTATTGAGAGCTATTGAGAGTTGCTTTGACGCCCGAATTAGTCCAAAGAAACAGCTTAAGTGAATCCTGTTTCGTGCATTTTTATAGGCCGAACGGAAATAGAAACGTGTTTGATTCAGCCTCGATTCAATTCCGTTCGGGTTACAACCCGTCACACCGTTCACGTGGTATTTTCTGATTTTCGCATCGGGGTCCCCTACCAGAACAGGGGTAAAACTTAAAACTAGTAGCGTGACGAGCTTCACAATCTCGTCACATGGGAGAACGTTGACGAACACAGATTGCGATTGAGGATACCATAGATTGCCATGACAGAGAGCAAGTGCAAGCGAGAGATAGATTTCGTTAGTCGAGAAAACGATAGAGCCATGCACCATATCCACCATCTCCTATGATAGAAGTCTCGGACTGCATGACCATCCTCCGTCGAAGAATATAGATCCACGGTGGATACTATATAATATACCATTACACAGTGTCCGCCCGCACCCCAGTCGTCCTGCCAACACCCCCGTCAACTCGTCACTTCCCTGCAATACAGGAACCATGAACATTAGAGTCATCCCTACCATTCTACTTCTCACCAACATCCTATCCACTTCTTCTTCTGCCGCCAACGACGGCGATGCAGACGCGTCAAAACCCCCAGGATTCAAGGTAGACTTCTACAATGCCGTCAGCCAGGAAATAGACATAGTCACCATCACCGAACAGAATGGACGACAACGCTACGAGGGGGTGTATTATCATGCGGCTCCAAAGTCTACCGTTACTGTTGAGGTGTATGAGGGAGAAGTACTTTTGGCTGTGGTTGCCACCACCGATGAGCTGGTGAGTAAATTTAAGGTGGAGAAGGATGCCAAGCGTTATGTCATTCAATGGGGAACTGGGGAGGAGTTGTAATGTGCAATGTAGGCTTGGCTTGAGGAATTGCATCTTGACCGTTGGCACTCGTCAGTGCACAACTATCTATGAATACCATGGAGGCGAATGCGTGCCCTTTGATCACGATGAGGTTGTATTAATATAATTAAAAATGAGTTGCACGAAGAATGTTGCAACCAATGGATTAACATTTTAATCAGAAAACTTGATTGATTACACTTTACGTCTCTTTAAATCATCGATCGATCTCGCCAACTCCTCGTTCGACATGGACTTAATATGTGCCGGTATTATGTCTTGATCATTCGTTACATCGGAAACAGCGTCCCCTGCTTGAGGTACATCACTACTCTCCTCCGATGAAACACTTGTGTCACCAAAATTTTCTTCCAAAAATTCAAGTAGCAAATCCACCGAAACTATGACCACACCCGCCAATAAGCCGAGTCCAGCGCCCGGAAGCAACCCCGAAAGCGGTCTCGCGCCTCGACTGGCTGCTGTACCCAAAATGGAGGCATCGATCTTCCGTCCGGCACGTGTCCTCACTGCCGATCCGGAAAAGAGAGCTCCTCCTATGGCTCCACCGATTGTGTAATCGGCAATTGATTCCAAGGTTGTTTTTGTGGTTGGTTCTGACAGCCACGAAACGTCTCCGGAAATCATTCTGTATGCGAACGAATCTTGATTTGTATCATTCCCAGAAGAATCGATTGTATTATTCTCAGCATCCACGCTGTCCCCTATCGCGCCTCCATCATTGACACGAGAGACGAAATCCAAAAGAGCCCCCGCCGGCGAAACAAATCTAGTGAACTCAATCACTCCAGTAAAAGACATACAAGCCATAGCCCACGCCGCGGGTAGTTCCCTATCCATCGCATACGGACTCAACGACGACGCACCGCCCTTCTCCCCATTCGATGACCGTGTCAACAACGGGTGATGACGATGAATCGCATGTTTTCTCTTTGTGGATGCCGGGTTCGTGAGGAGTGCCGATGTCGTTCTTGACAGAGCGGCGCGTCGAGAGATGGACAGTCCTGCCATGGCACCGCCGAATCCTGCGAGAGTGATACGCATGATGGATTCTAGGATGGGTATGTATTCGTTTAGGTTGAGTGGGGCGGGTTCTGCCATTGTTGTTGGCTGCTGCGGATAGGTACTGATGGAGAGATGGTTGACTCGAAACTCCGTAGAGGGCTCGAGGACATGGTACAATCAAGCCAAGGACAGGCCAAGGAATGCCAAGGATAGCCCTGCTGGTCGGTTTAGGCAATTCGCCTTCGACTGGGTTATTTTCCTGGGTTATTATATTTTTAACCCACCAATTTTTTTAATTTTCGGAGACATATTCCCCAGGCAAATTTTCACGCCACCGACAGGGTTATTTACGATCAATTTTCCCCCCAGATAAAACGTGCCATTGACTGGGCAAATATTCTGCTGCACATGTGGGGTAAAAAAATGTCGTCACAGAAGTATACTGCCATTGGCATAAGGCATAGAAGCAAAATTTATTGTTCAATTAATTTTGGCATAAGTTTATGGAGCAACTAACCGTGACTCGTTGCAGAGGATTGAGCCACACTAACCCTGCCCCTCTTAATATTGTTGTTGATTCCAGTCTACTAACCATTGGAGAGGCAGAAGAGACGAAAGAAGCAATGATGACCTGAATTCAACAATTAAATGGATGTTTAACTGATGCCTCTGTGGCCTTATTGAAGCAAAACAAAACAAAAGAAAACAAAACAAATAATGGGAAGTAAGAAGGAGATATCATTATTGATGCCTCCTACTGCAAACCACTACAAAACAATCAACTCTTCATGAGTTTGAGTACAAGAACAACAAAGCAAATAACTTCAATAATACAAAGTAAATAGCTTTATCTGACAACCATTATCACTGTTAGGATCGCCTAACTCAATCTGTTGAAATGGTTGATTGTTGCATGGTGTTTTGATGTGGGAGTTTCTCATGATTTGTTTTGTTTGCTTTTGTTTTCTAACAAAGGTGTTACTCTCTTGTCACTCTTTGAGATTGGACAGTAAAGTTGGAACTTCTCAAAGTTACTTTTCCTTGCAGTGGGGTGGCTTGAGCATTTTCACTTCAACTTTTTTGTGTAGTCATCCACTATACAGCAATAAAATACGATTGTCAAAACTCCAGTTGGTTGTTGAGTCATGGTCGAAAACTGGCCAACTCTTGTACGAGTCCAAAATTGCTGACAAAGTCAACGTGTTTTTGTTGATCTGATGGTAGTGCAATGAACCGGAGCTCGGTATTTTTGTGCTACTTTGATTCAGAACTATCCAACAAAAAAGATCCGATCATCGAAACTCCAGTCCGTTGTTGAGTTACGATCGAAAACCCCACAACTCTCGTCTAAGTTCAAAATCGCTGAGACAGTCAACGGGTTTTTGTTGAGCTGCTGGTAGTGCAACGGGCCCAAGTTTGGTATTGTTGTGTCGGTTGGGTTCGGGTTTATTCAGCGAAAAAATCCGATCGTCAAAATTCTGGTTGGTTGTTGAGTTACGGTCGAAAAACTGGTTCGGCACGCATGGTGGAGGTGTTTTCGACTCGGAATGGTGTATGTATATTATTTGACATGATGGCTTGACATGATAACAGAACAATTGTTCGAGTTCTGACGAAAAGAGCAAGACAAAAGATATGGCGGGAAGAAATGTGTGGCTGCGAAAATTAAACCCCAGTAGAAATGGTCAGGGGGAAATTCGACCTGAAAACCCCAGGAGATTTCGATTTACAACAGTGGGTTATTATTTTTAACCCAACGGAGTCGACCACCCAGTCGTAGGCATAACGTCAAACGGGTTAAATATGGGTTATGAGCTCAAAAAATGCGTTTAACCCAGGATATAACTAGAGGTTGGTTCCGTTCGGGATTCCGGGAACGGGAGGCGGGAATCCCGGTCCGGGAAGGCCTTCCCGTCCCAAGACTTTGCTTCCGGGAATTTCGCCGGGAAATGGGAATGCGTGTACAAATATGCGTACAGTATAAAGTAGAGGCTTAATTCCTTATTCGTATAATGTTGCGTGCGCGCCACGTGGTACAAAGAACATTGAGGCTGTCGCTGACGCATCTTTTAAAGTTCTGCAAGATCTAACACTCTCGCAACAGGCTTTGCCAGGCCTTGACTGTCTCGGTTTGTTCATTTCTTGACCGACAGAGATATGCCAAGCCTGAAATTGAAACTGGACGTGAACAACAACCAATTGGATGCGAAAATGGATACGCGAGCAAACAACAACCAACTGGACGCAAATACAAATGGACTGGAGTTACACAAGACTACAGGTGTCACTGCTTCTCCAACTGAATCTTTACAAGTTCCACAAGTCTCCACAACTCCACATGATCACCCAACTTCTTTTGATACAGTTGTAGAAGAGCCATGTGCAACCCACACCTCTGTTGATTGGCCTCAAAAAAGGGCATCCTCTTCTCCTCCCAGTAATGTACCTCCTACCAAGACACAATCTATTGCTGACAGAATGATGGAATCACAGCAGGACGATGATGAGAGTGTTGGAATTGTTGATGTTACAGGATTGGAGGGAGCTGACGAAAAAGAATGGCATCTCATCAAGCCAGTAAACCTCAATTCAAAGTGGTGGGGAGTATTTATGAAGTTTAACCCAAACAAGCACCATGGTATGAAAGATAAAGCAGCCTGCATTGCTTGCTTTGCAGAGAAGAAATGTTCAAAGGGGACAGTGATGGCAACAAATGGCTCCACCTCCGGCCTAGCACGTCATTATCAGTCAAATCACCGTTCTGAGTACGAGAAGATAAGCAAAAAGAATCCCAAACTAGCGAACGTAAACAAACCACTCCCTTTTCCAGTCAAACAAAAGGAGCATTACATGGGAGTGTCGGATATTAAGCGCCATTTTCAATTGGCTGCTGCTTCGTGGTGCATTGATTGTGACCAGCCATTCTCTCAGGTTGAGGAGCCTTCTTTCCGTAACATGTTCTTGCCATTCAACAAACATGCAGAAGATATTGTCAAGACTAGTAGTAAAGCTATCAGGAGAACATTCACACTCTTGGTAGATATACTGAGAAGGCTTCATACAAGGAAATAACTGGACGTGAATTGTCATGGACGACTGATCACTGGACTGGTAACAACAATGAAACTTATTCAACTGTCACGGGCATTGGATTTGTGATGAATGGGTAATGAATTCCGCTCTGCTTGATTTTAAAGTGTTTAAGGGTACAACCACGGGTGAAGCCATCTACCTTGATATTGAAAATGTTTTGGCAAAATTTCAAGGAGACTCTACTGTTGTTCTTGATACCATTGGAATTACTGACACTACTGGCAACATGGGTAAGCTAGGACAATACTGTCGAGCCAATGGAAGACGCCACGGTTACTGTACAGATCATAATTTTCACCGTAATGCAATCAAAGCTTTCAAACGTAAGTTCTTGTGTTGTGTTGAGAATATATATTGCTATATTCTAACATTTGTGATTTCATTGAATTGCAATAGCTACTTCTATCTCTACCACTTTAAATGATGCCATGAAGAAAATGCGTGCCATAAATGGCTTCTTTGAGAGTTCAACACAGGGTATGGCCAAACTTCTTGACTTTCAACGTGATTCAAACTACCGAATCTACAAAGATCAGCCTCATCCAAAGAAGACTCTACAAGATGTAGAAACACGCTGGTGGTCCACATTTCGCAGCCTCCGCCGTCTCCGATTCCTAAAGAAGGCAATCCGCGCTCTCATTGCCTCAGAGGAAGTTTCATGCAAAGACCTTACTGACGACGAATGGAAGATTCTACATCAAGTTGAGATTACTCTTGAACCCATGGCCGAGTTCCAGCGTATTTTGGAGGGCGAGAGCTATGTCACTGGATCTTTGGTCCCTGTTGCGGTGTACCAAATTCGCAAGTCTTACAAAGAAGTAATGGAGTGAGCAGATACTGAAGCTACTGTTGTTGCTCTCACAAAGCTCCTCCTTGATGATTTTGACAAAAGATATGTACCAGCTGATGTGAATGGCAAAGTGAAGTACTACCGCTCTGATGAGATTGGTGTAGGCAATCGATACGTTGGCATTCACCAGTTCTTTTTTCATTGCTGCACTCCTTGATCCACGCATTGCACCACTGCTTCCACAGATGATGACTGATGACGACTTCAAGCAATTGAAAGCTGATGTTGTTGAGTACATGCTTGCAAAAATGAAAGAAAGTAAATCAAATGGGAATAACAAAGAAACTGAAATTGATTCTACCCCAACACCTGCTACAACATCAACTCAAACAACAGCACAAGCCAAAAGGTCTCGTAAAATGAGTGCAATGTTCCGTGGGCTTGATACTAGAGTTGAAATGACCACTGCAATGAATGAAGATGAAGACAGCGATGAAGCATTGCGTCATATTTGTGAAGCCGAACTGGAACGTTATTTAATGGATGCTCTCAAAGGATGCTGCCCTCTTGAAACTGATCATAACACGTTCAATGATCCTTTGATTTGGTGGAAAGAAAATGAAGGTAAATATGCTTATGTTGCAGTGCTTGCTAAAAGTATTTGGCAATTCCAGCTACATCTGCTCCTTCTGAGAGAATTTGGAGTCGAGCTTCCAGGATTCTATCACTTCTGCAAAGCTCAAAGATCTAGTTGGTCGTATAATGTATGTGAAAGAGAATTTGAGTTTTTTGCACAAGCAGTATGTCAGCCTGTCAAAGGAGGAAACTGATGATACTTTGCATAAGCTTTTGGAGTTGGAGGTAAAATACCTGCCGCCAATGGCAGGTGAAAGGAAGGGGAAGGGGGAGGTGGATGCTGGTCAATATGACCATTTGTTAGAATTCTAATTCTTACTTTTACTTATGTTTTGTTCATCTTATTTTGTCTTTAATATTAGCAGATATTAATAACAAATGAATAGACAAAATAGAACAACGTACAGAACTGAATTGCACTTGATTTCTGCTAAATCCCGGTTAATTCCCGGCTAATTCCCGGCGAGAATCCCGTCTAGGTACCAGGAGGCAATTCCCGATCCCGTCCCGGTCTCGAGACCCTCTATTCCAGGATTATCCCAATACCGAAAAAAACACCGGGAAGGGATCGGGACCAACCTCTAGATATAACCCAGTCGAAGGCAAATGGCCTTCAGGGGAGACGAGTTGGTTGCCAATTTACAAAATTATCAAGAACGCAGAAGAAAAACAGCAATTATCGCAACTTTTTGAAGCACGCTGTTAGGAGAATTTCCTCCGTTATAGGTGTGTGGGTTCGCTCTGAGTATTGTACGTCATACATTCGTCACTCCGCACCATGAACCGAGGCTGGCTCCCAACACAGTTGGTCCTTGCTCAGTGCTGAAAATTTACCTACCGAGGAGGCGCGATCATCACCTACTCTTCACCTACTCTCCACTGCTCTCTAAGTGGAGAGAGAATTGAATTGCTACAAGCATCTTGTGTTATCCCGTTCTATCCTTCATCGACACAACCTTCACGTCATGTGGGTCTTATTCTTTGCTTGTTTCGCGAGTGGCATAGCCAACATGGCAAATGCATTTCTCGCAGAGCGTACATTACATTCACATTGCACACACGTCGCACCCACTTTCCACATCGACACGAGACTGTATGCTTCGTCAGAGGATGAAGCTAACCAAGCCGCCGGTCAGCCAATAGCCGTAACGATTGACACCACTCTATCCGATGAGAAAATCAAAGCTCTTTTTGCGTGGATCAAATGCGCTTTCAGCCAAGATCCGTACGATCAAAACGATGTATATGCTTATTACTACAGCAACATCGAGATAGCGATAGCGGCAGCGTTTGGCAATAATTTACCAAAAGATTCTTTGCCTGCAAAATTGATGGAGATGGCCTTGAAGAGCGAAGGTGATGTTTCTTCGATTGAATGGGAAAATTTATTAGTTGGGGAAGAAATAAACAGACGAGAACGCGAGTCGGCGTCTATGGGTGCAATGGGTGCTGCCCAGTGGTCCGGTCGTTTTATGACTCGTCCTCATTGTAAGTAGATGATCGGAGTGGGATTCTTCCAATTTCCCTTTGCGTACGAACTAATCATTTATTCTATTATTAATAGCGTTATTGGATATCAGGAATTTCACGTCAGTAGATGACTGGATCAAGACTCTTCCGAGAGGTTGCAAACGAACGCTTCGTAAAGCTACACCTGAATTACAAAATTTTACAGTTTTTAACAAACCTATACGTGGTGGACATCGATCGCCTCATTCTAGCTACGCTCATTTTCGCTGTGTGGTAGAGCACGAAGTCCGTCTACTGGAAAACATGTATGGTCCGTCAACGGGCGCATTTGTCAATGCATTGGCAGAGGCCATAAGCCGATATATTGGAACAACACGTATGGCAGGTAACATCAAAGAATACAGAGATGGAGATACAAACAAAGTCATAGGATTTGCGCATGAGGTTACAAAGGGACGAACCATTAGAGGCCAATGGTTTTATTGTGATAATGATGCAGCAAAACGATATGTTTGGTTTCACTCTGTTTGTGATTTGGTCAAAAGAGCGATTGATGACGACAGAATAGATGTGGTTGATTTAGGGCCGAGTGGCAGTGATGCCTTTACTGAACTGAAGTCAAAGTATGGCTTCGAGACTGTAGTGGATTGGCCAGCAGTTGCTGACTACAGTGGTGATTTCATTTATGATGAAGGCCAGAACGAGGAAGAAGTTGCAGATAATATGATCAGACTCGTTGAGAAACTTATGAGACGACAAGAAGCTAGAAAAACTAAACAAAGCGACAGTGAATAGAACCATTTCTTCACATAATACTTCTGTGATTCAGGTGTTTATTTTGGCCAAACCAGTGAAGGCTTTCGTGATTATTTTTTAAGAGTACGAGAAAGGAGATAAATTAATGTTTAAATGTTACATGAGCGTTTTTCCGTTCTTATTTAAAAATCATAGCTTAAGTGATTGATATCTGCAGCGAGAATAATACAAGTCACTTCAAATTAACTGATTCATTTACATTTCAAGCCCAGTCTCCACTAGCCACCACTGTTTGTACTCCTCTTTTATTCCTATTCCTCTTCTCTTCTTCTTCTCATTCTAGTCCTTCTTCTCCTTTAGTGACTTTTGCTTTGCTTCGAAGAAATTAGCAACAACACTACGTGGATATGGATGTAGATGTTGATGTGGATGATGCCTTGTATTTTCTTTGTCAGTGATAGTTGCTAATAAGGTAAATCTGTTTGTACTATCATCAGGGTTCTTCAAAATCTCTGTGGAATCAAGACTTTCAAATTTCTTAGCTATGTAAAATAAAATTGTAGTAGTGTTGATTAGTCTTGGTGACTGCCCAAATCTACTGCCAGGTCGCTCTATGGTAATTTGTACAAAAGTTGGTTTCCTAAATCCAAGATCAGACTTTCCGACTCTGACATTATTTCAACCTTTTGATCTCTACTATCCTGCTGCCCTGCCACATATTTTGGTACTTTTGGGGGTGTATTTTTGGTTGCTAAACTTCATTGGATGACATACTAAGAAATGTGGATTACTCCGGTACAAGTGTTCCCCAAATGTTCAAAAGCTGCAAAGCAGTAGTTTCATTAGTGTTGAGTGCAATGAGGAGAATTGTTGAGGGTCAGAGAAGTGATGAAATCATGGAGGAAGTGAAGGAATGAATTTATCAGTTGGGGGTACCCAAATGATAAGAATAGCTACATATACAAAAAAGGAAATAATACAAAAGTCATATCTATCTTCACATTACCTTGGGAGCATTAGTGGATAACACTGCCTGGCAGCATTTCAAAAATGTTCTACAACTTCAAACCCATTGTTGTTGAAAGATTTTTCATAGTCTTTGCTCTATGAATGTTGCTTGAAATCTGTTCCAAATGATATTTTGATAAAGATTTTTGAAAAGTAAATTAGAAACTGTTTCATTTTTGTTGTATATTCTTCTTCTGTTTCCCTTTCTCCTTTGTCAGTTATTTTCACTTTTAAACAGAAGCTCATGAAGGTAATGACTTATATCTTATATGAAGATAACTTGGTCTGCATGAAAAGATCTGAATATAGGTAAAATCAACATAAACGCACAATTTACTTTTACCCCGAGTTTGTTTGCAATATTTCCCATATTTGCACATTGATATATTATGTGTTATCTTGATCTGCACATAGCAAAAGGATTCTGGCAAGTATGTACATGCAATGTCAAATCACATAGCATACATGTCATCTAGAAGCAAAAGATGATGGCACATTTGTGTTTGTGTGTCAGGCACCTAGAAAGAACACAGAACACATAGAACTAATGCTGCCCTAGTTCTAATTTCAGCATTCAAGTACATGGGGAATTCTATCTGTATAATCATGTAAGGTAGCTGTTAGAGAATGTATTGTACACTGCACAACTGCAATAGTTTCAAGCTAAATTTTTGCTTCATGAAGATTGGAAAAATCATCTTGCCATTCCACAAGTAAATAATTTAAACATTCATTTGGGTGGGTTTGGGGGGGCGAATATTGTGTGTAGCAATGGTGTCAGGCACAAAAAAATATGTGATTTACATGCAAGCCATGAGATATTTTTTACAATGTGAATGCATGCCTCTGTGTTGCCGTGTGCCAGATGGGTAGACACCTTGATAAGTTTCACAAATATTGGAGAAAAATGGTTGACTTTTTGAAAACCTTCAATGTACACATTTGGCTACTTACTACATGTATGATTCAAAATCTTGGAGTGACTGCTGTCAATAATCATGCCAAGATAGTGTTTTATGGTTTTATTCTGCTGTGCTAGGTCCTGACATAGGCCAAGAATCAGCCCAATTTTATACCCATTGGTACAAAATACAAAAGGAGCATTCTCAGGACTCCTCAGGCGGGAAGTCCACTGCCCCTGATCCAAAAGGCAAGGACTCCCCAACACTGGAGTCCACCGCCCTGGTCCAACAGGCTAGGACTCCCCAAAACAGGAGTCCACTGCCCTATGGGCTCCGGAACACCAGAGTCCATAGCCCCTTCAATTAAGAAGGCTAAATACATACCAAATGTGTGTAGAATCTACACACATTTCGTTTGTATCGTTTGGACTGGAAGAGCAGCTCCACTGCCCTTCCATCCTCACAATTAGAGAAAATAAAACTCATAAAAATAAACTCTTCGACCCCTGTCGAACTTACCTATATTTTTTGGGTGATATTGTTTTGCGCCGAACGGCTCAGGTCACTATCCACAGGTAGCCGTGGTGCGACCTTCGCGCACCAAAACCAACGACATCCAACACCTCCGATAGGAGGTACGCTAATTATTTTTTGATTGCAAGCGGCAATTTTAACTTTTTTGCGTCAGCGATACGTTTTTTTGTGCGATCGACGATCTCTCGAAAATCAGCTACGCAATCAACGAATTCCTTTGGTTTCGGGATTGACGAGCTCTCCAAAAATTCTCCCGTGATCAGCGAGTTAAGCAATAATCTTTGAGCGATCGACTTCGGTGATTGGGGAGTCCTACGAGTCGGATTAAATTTGTGATCGGGAATTCTTGCAAATTAGTTGGAAGCAAGACTTTCAACAATTAAAAGTTGAAGAAGAAAAATTTTAAAATAAAAAAATTCTTTTTCGAACTAACCTCCACAGGGCACCCAAGACCTTTTTCAAGGCCTTATTTTATAATACGCCCCTTGGAGAGGCAATTGAGAGGATGTCGTCGAGTAAATCGAGCCCAGAAGGCCTCAAGCCGCAGGAGTGTGAGAGGAGCTCTGGGAGGTCCAAGCCACCCATCTCCTATATCCCCACTGTCATGGACACCACTAAGGTGGTAAATAAAATCAAGGTCTCCAACAAAATGACCTTGTCCGTCACCGTCTTCGATGAGGAAAGTCCGGAGCAGTTCCTGAACCATGTTCAGACCTCACTGGAGATCATTTTCCAGAGGGGCTTAGACACGGATTTCGAGGAAGCATGCAAGGCAAACAAGAAGGCTGAGGCAAAACTGACTGCGGCCACTGCGGCCAAAGCCAAGTATAAGGGAACGGACGAAAGTTCTCCTATCCTCCAGGCATGGACCAAGGCAACTGCTGCCAAAATCCGTAGCCAAAAGGCCATAGAGTCCGCTGGCTAAGCGATCTTCTTGCAGTATTCCACCCAACTGTAGGAAACTGCTCGTAGGCCCTGGACCACCATTGAAGGGGAACAGATCAACTGTGAACCATGGACAGACGTCTATGGGGTTGAACACCCCATGAAACGCTCAGCAACCTGGGACTCCTTCAGGAAGTGTGTCCAGTTGCACCTGCAGACTGTCTTCAGGACTGATGCAGCGGAGCAAGAAAGGTTCTACATCAGCATGGGCTGAAGAGACCTAACAGGGTATACCCATCAGGGACTTCGTGCAGAGGATCCAACGCCTTAACGGGTATGGAGAACTCTTGCAATGCCTGTTTTACTCTTCAAAGGCTGCAAAGTTGACAAAACTATGCGGACCCTTTGATGATACCGACTTGGCAAGCCACATCCTCAGGATGGTTCATAGGAACTGGCAGGACCAATATGAGCTCAGTGGAGCTTTGGTACCACAGACTGTCAGGGAACTTCTCGAAGTCCTTGAACGCATCGAGAAGGCCTACCCCACCGAGAAGGTTGGAGAAGGGCCTAAAAATTCAGCCAAGTCTAGCGACTCGAATAAGAAGAAGATGGTCTATTTTAGTGACTGGATTCCGAAGAAACGACACACAGACAAGTACTGTTCTCTCTGTAAGAAGCATGGGGGCACACATACCACCCACAACACTCCAGATTGCCGGAAGTATGACTCCAATGGGACCCCAAAGCCTAGCTTCAAGGGGGAAAAAACCAAATGGAGCCTCTCATGGACAAGAGAGACATGCCAAGAATCAGCCCATTTTTGTACCCATTGGTACAAAATACAAAAGGAGCATTCTCAGGACTCCTCAGGCGGGAAGTCCACTGCCCCTGATCCAAAAGGCAAGGACTCCCCAACATTGGAGTCCACCGCCCTGGTCCAAAAGGCTAGGACTCCCCACCACAGGAGTCCACTGCCCTATGGGCTCCGGAACACCAGAGTCCATAGCCCCTTCAATTAAGAAGGCTAAATACATACCAAATGTGTGTAGAATCTACACACATTTCGTTTGTATCATTTGGACTGGAAGAGCAGCTCCACTGCCCTTCCATCCTCACAATTAGAGAAAATAAAACTCATAAAATAATCTCTTTGACCCCTGTCGAACTTACCTATATTTTTTGGGTGATATTTTTTTGCGCCGAACGGCTCAGGTCAGGTCCTGAATGCATTTTTCTTGTTCAAATATTTCATCCAGAACATTATCCATCTTCACTTTACCATCCTTTCATATCATATGCCATATCATTCTGTGCCACTGTGTATTTTATACATCCTATCGACGCAAATTATGTCCACAATAATGAATTGGGTTTCAAAAACTGCGTTCCATTGAAAACAATTGGCAAATATTATAGTGCAGTTGATGTGGCAAAAAAGTTTGGAAAATTAGATTATGAAGCAAAAAATCAAGCAGGAATGAGAAAGATTATGTGTGTGACCTGAGCCGCTTGGTCGCAAAAAAATTTAAGCGGAATTTTAAAGGTAGTTTCGACAGGGATCGAAGAATTATTTTTTATGAGCTTATTTTTGTATAATTGTGAGGATGGAAGGGCAGTGGAACTATTGTTCCATCCATTTCATTGCGAATAAACATTGTTTAGGTTCTATACAATGTTGGTATGTGTATACCCAAGATATAAGATAAAAAGTAAACACACAACCACATATCAACAATGAACAAAATTGACAGTGCATTTTATGTGTTGCTATTTCAGTTATAAATAGCTGCTCCTCATTAGAGTATCAAACTACCCATTGTTCAGCCTTCCTCATAATTAAGTCCCACAGTGTTGGAACTATAGTATCAATTCATGATAAGGTGAAGTAAATGTGTTTCTAGATATTAACATGCAGGCAATGAGATATGTATATTATCATATCAAACCCATAGGCTAAGATATATCTGTCCCAAGCACAGTCCTCCTTCAGAACAAAGGTTTGAGGTCATAATTGTGACAAGCTTAGCTTTGTATTCTGTTGTCACATGTCTCCATACTCATATCAATGATGGTAAGGTAGATGGATTGATTCGATATAACCAGAAGATGTATTGAAAAATAACTGAAGGGGCTTCGTGTGATTGCCAACCATGACTATTCCAAGATAGATGAGCTGTGTCAACATTCAACAAGAGCATGTCCACTCAAAAAGTCAAGAGACATCTGACTCCCCAGCTTTTGCCGCTTTTTGCAATGATACTATGAAGATGGAAAGCTTGTTTGGATATTTAGCCTACTTTGAGAGGTTTTCAACATTGATGAGAATCACTTACAGTCATGTTTCTCCCTACTTTTTAAGCAGCAATGCCCAGCTTGTGGGACTAGATAATGGAGGATAAGAGTGTAAGAATGCAGATCATGGTATCTGTACTTCCCCTGTTGTTGTTGGCAGTAATAAGAATGAAACCTCATTGCTTCTCAATATTCTTCATTCAATGGAATACCCCTCTCTTAAGAACTGACTCTGACATTTTTGTGAGTTTTTTGTAACTGATCTTGGTCCTTTTCCTTGAATTTGTTGATTGTGTGGATTAAGAAATCTTACTTTCTCTTTGACAATTTCACGTCTTAGATCACACTCTCATGCCCAAGTAACACAGCTTGAGCACCAATCTGACTAAACTGAATCGTTGCCCATCCAAGGGCGCTTGCAACCTAGATATTCAAATGTTCTCACCAAGGGTGGATTTGACCTATAAGTCTTAAGCACAATCATTCACTGCTTTTGCTTCTTCTTTGTCAAACAAGGCCTCCCCCATTCTTGTCTAGTTTATGACTGAATTGATTATCTGGCAGAACTCTTTTTCAATTTCTCAACCTATTTCTGTTGACTGTAAAGGATATTTTTATCAGCCATTACTTACTTCGACAAAGTGCTCTGTCTCCAATTGAGCCTGCATATTGCTTTGTGCTCTTCTGGGTGCATTATGTAGACTTGGTGTTAGGATTGCTTCCCTGTTCCTGGCAACCTTGTTGGGAAGTCATCCAAAAATAATGCACGAGCCACACACTCCCCAATCAATTTCTCAGGCTTTTACTCAAGCTCATTTCATCGCTACCTTGTAGAGTTTGAAACTTGTGATTTGTCTTACATGTGAATCTTGTCTGCAATTTTTCCTGATGTCCCTGTCTGTATTGTTGTCCCTCTTGGCACATCCATCATTGTAACTTATGGTGTGTTCCAAAATGGTCCAAGCAACACAACTGTATAGTGAAGCTTTAAGAGTAACTTGAAGATGTTGGTAATCTTAATTTCTAAATTGTTTTCATATGTTTCAATTTTACAGCAAACAACAGCTTAACTTTCTCCTTGTGGACTGCATCATTACTGTAGTTTAGCAAGAATCAGAAGTAGTTGTCAACATTGCATTATATTAAACAGCTTTGTCAGCATGATTGCTGAACCAATTCTCAAAAGATCTTCATTGAAGTGATTCACGTCTTGACAATTGACACATATTCATATGAAAACAATCATGATGAACTCAATCCATGCAAAGGTTTTGTCTCCCGTTGTTTCTTATCATGTTTGTTAATTAAAACTCAACTCTCAACAAACTTTCCAATAAGAAAGACATTATTCATTCACGTTTTGTAACATGGTAAGCAAAGGAATATAATATTGCAAAGAGAAGCTCACCTTTTGAGGAACAAATATTGTCATATGAGTAGTGTGTTTGAAAATGGTGCATTTTCAAAGCATATTCAAAATGTACACACCTATGGATACAAAAAGGCACTCATGTAAAATAGAGTACAGGTTACCCATGATCTGTAACCGCCTTGTGATATAGTTGGATACCTCTCTCAAAGCCATACATGGCATGTTGATATTTCTCCAACAAGTATTTCTTATGTTTCTTGTGAACCTTTCAGATGTAAACTGCTTCGAAATTATAACTCTCAACTTTGTCTTGCAGTCGTGTCATTTGGTGGGTGGCTTTCCTTCAACCAGAGCTTTTGAAAAATGCTTTCGTAGACTTGATTTCTGTGATGGGTCATCATTATGTTCTTCTTGTTTGGTCTGATTTGATGATGTTGTTTTTAACATTTTTGTAGAATCAATATCCCGTTTTGATGATGTTGCTTTTAACATTTTGTGGAATCAATATCCCGTTATGATTTGGTAGCACTGATAAAAGTTTTGTTTAAAACTCCTCCTCACCTAGTACCAAAAGTGCTTGATCTTGTTGATGTCATTGAGTGGCATCGCATAAAAAGTTTGGTGCTGGGTATGCTGGATCATTTATCTTTTTGAATAGAATGCATTTTTGTCTTTGTTCCTCAGAGTTGGTGCCTCACTGATGATACTCGTGAATTGCTGAGTCAACAATGTCTTAGCTGTACTGTATGAAAAAGAGCTGTTGAACAAAATGCATCCTGCTGAGTTGGAGGCAAGGCTCAACTGCCCTGTACATCAAACAATTCCATTTTGGTTGAATGACATGTGCCTTCCGCCCAACCTTATACATTTTCAAGTTTTAAGTGAATTTGACAAAAACCTTAAAAACCTTTGAAGTTTTATTGAAAATTTCATTCAAGATTTTGTTGCATAATCAATTTACCAACCATTCATATTCATGACCACAATGAATATAGAAGCTTCTTAAATTTCAGTAATTCTTAATTTGAATTTTATTACATTTTTATCAAAAGGAACATGAGACGTCTTACAATTTGTCCTGACTTGCAAAAGATCAACAACCCATCTGATAACTGAAAAAGCAAAGCCCTGATTAAACCAAGCAAGTAAAAAGTATGTCATAATCATATCCAAATTAAGCTCATTTAACAAAAATTGTTTTATCTACCCACAATAAATTCTGGAGCTCTGTGTACATTAAGGTTGGTGCTTGGTGAAAAAGAAATCTTAAAAAGAGGCTCTCATCATCAACTACTATGCTCATCAAAGAATAACTAAACAAAGGAACAATGATACTTGACCCTTCACTCTGATTTATTCATGGTGTCCAATTGTTGAATGGACAATAAACAAAGTTAGAGGTTAATTTCATCATCCGCATCCTAGATGTCAACAATGAGGTTAGAAATGGGGCAAAGGTATGTAAGACCTGTGAGAAGTGTCTTTGACACTTTAGTTGTAAGTGTCTCCACATGGGCATTTTCATCCTAGTTTCAATTCAAGATGTCCTTTGGATAGTAGACCTATGAACATCAATACCATCTAAGACATTTTTGTTTCTGTCAGAATCAGAACCCAGTTAGTAGGGTAGTGAATATGCTATCAATAAAACCGCTTTAAGTGTTGATTTCCACCCAACATGCAAGCACTGAACCCTTGTCAACTGACTCTGACTTTTTGGTAAAATCGGGTTTTGGTCCAAAAATTGAGAGTAATAAAGCTCCCCTTGGTCCACAAATTTGAATACTGAATTTTCAGTGCACAACCATCAACTGGTGAAGATGTGCCTCAAGTGCTGCATTTCTGTCAGCAAGTGGTTTCAAAACAAATTCATCAAACATCCCTCGTCTATCATATATAACTTCAGCTGCCCTAATCCTGACAGTTTTCTTTGGATTTGATGTCTTGGTCTTGATGGTCTAGACCTTCTTTTGGCTGGCATAGAATTGTGACATTATACAAAGCAGGGTAAGAAGTTTCATGAATACCTAGGAAAGTGCCCCAATGGACTTGAGGGCAGATAGGCTAGGACTACCCATTTTGAAGCCCTCTTGTCAAAGTGCTAAATGTCTTTACAATTGGCTGTAACGAGTACAATATCCCTGTAAAGCTTGAGCAACCAAAGTATATTTCTAGTTTATGCTGTTGCTTAAAATTTTGATGAATCTATCAGCACTCAAACACATAATATGTATCATTCGTCAGGGCTCCCATTATCTTATCAACATTAGCCTAAATTTAAAGTGCAACTGCTTCAATTATGATCTCAGTCAAAATGTATCGAATTGACTATTGACCTGAGCCGATTTGTCGTATAAAAATATCACGTGAAAATTATAGGTAGTTTCAACAGGTGTCAAAGATTTGATTTTACGAGCTTTATTTTGTACAATTGTGAGGCTGGAAAGGCAGTGGAACTGCACTCCAGTCCAAACGATGCAAACGAACATTGTGTAGACTTCTACACAATATGGTATGTCTATACCCTTCTGAAAGATGTTCAGATCTTCCAAAAGAGTGCTCTCTTATTTGGGGTTCTGAACTTCCATGTTGGGGAGTCCATGCCGTTGGGAGGTGGACTCTCCTACATGGGGTCCTGAGAATGCTCCATTTAGGTTTTGTACCCTAGGGTACAAAAAAGGCTGATTCCTGCTCTATTTAGGTTTTGTACCCAGGGGTACAAAAAAGGCTGATTCTTGGCCTATGTCACTGTCCCCCACGAATGGAGTATCAGGTAAAAAAGGAACCAAAAAAACCTAAGTGTTGTTAGGTAAAATAAATGGGTTCTCATGAGAGTAACAATAACGAACTAAAGAGTTTGTTAAACATATGAAACGAGTAAGTGTTGTTTGAAGAGGGAGAGTCCGTTTTTGTCGTTTTGAAACTGACATTTAATACGGTTTTAAGTTTGGTTGTTAAAAAAAGGTGTAACTCTTCGTATATTCAGTCTTTCTGATTTGGTTCCACGTTGAATCCTGATGGTGCCATTCGTATGAACTGATGTGATAGTCCAAGGATCACTTTCATATCTACTTTCACCTTTGCGGAGTATACCATCTTTTCTAAGAAGTACTTGATCACCAACTTTGTAGTCCCAATCACGACGTGAGCTATTTTCCCGTTCTGTGTTTTGGTCTGTTTGGTGTTGCCTATATTCTCCAATTTTATTCCAGTTGGCCAGGAAGGGGATGTCGAACAACATGTCCCGTCCAAAGATGTCTGCACCTGGGGAGGCTTTTAGTACTGTGTGGTATGTTGAGCAAATGGCCCAAGCAACATTCGTCACGAACTTGTCTATATCGCTTGTCTCTACTGAAGGGGCCATGTCTATTTCAGCTGTGTGGAGCATCGATGATATTACCTGATGCACCCGTTCTAGAATTGCATTCGCTTGTGGATTCTTGACACTGGTAGGCTTACTCGTGATCCCATATGAGTCACATGGGCTTTGAAGTGAAGTTTGAATTTGCTTCCGTTGTCATAAATTATGTATTGACAATGTGGATACCTACTAAACCAGGTCTTGTTCACTAAGTTGCTGATCATTGCTGATGACTTATCAAAATATGCTAACTTAGGTTCCTCATGGGTCTTTTTACCCTTCCGCCCTTTTGTATCCAGGGGAATAATTGCCTCAGTGATTACCGGTAGTTCAACTATTTCAAACCAGCTAGAAGCTGGGTCAATCATAGTCAGACACATGAAATCAATTACTGTCCCATCTTTACCTTTGATTGTATACGGGC
Source organism: Cyclotella cryptica (assembly GCA_013187285.1). Classification (NCBI taxonomy): domain Eukaryota; phylum Bacillariophyta; class Thalassiosirophyceae; order Thalassiosirales; family Thalassiosiraceae; genus Cyclotella; species Cyclotella cryptica. Next base: position 238,086 of record JABMIG010000170.1, on the reverse strand, counting down.
CAATAAGGTCCACACATAGTACATCTCAAGGGTTTGTGATGGCGAATTTAGTAGGGAGTTTCCCATACTTATGCTTATGCCTTTTGTTGACTTGGCATGCATGACAGTTTTTGACATATTTCCGGACGGTATTTCGCATACCTTTCCAGTACATCGCAGCACGAAGGGTTTCTTCAAGTCTAGTGTGTCCAGGGTGCTGTAGATAGTGGTGGTACCAACTAACTGCACGGTGTTGAAGATCTTTTGGAATGACCATTCTTCCGTCCTTACATAGGATATGTGTACTTTCGACCAATTGTGTTGAGTACTTGTCTTTCAACGTCTTCAAGCTGGCATCAAGCTTTTGTGCTTCTGCAATCTCTCGTACTGTTAACGGGTAGATTACAACTTCTTCGCTGCGGTTTGCAAATACCAGATTCATTTCTTCTTGGTATGCAGAGGTGTCTATCGCACTCTCTTCTTGCATGGTGTAATGACACCAGCATTTGGTGAACGTCATCCAGTTCTCGTGCTCACTGGGTATTGGTCCGATGTCTAAGCGAGAGATGGCGTCGGCAACAGTGTTATGTATGCCTTTAATGTAAACAATTTCGGGGCCAAATTCCTCGAGGAGCAATCTCCATCGGGACACGGTCAGAGGTTAATCCGAGGGCGTCTTGGATTAGATTTTTATGGTCTGTGTAGACTTTTAATCTTTGTCCCCACAACATGCCTTTGAACTCTTTGAGTGTTTCCACTATGGCCAGTAGTTCTAGTTCGGTCACGCTGTACTTCTGTTGCGTTGTCGACAGCTTCCTGCTGAAGAACGCAAGGGGCCTATTACCCTGGGTGATAACTGATCCAAGTTGTTTAGACGAGGCATCAGTATATATCTCAAATTCCATTGAATAATCGGGATAGGCTAAGACTACATCCTTGGCAATTGAAGTCTTAACGTCATCGAATGCTTTTTGATGCACCGTGTCCCAGTACCATGGACGTTTCTTTGTCTTATTGGCTCTGGTGACCTTGGTGTGACCGCACTCTCCTACCAGTGAGGTGAGTGGGCTTGGCAATTGAAGTCTTAAGGTCATCGAATGCTTTTTGATGCACCGTGTCCTAGTACCATGGATGTTTCTTCGTCATATTGGCTCTGGTGACCTTGGTGTGACCGCACTCTCCTACCAGTGTGGTGAGTGGGGCAAGCACTTCACTGCGTCTTGCCCAAAGATCTCTTTAGTACTGGACCATGCCCAGGAACTTACGGAGGTCTTTGACATTTTTCGGCGATGAAATTGCGAGAATCGCTTGTACCTTTTTCTGCTGTGGTTTAATCCCTGTTCTTGTGAGGGTATAACCTAGATATTCTGTTTCAAAGGTACAGAATGACGACTTTCGGGCGGTGATTTGCAAGCCCGCCTCGCGTAGCCTGGTAAGCACCATTTTCAATTTGTCAAGGTGGTCTTCCAGGTTTGCTTTTGTGATGCTTAACAAATCATCAAGGTAAGCTCGTACGAACTCTAAGGCTCCCATTAGTGCTGACATGTTTGCTTGAAAGATGTCTGGTGAACCTGCGATGCCCATTGGCAAACGGAGGTAGGAATACTTGCCCCATGGGAAAATGAGGGTACATATTTGGGATGAATCGGGATCCAATCTAATGGTATAATAACCCATGTTTAAATCTAGGGTTGTAGCATAGGTAAATCCTTCTAGCTCTTGCAGGACTGTACTGATTTTGGGTAATGGAAACGGCTTTCAAATTAGTCGTTTATTTACTTCTCTAAAATCAGTGAGAAAGCGTACAGTTCCGTCTTGTTTTCCAGTGATAAATGATGGTGACGCCCATTCCGATTCGGGCTGAAACTCTACCACTCCCAGTTCGCATAATCTATTCAGTTCTTTGATAGTCATTTCTTTGCGAGATTTTGGTACTGGGTATGCCTTGCCATGATATGGCTTTGTGCCCTCCTTAAGTTCGAAGGAAACAGGCTCTGTGTTCCAATCATCCAGTGTTCCGTCAAAAAGTTCCTCAAATTCTGTGAGTAACTCCAGCAACGAGTTTTGGTCTTGGAGACTTAGGTGAGTACAATTGGTGCTAACGATTGATTGGAGGTCTGCCTTTTTATAATTTGCATCTAGGATTTTAACTACCCGCTATGTCGCTTCCTGAGTACTTTGAGGTTCATTTGCCATGCTGTTGTTAACAGCCCAGGCTTTATCCAAGTTTGATGAGGTCAGACTATTGATGTTTCTCATTGGCAAAATGATGTGATCAATGGTTATTTCTTTTGTTCAAAAATCTAGAACAATTCCGGCTCTTTCATGGTTTGACATCCAAGAATGAGGTCGAACGCTGGCTTTGCCATCTTTTTCTTATCATACTCTACTACGTCAGGAGTCACGGTGTACTCCTAACTGTTCAAATACTCAAAGAACTTTAAGTTGACTTCGCTCCTTCCTTCGGTTAGGAAGCTCCCATTCGACGTGCGCCAAGACTTTGGCACCTGCCTAGTCAAGTAGGGAAAGCATTTCTCCATTCCTTTTGCATGGAACAGGAGATCACCATCAGATCCACTGTCTAGTAGGATCCTGATGACTGTGTTACTGGTACGACACCCTGTAGAGTGTTCGATATTCTTACTGGCTGGATTTTCAGTCGCTTTATAGCATGCTTGTGCTACTACAGTAGTGACCTGCCCTTCTTTACCTGACAAAGGGGGGTTCACACTATTGAAAAGGTCACCCGACAGTTTGGGGTCCGACAATTCGGTTATTGTTTCACTCTGTGTAAGGTTGACTGGAAGATTTCCTAGTTCTTCTGCCAGATTCGAACATGTCTTGTTTGAACCAGAAAATGTTATGTTGGCACGTGGGGAAGTTTTAATCGGACTAAGATAAGTGTTCATCATTTCATTACAATCGATTTTACTACACAATTTCTTAGTACCCCCCAACCCATCATCTCAAGATGAGTCTGAATCATCACTGTCACTCATTTCGTGATGCTTACACTTCTTCTTTCCGATAGCGCGTTTCATTTTCTTGTTGGACTTGGTAAGTTTGTCGATTTTAGCGGATAGCTGCGCATAGCTACTTCCTCCTCGAGCAGGTCTCTCTAGTCCACGAGAGTTTCCATTTGGTTTTCTCCCCTTGAAGCTTGACTTTGGGGTCTCATTGGAGTCATACTTCCGGCAATCCGGAGTGTTGTGGGTGGTATGTGCGCCCCCATGTTTCTTGCAGAGCGAACAGTACTTCTCTGTGCGACATTTCTTCAGAATATGGTCACTAAAAGAGACCATCTTCTTCCTAGATGAGTTGTTAGCCTTGGCTACGGTCTTGGGTCCTTCTCCAACCTTTTCGGTGAGGTAGGCCTTCTCGATGCGTTCAAGGACTTCGAGGAGTTCCCTGACACTCTGTGGTACCAAAGCTCCACTGAGCTCATATTGGTCCTGCCAGTTCCTACGAACCATCCTGAGGATGTGGCTTGCCAAGTCGGCATCATCAAATGGCCCGCATACTTTCGTAGACTTTGCAGCCTTTGAAGAGTAAAACAGGCATGGCAAGAGTTCCACATACCCGTTAAGGCGCTGGATCCTCTGCACAAAGTCCCTGGTGGGTACCCTGTTTGGTTTCTTCAGCCCATTGCTGATGTAGAAACGTTCCTGCTCCGCTGCATCAGTCCCAAAGACAGTCTGCAGGTGCAACTGGACACATTCCTGAAAGGAGGTCCAAGATGCCGGGCGTTTTGTGGGATGCTCGGTCCCATACACATCTGTCCAGGGTTCGCAGTTGATTTGCTCCCATGACGATGGTGGTCCAAGGACGACGGGCAGTCTCCGACAATTGAGTGGAGTACTGCAGGAAGATCACTTGGCCAGCGGACACTATGGCCTCACTGGTGTGGGTTTTAGCAGCAGTTGCTTTGTTCCACGACTGGAGGATGGGGGAATTTTCATCCGTCCCTTTGAACTTGGCTTTGGCCGCAGTGGCCGCAGTCAGTTTTGCCTCAGCCTTTGCATCTGCCTTACAGGCTTCCCGTAGTCCGTGTCTAAGCCTCTCTGGGAAATTATTTCCATCGAGGTCTGGACATGGTTGAGGAACTGTTCAGGACTTCCCTCGTCAAAGACGGTGACAGACAAGGTCATTTTGTTGGAGACCTTGATTTTGTTGATTACCTTTGGGGTGTCCATGGCAGTGGGAATGTAGGAAATGGGTGGCTTAGACCTCCCTGAACTCCGTTCACACTCCTGTGGCTTGAGGCCTTCTGGGCTTGACTTATTGGTCGACATCCTCTTAATTGCCTCGCCAAGGGGCGTATTATAAAACAAGGCCTTGAAGAAATTCTTGGGTGCCCTGTTGAGGTTAGCTCTAAAAAGAATTTTTTTAATTTTTAAATTTTTCTTTGTCGGCTTTTATTTCTTGAAAGTCTTGCTTCAAACTATTTCGCGAGAATTCTTGATCACGAAATTAATCCGACTCGTAGGAATCCCCGATCGCAGAAGTCGATTGCTCGAAGTTTATTGCTGATGCTCCCTGATCGCGGGAGAATTTTTGGAGAGCTCGTAGATCGCGAAACCGTAGGAATTCGTCGATCGCGTAGCCGATTTTGGATGAATCGTCGATTGTGCAAAAAATGTATCACTGGTGCGAAAAGTTATAAAATTGCCGCTTGCGATAAAAAATTTGTTAGCGTACCTGGTGTCGGAAGGTGGTTTGGATGTCGATGGCTTCAGTGCACGAAGGTCGCACCATGGTTATCTATAGATAGTGACCTGAGCCGATTCGTCGTAAAAAAATATCACGGAAAATTTATAGGTAGTTTCGACAGGTGTCGAAGATTTGATTTTATGAGCTATATTTTGTACAATTGTGAGGCTGGAAAGGCAGTGGAACTGCACTCCAGTCCAAACGATGCAAACGAACATTGTGTAGACTTCTACACAATATGGTATGTCTATACTCTTCTGAAAGATGTTCAGATCTTCCAAAAGAGTGCTCTCTTATTTGGGGTTCTGAACTTCCATGTTGGGGAGTCCATGCCGTTGGGAGGTGGACTCTCCTACATGGGGTCCTGAGAATGCTCCATTTAGGTTTTGTACCCTAGGGTACAAAAAAGGCTGATTCCTGCTCTATTTAGGTTTTGTACCCAGGGGTACAAAAAAGGCTGATTCTTGGCCTATGTCAACTATGTAGGGGTGGAGGTTTGAATAGGCATGTAATGTTGGTGAGTATGGAATTGAACAGTATGAGCATTGTTTTGACTGTTTTGACATGGTAACAGGCACCAGTAATTTTAATACAACCTACATTCATCTGTTTTGGATACAAGTTTCATTGTCTGTTTTGAGGAGCATTCTAAGCTGGCCATGATATCTCTGTGTAGGATCCTATAGAATTCATGACATGATTTGATGTCATGATGTTGGAAGTTCCTTGAGTTCTCTTCCTGAACTGCTTGAATGATCAAGATATATAGGACCAGAGGATATCTACATGGTTTGTCCTCAGATACCTGTAAATTATTAAGTACATGAATACTTAGACTACGGTGAGTTCTAATAAGATTTGAGGGTGTATCCCTTGCTCATGTCACGTTGTTGTTAGTGTACACACATAACTCCTTCATTTTGTAATGGGTACACACACCCTGTCACTTCTTTTGTAGGATACAGAGTCTCTCAGTCCACCCCTTCTTGGCCTTCTACTGGTTCTGGGAATCAGTTCACTCTCTCTTCCTTATTGTATCAGCCTACCACAGGGTTGTCTTTCAAGGAGGGCTTGATGCTGGAATTTGTAATCCCAAAAGCAGGTAGGAGTGTCCTGGTACCTAGAGCAGTGGTATACTGCCTTCATCACAAAATTTTCTTGGGGCCACTTTGGAGGCAGTGTGGTTTCTCAAGGTGGCTTTGAGATCCTATACATGCATGAAGAACTGCCTTTAAACTATTCTATATGCATGAAGAACTGTTGTCCAGGAGCCTATTTGGCATCTTCAAGTTGCTTATGATGAAGTAGTTTGACTCTCCAGTATAATGAAAGAACGGCCTAAGTAAGTGCAGCATGATGCAGTCTTGGAAAAACTTCCATGACTTGTTCCCTTTTTCTTGACAAACCTCTCCCTTTAAGTCATCACAAGGGGTGTTTGAGTATGAACCTTCATCACCTTTCCCATAGTGGCTGTGCATCCCCAACCACGAGGAGGTTCCTATACAGTTGGAACACCTTCAAACCTGTGACCTCCAACATCTGAACAGTCTTGAGTACTGAATGATGACTTTTCTTGCAGCTTTGAATTGTTGTGGAAGGGGTGGCTCTTTAGGTTCAATACCCTTCTTCTGCTTCTTCTGCTTCTTCTGCTTCTTCTGCTTCTTCTGCTTCTTCTGCTTCTTCTGCTTCTGCTTCTTCTGCTTCCTCTGCTTCCTCTGCTTCCTTTACTTCCTCTACTTCCTCTACTTCCTTTACTTCCTCTACTTCCTCTACTTTTTCTTCTACTAGTAGTTCCTCTTGTTCTTCGAATTCTTCATCTTCTGACCTAAGCCGTAATTAGGTACGAGTTGGAGTTTGGAGTGGATAGTTTGATTAAAGATAAAAGATCGAACTATATATTTACATTTTATGATATTTAAATTTTTGGAAAAGAGAATGCATGGTTTACTAGATATACCATGCATCACCAAGCACGGTTGATCCTGGGGGAAATTGGCAGTGATTTGGGGCAGCTGCGTGACTGATTCTTTTCTCTCAACTGCCAAGAGGAACTGTCCCATTAGAAGGCTCCTGAGAAAGAAAACCTCTCTTATGGATATTTTTGCTGAGTAACTCTTATAATGGATATGGATGTTTCCCAAGAAAGAACACATCTTACAAACATCATTTCTCGGAAACTAATATGTTATGACTTTTGTAATTCCTTTGTATTGTACAAAGCAAAAAATACCTTTGGAGGTTCCAGATGAAAGCTCTGAAGCTTAGTAAGCAGGTTCTTGACCTATGTCATCTTCTTCTTCAATTTTTTCACTATGGTGCAAGCCATCTGTGCAATGTTTGCATCAAGTCTGACATCCTCTCTGAGCATGATGGCATTGTCCAAATTTGTCTTTCTTTCAATCTCTCTGATGACATTGACTGCATAGAATACATGCAGTATGGGGAACTTCTGTGGAGTTCTGGATACCCCAATGGCTGAGCATAAATCAACACTGGTATCTGGAATGGTCAACTTGAAGTCCATGATCTTGTTATTAAGTGCTTTTTGAATGGGGTCCCTCTGAGGTTTGTAGCATATAAGCCCTGAGAGTACTTGGCATGGGCACCATATTGGTGAAAGTCACTTTACTCAGTTGGCCTCGAAATGTTATCTCTACAAAGTAAGTCTTTCTATAAATAAAATCACTCTTGTTGTCAACACAAGTCTTCTTACTAATTTTAGGTTTGAGTCATCAAGGTGGAGTCTCTATGACATGGAAGTGAACCATGAGCAAAGCAAATGGTTCACCTGCATCTGACAGTGAGACTCCCCCTCTGATGACTTACACTTGCACTTAAATTTGTAAGATAACAAGTGTTGATGGCAAGAGTGGTATTGTGTATGTAAGATCACATGTGGACATGTTTTCCTTTGATGACTACTTAAAATAGGCTTAAGCATATGTTGAGTAAGGTTTCATGACAAGTAGGTAGTTGAAGAATGATATTTTAAATGGTGTATTCTTGTCTGTTTCAATTGTTCTTCAATATAGAAAAACGGCCAAGTCATTCACAAGAGTCACAAAGGGCACATGTGATTGTGCAATGTATAATGGAGCATCTTGTCTCTGTCCAAATCTGTCTGCTCTTTCTTCATTTTTCAGTGGACAGGAGGTCTCATAATTTTTGGACATGCCAACTGGCACATCACCTGTATGTAGAAACCTTCATGATCCCACCATAAAAGACTTCAATACAAGAAAATTGTTTTGCAAGTGACTTTATTCCTTGCATGTACTCACCTTTCTTCATGTGTGCCTCTTTTATCCACTTGACAATCACATGATGACATCACTCTACGATGACATCACTCTAATTGTGTGGTTGTTTTTATTCTATCTTGTGTGGTGGATCAATCCTTTTTGTGGATTCAAACTCTAATGATCTTGGCTGTTTTGTGGCTGTATTTGCTCAGGAATGTGACGTGTCTTGTTTTTCCCTGTGATATGTCATACTGAAATGACATTCAGAATATTGTATTGCAAAAATCTAAGTCTATTAACACCAATCAGAACACTATAGTCCAGATCTGGACTAACAATAATCTTTAGTCCTGATCTGGACTAAAGATTTGAACTTTTTCAAAATCGACTAGAGGAGGAGGGGTCGTACAGCCCCGCTAACATCACTGATGAATTCCTCTAAAAAATCTGCCCCAGAGCCTTTTTGTAGCAGGTCATTGTAGTAGTCACCGCCAAAATTACTACACGCCCCATGCTTTCTCCCATGTTATTGGAATTTTTGGCAAGGATGCGTGATTGGACCAAAACACGACTGACATTGAAATCGGGAAATACAAGAAAGTGAGTTGAGAGTGCTGGGAATGATGCATCATAGGCCGTGATAAAAAAGAATAAGGAAAGAAAAAATTGAATAACTAGTCCAGTCAAGCTGGACTAGACATTAAAATTAGGCCAGAACTGGACTAGTAGTAGAGATAAAAAATAATGTTCTGATTGGCATTAAAAGTTATCATCTAAGCAAAAATAATCTCTACTAGTGGGCATACATTAACTCCCAAGGGGACAAAATATAAAATGAATGCATTGTGTTAGAGCACAGTGGTGGAGGCATACACGTGACATAATGATCTTGTGACATTACATGGTTACTGGTTACCGATCATACTAAAATAGAGGTGAGGGAACATCATCTGTTGAGGATATAGATTTCTTGGTTTTGGTTAACATATGATAGCAGCCCGAGCAAAAAAACAATTAATTATTATTCGGGTGTAGGTTTGCAGAGTGATGTGAACTTGACCAGTTTGGAAGGTAATATTAGTAACTTAATTTTAGCTGATTTGAAATGGCACTTGGTGCCAGCAATGGTCATTCTAGCTACATGCATTGGTGTTGGACGCTATCTGTTTTGAAAAAAATCCCATCTGGTGTTCAGTCTATGAGTGGTTTCACTATTTCATTTTTGTTGTCATTTGATGGATCATGGTCATGGTCACCATTTCTTTCAGTAAATACAAAGTTCTAGATGTGTGTGTAAAGATATAAGTCCCTGGGATCTACTAGACATGTGGCATAGAGACCTGTGACTCTGACAGGTAGAGCTCCTCCCTTTTCAAGGAGAACTAACTATGTTTTTGAACTTGTTGACCTCAAGAAACAGGGTTCAATATCATAGTGGGGCAAAATGTGCTTCGGCTTGTGTTGCAATTGGAGCATTGGATAAAATCGGACTGATTGCAACCAGTTGCGATGATTCAAAACTGTGCTGTTGGTGACAACATTCCAGTGATAATGTCCAAAAGTAGACCTATGTGAAGAATCCTCAACACAAGACTGAATAAATATAAAGAATGGGTTCTCTTAGTTTTGCTCTTCATTGTTGCCTTCCAGATGGTCAATTTTACTTATCAAATCACTTTCAACCACTCAGCTGTAAATTGTCATACTTCTCATCTTACATATCTTCTTCAAATTGAGTATAGATTCAGTGAAATATTCAGACAAAGAAGGTTTCCTGATGTCTCCAGTTCTGATCCTTACAGATGGATTTGTGTGAGGAAATTTCCTACAATTTGCTAATTAGATATAGTTTCAATTAGCCACAGGTCATGCAATCACTGTTAATTGAATACCAACTTGTTACATTCATGCACAATATCTTTGCTGCATCCATCTATCTATACCAATGCTTCCCTTTTCCCCTTGTCAATCTCTCCCGAGCAATGATATTTATATATCCTTCCATGCAAAAATCCTTTGATTGCAAAGAGTGTTCTCCACCACCACTGACAATGATTTTTTTTCTATTTGCTGTCTGAATTTTGATGCTAATAAGTCCGTTGTACATTGAAAATTCTGAATATATCATCAATCTCACACACACATCCAAATAATTTATCCGCTCTTGATGAACGCTACAATATTGACCGTGAATATTTTTTTCTGTGTTTTAGTGTTATTTGATATTCCTTCCTCCCAATCATTGCAACAAACTCTTACTTTTCTCCATTATTCTTTATCTCCTTCCCAATAGGTGTAATTGCAAGTGATGGCAACTTCTTAATCACTGGGGTTTTTGTCATGCCAATACCTACCCATTGATAGAGTTAGATAAGGTTAGATAGTTAAAAGAAAACTCACTCTTTTTCAAGAAAAGAGGACTGTTTGCTTAAAACACCGTTTTTCCCGTCATCTACGTGAGTCTACGCGCCACCCTGTACCACCCACCCAACCACAAACCACCACAAACCGATCGCAGCTCAAATCTACAGGTGGGCCATTGACTGGCTATTGACCCACCACTGACCATACGACCGTCGCAACCAATCCCATATTGTACCATACACCCATCCGATTCCATCCGCCACGATGATTTCCTCCTCCGCTTTGCGCAGTCTTGCCTCGATCGCCTCACGATCATCAATTCGCGTCAATCCCACCTTAATAAGATCATCTGCTTGTGGTCTAGCGTCGTACACCAACTCCACCATTGTCTCGAAGCGAGATGTAGCGTCTTACCAACGTAATGCAGTGCCTCCGTATCAGCAACGCGCCTTCTCGAGCATGGGCATGATGCCTCGTCGTGGATTTCCACAATACACAGTTTTCGATCAATCCACCGCTCTCTCCATCAGAGCCCAAATGCCCATATTCAAGAAAGCTGGGGCTGATGGGGTGAGCGTGGATCGACGCGGCAAACTTATACTGGAGTTTGTACCCAGAAATACTGCTGGAACAGGCTATGCATGGGATAATAAAACTGTGTTCAGTTTAGGCGCCGAAGAGGTTGGGTTATGTGTTTCACAATTACCGGGGGCTGGGGTTGAATTGTCGCACAAATCGTTTTATGGGTCTAGTGACACCGAGGATGGGACGAAAGTCTATTCGGGAGAAATGGTTGATAAAGTTTTGACAATCGAACCGAAAGAGGGTGCCGCTTTTTTGTTTAAGATTGATTTCGTCAAGAATGGAGTCGGGGGACAATCTCCAGACGGCATGGATATTCCGACGGTGAGTTGTCCGAGAAAAAGCTGTTACACTCCATCAATTTTTCGAACAGGACTACTTCGTCATCGTCCTTCTCACTGTTTTGTTCTCTTGAATTCGTGCACTTCGAACCTACCATAATATGGAATTCAGAGCATCCCACTGGAAGTAACGTTGCAGGCAGGTGAATTCGAAGTTGTCAAGTCTATCTTTCAAACGTCGATTCCGTATCTTCTTGGATGGAATGCTACAATGGATCTAGCTGCGGCAGCTGCTATTTCAAAGGGTGTTTCTGGAGGTAGTGGAGGAGGCGGTTTCTATTGAGACTTTGATTCTCTGTTATAAATAGTTATGAAAAGAAGTTGGTCAGTCATCTCAGTTTTCGTAAATATTTTAGCAAGGATACATACTCATAATCATTAATGCACTATTGCATGGCCATGTCCAAGTGAATCAGCCGTGATAAAAAGTCTCCACTAAGGAGATAACATGACTCAGAGTTCTGAAGAAATCACTCCTTTACTCTCATTCCGCAATAGAAGTATTGATCTGCAACGTTTTCATGTTTTTTTAGAAGAACACGCGTGCGAGTACTGCACTTTATGATGAGCAAAAATAATGTTCAAGGGCTAGCGCTCTCTTGAGAGACGGAGGAGAACTCAAATAAAAAAGGACCCGGTTAGTCATGAATGGCCATAACGGGGGAACGGTACGATAACTATGATATGGTACGACGTAAAAGGAGCTACCTAAAAATCGATGAAAAGTATGCGGAGCAGCTTGATGTACAATACATACCATACCTGCAAGACAGGCAAATTTAGACTTTGGTGATAAAGAGTCGCCAGCTGTGTCGTCCAATGTCGTCCAATGTCATCAGTTGACGTCACTTAAAAATATCGGGTCATTTCATGCTGTCCCTACGGGTCGTTAAAATGTCGTCAGGTGTCGTCACTTCGGTAGTCATTCTGTCGTCAGTGTCGTTACTTGGGTCGTCAAAAGGACTTCACAGTCGTCACTTGGGTCGTCAGTTTGTCTTCACTATGTTTTCACTTAAGGTCGTGATTCGTTTTTGTCGTCACTTTGTTCGTCACTATCGTCAGTAGGCAGTCGAATATGTACCACGTAGGGGTCGTCAGTGTCATCACGAAGTTCGTCAGTGTCATCACGAAGGGTCGTTAAAATGCAGTTAACTGCCTTCAGTTCAGTCGTCATTTTGTCTTCAGTCCCGTCACTTAGGGTCATCATTTTGTCTTCAGGTGTCATCACTTAGGTCGTCACATTGTCGTTTGTCGTAAGGGTCGTCACATAGTGCCTTCTTATGTCGTCACTCGCCTAGTCACATTAACAAGATAATGTAAAAGACGTCAGTTGTCTTCAGTTGTTGTCAGTTGTCGTCAGTTGACGTCTGTTAATGCTCAAAAATCTTCCACGTGGCAAACTTGCCTGTCTTGCTGTTATGCACGGTATGCTCACGGTATGTTAGAAATCTGGTAGATATACTACTATGTACAATATAGAGATAAGTATGTCCTAATGAATGTGTCATCCCTCGTTCCATTTTTCATTGTGGTGATGGATGTAGCGCACGCTACGTAGACCTTGTACCTCACCCTCCTCCACAGCTCATTCTGTGCTGCGGAGGAGGCAACCATGACCATGCCCGATGCATGGGTTGCTGAAAATAGCTTGCTAAGAGTAGATTAACGCGAACCCACTCCCCACCCTTGAACCAACGGCAAGAATTTCAGCCAGGCAAAGGGGTGCAGGGTTTGAGCAAGCGATAGCCTAGTAACCCTGTGACAGTTTTTTGGCACCCCCAGGAGTACCTAAGTAGTCTAGGCAGTGGATCTTACACCCGGAGGGCAGTTCACCGGGTACCTCAAGTACCCATTTCTTTTAGTTTTAGATGGTATGTATCCGGTCATGGTCATGGCTGCGAAGTGAGGAAGAACCAAGGTCCAGTGCGGGCACTTGATTGATTTTTTATGCTGTTTTTTTAGGCAAGGTTAGGGTTAGGCCTCCTACGCACAGCCAAACTCCTCTCAACTCACATGGAATGAAACGCAACAATAGGAAGGCGATCCGAAACCCGAACTTGTTTGTTTGTTTCTTAGTTTATTAACTGTTGTCGTTCCCTTTTCCTCATGTTGTCAGAACGATTCTACTATGGTGAAGCAATATTTAGCAGCAGGTGAGAGGTACACTTTGATGTCAACATCAGCTCTCTCATGCTGTCATTCCATTCCCACAGCATTGCTTCTCTATAATTCTTGTTTTCCCCACAGTGCTTGAAGACCTCCTCGGTGAATATGTGCTTAACATATCGAAAGAGAACCTCAAACTTGCCGCACTACAGGGAAAAATTAAGCTTGACAACGTTGAACTCGACGGAGACTACATTGGGAGTCACGTTCTTGGTGCTGTCGGGCTGCAGGGCTTTGGCGTGTTATCATGCTGGGCACGGTCACTTCAAATCAACATACCCTGGAAAAATCTCAACGAACCCACCTCCTTGGAAATACATTCCATGCATTTAGTTTGTGTTCCGTTACTTCCAACAACGGCAACTCGCATGTATTACGGTGGGGGAATTTCTGGTGGTTCATCGTCATCGCAAGCAAGTTTTCATGATGTCGCACCTAGATGTTCACTGCGGACTCGAGCGAAAAGATCAGCGATTGCTCGATTTGAGAGAAACTTTTTCGCCGGAAGAATACCTGGCGAGGGCCCTCAAATAGAAAAGGAAGAAGGCGACGGCACGACGTTAAGGTACAACGGGAGAAGACGACGTTGGAGCGTTCCTGTTAAAGATGATGGCGATGGGTTAGTTGTTGGAGATGACGACACGGATAAAATGCGTTATGTCCCAGTCGACCACGGTAACAATGGCCATGGGAAATTAGACACAGATCTCGACTATAGCCATGACGTGTCATCCAACAGCAGGCAAACTTTCAAGGAAAAGATCTCAGCAAAAATTTACCAGAACCTCATTTCTTCTATTCATGATGTACATATACGATTTGAGGTCCCAGAAGGAGGTTTGGACATGAGCTTGGCCGGAAATCGCACTTTCAATACAAAGGGATCCAACAACACGCATCGTGAAAGGCTTACTGAATCAGATCACAGAGCGTTTGCGTTTGGTCTTACTCTTGAACGATTATCTGTACAAAATGTCCCCGAAGATGTACAAAAGAACGAAGCCAACACGAAAGAAGGTGATGAAAAAGCCTGCAAAACCATCGAAATCAGAAATATGTCAATATATTGGGATAACGGACCGTCTTTCCTTGTAACTGAGACTGACTCGATGAAGGGTCTAGTCTCTGTCCCGGTGCAAAAGCTCCAGAAGCGAATAGCTGAAGTTATGAAACAAATGTCAGTCAAACAGGATCCTGACGATGATTTGAAAAGAAAACTTTGTTCTCTGAGCTCTCCCTCTCGGGTCGCTTTCGTTCGAAAGCACTCTAACTCCAATTATCTCCGCAGTCATGATTACATCTGTGCAAATACTTCGCAGAAAATACACACGACCTTCTCCCGTGGGCCATCAGGAGTCCCATCCTATTTATTAGAACTCCTCCCTTGCAAGATTGAGATTGACATTACTTCTCAGCAATATCGTCAGTACCAGCTTCTTAAAAACGCAGTTCTCTCGCAGCAACGATATGACACAATGTTGCATGGCCGACCCAAAGAAAGCCCATTGGACAACCCTCGATCTTGGTGGAGATACGCCATACTTTGCGTCCAGCACAGACCGAATTCACGACCATGGAGTGATGTGCAACACATTGTTCGGTGCCGCAAAAAGTACATACATCTTGTCGTGAAAAATCTTCAAAGTGAAAATGACCAGAGTGGGTTCCATGGTGGGTTGTCGTCATCTGAGAGCCAGGCCCTCTTAGAACTGGAGAGCTTGCTGCCTATCGAGACACTGATAGCTTTTCACTTACTGGCGTTGCGTGAAGTATTTAACAACCGTTGCGACCACAAAAAAATTTCGTCGGCCAAGGCCGGTCTACTCCGAAAAAGCAGAGGCAGCAATTCTATAAGTCGTTTGTGGAAGTCTGTTAGTGGAACAAGAACTTCTTCTTGGCGACCATTAGAAGATTACGACTATGACGCACCAACATTACCTTCATTCCATTCTAAGCTCAATAGAAGTTGTCCGGCCTCAACCGATGTTCTTCACGAAAGAGAGTCAACTCTTCTAGACGACAATCGAGTCGTCCATGATACAACATGTCGACTGAAAAAGTGTGAGATACGAATATGCCTTTTCGACTTTTCAAAACGAACGAAAATTGTTGCGATGGAGGTCGCAATGAGAGGAAATTCATTTAACTCAGGTGAAGGTAAGGAGGAGTACATTTGCGAGATCTTAAGCTTTGAAGTCTATGATTTTGTTACTAGTGGAGCCGTCCACGGAGGGAAAGTGTTATCAGTTCAACCCTCTTTTCAAGATGAACCCCGGATCAAGTTGTCGGGAAAACTATTGTACAAAATGGCAGCATTACTACCCCAGCGACAGACCGAGTCTCATCGACGAACGTCAACGAGGATGTCTTGCTTCATATGTTGTCGAGTCACGAGAACGATCTTCCCTCAGGCATTGTATGCCGGGTGAGAGCAGTTGCTAACGAAGACGAACTTTCACTCGCCTTTGTTGCCCACCCGGCAACAATAGTGTGGAATAATGCATGTGCCGAAGCAGTGGCTGATTTCTTTTCTACTTCGACTCCTGGTAAGTGCATAGCTCAGTAAAGCTGATTTGAGATTCCATAGCGCATACTCTCACCACGCTTTCGAACGTGCTCAGATGTTAAGAGTCAGTTTCTTAATCAACTTCGGAGTGCTGCTACTCCAGGCGCACATAAGAGACAAATAGAGCTTTTGTTTCCCACGTCATTGTCTATATCTATCGACATCGATGCTCCCAAATTATGGATACCTGTTAGCTCGCAGACAATGGATGGGGCTCTGTACCTCGACGCAGGTAAGCTCAGAATGGCGGCTATCAAACCCAAAAAGACATCAGTCACACGATGGGGATTGGATCTCAATGATATCCAAATCAAATTTTCACGCGGAGAGACTGCCAGCTTACCTGGGACCGGAAAGTGTGATGAATCAATAGATCTAGGTGCAGTCAATCGTCTGGGCAACGAATTCACCGTAATTTACCCGTTCCACGTTGGCGTCAAGGGCATTGCTCCCGAAAGCATCGAAATACCACTGACGAATCATTTCCCTTCCAACTTAGACGGGCCGAAGGAGTCAATCGCGGGGGAGGTATCTGCAACAGTCGGTAAAATTTGTCTGAATCTGGTTGATGTTGAAGGTGAGTTTAAGGTCATAGGCCATGAATGTTCGCTAATCATCACGAGACATTACAGATGATGCACTCTTTACATTTTTTTTAAACATAGAGCTTGCTAAGGCAGTTGGGCGGTTCTATGCATCAGAAATGATTCGAATAAAGACGAAGGCCAAAGATCACGTACCGATAAACTCTGCCTCCGAGTCACTTATCAAATCACCACGGAAACGCGGTCTATCTGCAACAGATGTCTCTCCGGACTCACCTGCCATTCAAATATTAGTGTTTTTCGAGGAAATTGAAGTTGCCCTTGAAAGTTATGTGCCTTCAAAGAATGTCGACAAGACTGTAACGCGAAATCGGACCTATCTTATCGAAATTTTCCGCATAACTTTTCAACATCGCAGCAAAGGATTAAAACAGTTCTCGCGTCTCACCGTAAGTGACTTTTCTATTGCGCAACTCACCGAAATCAAACGCGATGGATGTAAAACGCCTCGGCTTCTAAAGCCTAGCGACGAACCCCAACATCAAATATTAGCGAAGAAAGTCGCTGCTGGACATGAAAACTCAGATATCAGCCCTCCACGTCCACCGAAAACGAAAACTGAATATCGCCCTTTGCGCACGCCAAGAGAACTCTGCTTGCCTTCTGCAGGTGAAGAAACCAACTCTTCGGAATTCCCTCCCATTGAATTTATTCGGGCCTGCCATTTTCACGATGGAGAAAATCATGTAGATGAGGTGGAAGTCGATGTCTATAATTTGATCCTAAGAGTAACCCCGACTTCAATAGTAGACTTGAAGATCTCACTAACAAGGCTGTTTGAGTTAATTCAACTCACGTCGAAAGAAATGGAAAGAAAAGTTCACGAAGGCCGTAGAAAAGCTATTCGTAAGAATATTTGATGACCTCCCACCGCTCCTCATTCACACACTCACTTCTAGGTTTTATCATTTTTAGGGGCTTATAAGTCAAGGTCGACTTTGAATGGCCTCCACGCAACGGAGATTTTTTCGTCTGTGTCATTACCCGAGGAAGAATACGAAACGTCAGGCAATAGAATCTCTGCAACTGACGACTCTTCAGTAATATTTCGCGTCACTTTCAAAGGTGTTTCATTGTTTGTGGGGAGACCAGCGTCTGAATTTACTTCTTCCCGTGCATCGAAACGTCATGGATCTGCACCGCATGACTACGTAAGGTTCTTTTATCTGAATACTCAAATAGTGCCCTAAACTCACCACACGCCCTCTTTCTGCATTGCATCGGATTCGTTAGGTTGTCCAAGTCCCAACAAATGCTTCTGTTTTAGTTCAAAGCATCGAAAACCCCGATTCGAGTGGATCAAAGACAGTGCATGTGAGCCTCGAAGATTTTTCAGCATCAATATCCAAGAGTTGGACCGATAACACGGTATCCCATAAGGTTCTCTCTCCGACAGAATTCGATTTTAGAGCAGTATATCAAACTGTTGACGAAGGCTCAGTGGTGTGCCAAGATTTTTCTTTTAACTGCGAATCTTTCCAGTGCTGTATGGTATGAATATCATCTCTCATAGTATTTGTGTAATTGCCTTGACAGTGATCGCTTAGCCTACCCTTTGTACAATCGCTTGTTCTAAGATGCCGCATGATGTGACTGTCATCATTAGTATCACACGAAAAGTAGTAGAACGGTTGCAGGCGCTGCGAACACTACACGGACAAACAGCCTCCCAAAACAAAGCTAGAAAGGGACTACTTCCATCACTTGTTTACGTCAAACAGAGAGGTTCGGGGATCGCAACCAATGTTAGATTTGATCTCAATCGCTTCTCCTTTGTATCCATTCATGCCTTTAAGTTGGCTCATAAAAGGCCATTTCTTGATCTTAATATAGATCAGCTGAAGATAAGACTCGATGGTGTTGCAGCGTGTTTGACTGGCGAATTGAGTGCCTCCCTTAAGCTGAGCTTTTTTCACCCTATCACGTTAAGTAAGGTCCCTTGCATTGACATATGGAACTACCTGCGACCAAATTTATTAAACAGTTTTGCTATTTTTTATCAGGATGGGAACACCTCATTGAGCCTTTTCAAATACATGGGGACATAGAGCAAATGCCGGACGAGCAGATTTTTACCCTTACATCTACTAATGTGATCAATTTGAATTTTACTGGGTATCTTCTGCAAGAAATATCAAACCTGGAACGTTCTAGAAAGCACAACATCTCGTCCTCCGAATCTTCACGCACATTGGCAAACTCAGCTAGTAGTATCACAATTGCTAACGTTACCGGTATTGCTTTATATATTGGTATTTGTCCGTCAAGTCATCAAGGTTCTACCGAAAATCATGGCATTTGCATCCAAAATGGAGAGTGTGCGGCCCTAGAGTCGTTGTTTCCAGAACTTACTGATATGGAATCTCACTCGTTGTCGTTGACTGCTCCGCAAAGAAAAACTCTGTCAAATCTCCCATTAGCGCCATCACCAGAGCGATCTGCTTTTCTTTTCAAATGGCAATCTCTCTCGAAACCAACAGACATCGAGCCTGTTGTCGCGTTCGTGATGCAAAATCAAAGACTGCGATCCAGTGTGACGGATGTATACAGCCTGGACAAAGGTCGAGACTTGATCCAGTCCACAATTTGGTCACCTGAATTTAATTCACACGACGAGACATTCGCATCATCAAAAGGCTCGAAATGTCTTTGGCAAAGACCGTATCTTGATGGTGACGCCCCTGAGTTTTCTGATATGACCTGTCGTGTAAGATGTACGAAAGATTCTGTCACACTGCCAGGAAATGATTGGATATGGGTGGATGATTGGCAAGTTGAGACGGATGATGGATTAGGCGTAACTAATGATGCTGACGGTTGGGAGTATGAGGCGGATTTCGACACTTTTACTGCTGTTCGCCGGTTTTACAAACGGGGAGATTCGTGTGAGACTTCTTCTGGAAGTAATATGTTTTGCTTTTTGCTATCCTTTCTCACTCCTTCTTTTGTTAAGGCCGCCGGAGGCGATGGACTCGTCATAGAATAATCAAACCTCCGAAGCTCGATGATCCTTTTAAGGTCTTTTCATTGGTATGGGAGTTGAAAAAAGATGAAAACGGAAGCATTACAATCAAGGCAAGGAGCCATCTGTCACTTTATAATCAGACTTCGATTCCTCTAGCGTTCTTTGGGCATTGCGTATCTTGGGAACGCGATCACTTCATTGGTTATGCATATCCAGGATCAGCTATCAACGTTCCTCTTCAACTGGCCTCCGCAACCCATTTGAGACTAGCCGTTCCAAAGGACACATCCTGCATGCAAGATATGTCGACATTGCAGATAGCTGAGTGCTTTGCCTCAAACCGTGCAATGATCCTCTCTTCTGGGATGGACTCGAATAGGATTCTTCGGACATCGATCCTATGTGATAATCCGTCAACCGACAGGCATGGATTAAGGGCCCTGCGAAATCTCCACTTTCTTTTACGACTAACAAGTATTGAAGGAGTATGTGAAATTCATGTCGACCCTGCTTTGACAATAGTTAATTTACTACCGTGTCAAGTGCAGTGTCAGCTCGCGGAAAGCGTCAGATTTCGTGGTTTAAAAGGGAGGAAAGTCGTACAAACGGAAGAGGTCCTAATTGCAGTCGGAAAAGACGCGAAATGCCTGTCATTAGACTGCAGTCTCAAGCCACACATTTCAATTCGCCTTCCTGGTTATCGGTGGTCGTCTTGGACTCGAATTGTGAATCGACACGCCAACTCACAAACTTGGCTGCCATTACAAGAGGAACAGGTGACACTGTTCGATGCTTACAAAGACGATGTGGAGCACGGCAATGAGTACAAAACTATCGTACATCTTGATAACAAATGTACTGGTGGAGCTTCAATAAATCTCATTATGAGTGTTCAAACAGGGCATTCGCCTATTATACATTTTTATTCGCAATACTGGTAAGGCATGCTTGCATTCAACATGACGACACGTGAAATGATCTGATGATGTCTTGCACTTAATATTACCAGGATTCTAGACAAGACTGGATGTGGTCTCAGGTTTACAGATAGTTTCGACATAATTGGCTCGAAGCCCGACCCTGACACATTGCGCAAGTCATTTTTAACTCTGAATGTTGCAAACAACAACAGCCTTGCGTCAGATATGAAACGCCAGGGTTGTGAGTGGAGCCTCGGTATGAATGGGATGACTCTGTACTTCAGCAGAAAAAGAGTCGTATCGCTTTCGGTAGTAACCGATGAGGAAGATTTTTCATCACCGAAAGGCCAGACCTCATCACGATGGTCTTCGTTCATTGACATTTCCAAGGTCATGCCGAAGACCATGATCTCAGTAGATGATCACGATGGATCAAAAAGATTCGAACTCGCATATAATGTCACTCTGTGCCCGTCAGTTTTCTCAAGGACCATGATGCTAACATTTTTCCCGCGATATCAGATCGCGAACCTTCTTCAAGAAGGTATATTTGTCGCGCAACAGGGTGCACTCGATGCTCCACTCTCGATTCCTTCCCAATCATGGGTACCGTTCCATTGGGAAAACTCTTCTATGCCCCCCAAGATCCGTATTTCATCGGCAGGCAAAGAGCCCGGTTTGTGGAGCCGGGGGTGCATTGCATTGGACCAAATCGGAATCACTGCGGTAAGAGTTCCTTCGGCAACGAGCAAGAAGGCTGTGGTGGTGCAAGTGGAGGTTCGTCTAGCAACAAAGAAGCAGAGTTCAGCTGTAGTAGTAGTGATCTGGTCGTCAATAGAGAAATCAAATCCTCTCTACACTCTCCGGAATAATTCACATCACACGATTTTCTGTTCTCAACCACTTTTTCACGATCCCGGCGTCGAAGAGGAATTGACTAATTTTGAATGCTTTTCAAAGGATGATATATCAGAGGAGTCGCAACATAAGATATCAGGGGCACTGGGGCGAGTTGCAAGAAAACATCAATCACAGGGCAGTGCACGCGAGAGCAACCTAAAAACATTTGTTAAGAAAGTTCTTCGTGGAGAATGCAGTGACTACAATTTCTCAGAACACATGCGAACTGGAAAAGAATGTGAAGAATTTGTTTGGACTTTACGACCGGGTGAGTCGATAGGTTTCGGATTTGACGACCCTGAGATGCCTCACATCTTAGAATGGACTTGCATGACGTCGAGCGCCCTTCTCCTCCACGGAGAAGATAGCGATGTTGGGTGTATTGACATTGACAGAATAGGTTCCAATAGTTCTGTTACTTTATTGGACGGAGATGAAGTCAAGTGCGAAATAAAAGCCGAGCAATCAACGAAAGTTGTTGTATTCAGCAACGCCACTGATGCCGAAGTTCTTGACCTTAATGATGATCTCATATCACTGACATTCCGTATAGATCTTCCTGGCGTAAATGTCAGCATCATCGATAATATTTGCCACATAGAACAAGGACGAAGCGCTTCAGATAATGTTTCAGGCAACAATGAGCACAATACCCCGAAAGAAATAATCCTCATAACAACAGAAGCGTGGTTTTGTAACTTTTCACAAACAAGAGATGGGTCGCATGAGGTAGAAGTCAAACTAGACTCTGTGCAGGTTGACAACTTCATTTTTAACGCAGAACACCCCGTGCTTGCGAGTGGTACACCGTTTTTCTTTTACCTCCTACTCATTTAAAACCTAATCTTACATTTCTTTGTCCTTTGCCGTCACTATGTAGGTGTTTACCCCAAGAAGGGACAACGAGCCTTTTTTGCACTGCTCTATTGTTCGTCGTTTAAATGATCAGGAATCGACCCTCGTTATAAGTTACGCCGCATTAAGAGTTCTCGAAATCGACATTTGTTTAGATAGGAGGACCGCAGAAATTTTGGCAAACTTCTTGCATCCTTTTCGAAAGGCAAGGGAACAAGACATAAACATCGAAGCATGGATGTCAACACTGACATTAAAAATGTCTTCCAACTACTCCAAGCGAAGTAGACGAGCACCTCGCGATATCGAAAAGATGATCCACAGTGCCAATTCAGGCAGGTTGTATGTTGAGCATTTGCATTTGCACCCGATCCGTATTTCGCTTACATTTACACAAGAATGGCTAGAATGGAATCCGGCGACAGAAGGGCTCATAATCTTTCAACTCATACGTGGCATGGCTTCAATCGCTGATGCACCACTTACCTTCACCTCATTTCTCGTGGGAAATGCCTTCGAATCACCTCAGTCGTTTCTAGGCATTATTCAAGCACACTATTCATCCCAATTAACAAACCAGATCCTCACAATTTTAGGAAGTCTAGCAATCTTGAAGGCACCCGTGGAGTTTGTATCAAATGTTGGAAGCGGTGTTATACGGTTCTTCTATGAACCAATTAATGCTTTGGTCCACAGTCCTGAACATTTTTTTGAAAGTCTCGAGTCAGGGACACACCATCTCGCTCGTGGTGTCTTCACAGGGTTTGTGCGAGGAGCCGCAAATTTGACATATCTTGTGAACAACAATCTAGTAACTTTAGCTTCAGATGAAGCATTTGCCGACACAAGACGTGCTTATCAAAAACAGTTGGCATCATCCCGGGCAAGATCGATAGAAGATTCATTAAGCCTTGCTGGCGCTTGTGTAGCGAGGGGTTTTCAATCTGGTGCTAATGGCATTTTTGAGCAGCCAGCAATTTACTCATCTCGCCATGGCGCGGTTGGACTCGTCAAGGGAGTTGGAAAGGCACTTGTTGGTGCTGTTGTTAAACCTGTTGTTGGAGTTGGTGATGCGGCAGTTGTTGTAATGAATCACGTTTCCGACGCTGCAAGCGAAAACGCGATTGTAATGAAAGCGAACAAGAGAATGCGGAGGGCCCTGCCACGAATTTCTACATCTTTTGGTTGCAGTGTGAATCTCATCCCATATGATACAATTTCAGCCAAAGCGTAAGTGGCATGATTTGGTTCAGTGAGGCCCATTTTTATGCATGTATTCCAACACACAGTGTTGGCTGTTATTTTTTTACAGCCAGCAGATTGTCACCGGAGGGGAAACGGTTGATGATGCTTATCTTGGTCATGTTACTACACCAAGCCATTTGATTATAGCCAGTAAACAATGTCTCTGGGCAATCGATAACGACTCAAGAGAGCCTTGGTGTATAAGCTGGACAGAAATTAGTCATTTTAGCACCGACAGAGGGCATTGTTTGACTATCACTGTATTCAGTGCACAAGGTCCCCAGTCATATGTGTTTGACATGCCCACTGGTGAATTGGCTGAGCTGTATGCTATTCTATCGTCACAGATGCTGAAGATGGTAAGTCACATGGATTGTTTTTCTGTCTTTTAAAAGTGTTCAATAGGAAGAATCAATTTTCACTTTAACACTGTCAGGGAAACATGAATTATGCTGGGGCAACTTCACACGCAAACATTGAAGGAATCAAGTCCCCTCAAGTCGGACATATTTTTGGTAGCATCAACAAGGAATTTAAGGTTCAACCTTCAGATTTGGAAAATGAAGTTAAACTCATTGAAAAGTGCTTCTCACGTGTCGGTGCATTGGGTAGCTCAAAATCTGATTTCTTCATCCGTCTAGACCAAGAAGCTTGGTTATTGGTGAATTCATGGAGTCAAATGTTCACCGGACTATCCTCTCGGCGATGCGTATCTGTTGGGATGTTAAATGGTACTCTTGAAACTTTACAGGTAAAATCCGCAAAACTAGTAGAGGGAGGATCACCTTGCTACACCTTCCCCACAAGTGAATATGATAAACAACATGGAACCCTAGGCCCAGGTGGGGCAATCATCATATTCGGATGGGGCGTAGCACCGAGTCTACTGCAGCCTGGTCGAGTGCTGATTAATATTGAAACAAATGCATTTACATGCTGTATACCAGATGGAAAAGAACAGCCAACAACCATTCAGTCGCTTCCAGGGTACCATGTTGGATTTCTTGAAAAAAGTTATGATGATAATGGATGGTGGGCAAAGTACTGGATTTTGATCCAGCATGACCAACACAGTCAAATCTACTGAGGCCCATCCTTTTGTTGGCACGTATACTTACCCGAACTTGCATTTTTATGAGTTGTGTTCGTATCCGCAAGCCACCGTCCTTACGTGTACGTATCGTCACACGAACTTGAAGGTGAAGTTCGTAGTATCAGGTTATGAGCGCAAAATCCACCCAAAGAAGAACTTCATTATCGGGTAAAGTCCGAGCTCACCCCAGAATGAAGTTCATTTTGGTGTCCGTGTACGAGCAGTTGTAAGGACGGTGAAAGAGGGTTCGCAATACGAAACAGGAGATATAAAATATTTTATTAATCCCCTTCGCACAAGTATCTAATTCCTACTTATCAGATCTTCAAAAAAACCCTTAGCACAAACGACCAGCTGAAGAGGTTATCGTCATGTATCTTTGACTCGATGTCAATGGAAGTTCATTTGTACGTGTACGTTTTGCCATAAGGATGGTGAAAACGAAAACCAACACAAACACGAGATTATGCAAAAACTGGACGAAGTTCGTGTATGTGTACGTGCCACCGCAAAGGATGGGCCTGACTCTCATGTCCCTTCTATTCCTCTTCCTTGAAATTCATGACCTTCTGATAAATCCATGCATCAAGATTCTTTTTTGTTCTAGTGTCAATGAAGCACACAAGATTTTGCACCTGCAGTATGCCAAATCAATGTTGTTTTCAGTTGCATTCAAGTCATTTTACTATGCAAGAGACAACAGCAAATGTCCACACTGTTATAAGGCATTGGATTCTTATTGGACACAAAATCCAGCATGACCAAGCATTTTGTTCAATGTTCTATGGACTTTGATGTCTTCTCTAAGTTTGGAGTTGATCATCTGACATGTAAGGACTTTGAAACTGGGTTGGTGAGAGGCGCTCACTTTTGTTTGACTTTAATATTCTAAGTGCTCTATCCACTGGATTCAACAATTCTGAGATGCATGCTGGTGCCCATGCCCTAGATTTGCATTTTGTCTATTTGTATGCTAAAATAAATCCCCCATCATCACTTTGTTGACTGGAATTCTTTGAAATAATTTTCAGAAGGGGTAGAGTTTTTCAAGGGGGAGGGGTCGTAGTTGATTGTGAAAGGGGGTGAATACTGAGATGGGTTTGAAAATTCAGGGTGAGCCTGGGATAGTGAACAGAAAGTAGAATCCTATTAGTGGTGTTTTGTTTAGAAATAAATGCATTATGGCCAGAAGTATTAGCTCATATTGTTCGTCTGCAAATGTAATGTCTGAGCTTGATTGCCAAAGTTAATTATGTTTCAAAAACATGATATCAGTAAAATATTTAATGTAATTCTTCATGAAAACATAGATATCAATCTCCATTTAGTATTTTTTATTCCAATCCATTGTGGGCACATCTCGTCATATAGCAGCACATACATATTATGAATAATTTACTTACTATAAACAAAGAAGAATTTGCCATGTAGTGGATAATAAAGCACGATAGTCATCCTGGCCATTTTGAATATTTTATATAATTCTTCACGTAAACATAGATATCAATCTCCATTTAGCTATGATGTTGCTAGTATTTTTATTCCAATTCATTGTGGACACATCTTGTCATATAGCAGCACATACATATTATGAGTAATTCACTTACTATAAATAGACAAGAATTTGCCATGTAGTGGATAATATAGCACGATAGTCATCCTGACCATTTTTGTACAATAACTAGTACTATTTTTTGTTCATTTTGAGAGCAATAACTTTACCAGTACGACATGAACCAAAAATGTATCTTTGTACTTTTTTGTTGCTTTTGATATTGACCAATTGAATAAGATTCCCAGTGTGACATAGTCTGTGCATCAAGCACTGTGCCTATTTACTATACTTAACTGATGGCTCAAGATCTTTCTGGCATGTGGCTTGCAATTGTCTATGTGTTCTTGGACACTGCCAAGTTTATGTATGGCTTATACCAAATGCATCACAGCCTCATTTTTTATTGCAGTTGCAACACTCTTCAACAATGATCAATATCCATGATTTTTTGATGATCCACTCATCACCTAATGATTACTGCACACATTTTGGTTTAAGCCTTGTAGGTTTTCAGAGAATGTTACATAGAACAATCTAATTTGCGAGGAAGTAGTTGTTCCTAATCATACAATACTCATGAAGTGGATTGCTCCAGTGTCTTACTTGTACTTCGGATAAAATCAATTATGATCAAAGGCACTGGATTTTTTACTAATAACTTAGTGTAGAAGCTATAAAAACTCGTTGCAAAATTGGTATTTGGACTGGGGCGTATAAAGTCACAGCCTGAGTAGATAAATAGGCAGTGTAAGAGTGCCTACTAATTAAGAGGACTGGGTAGAAGAATTATTGATGTCACATGGACAGGTCAAGATTCATCTGGGCTCCATCTTCTTTCTGATAGCCATTCTTCAGCATGGTTGTCTCTGAGTCTTGAGAAGGACAATCTATGAGCCACAACCCCCCCTGTCCAACACGAAATGCAAGACATTCTAGAAGCTGCAAATGTGTATGTCAAACATCCTGGCATTAAATACTATTATAAGGGGGGTGCACTGGTGAAATAGAGAAAAAATTTTCTTTGATTATCATGAAAATTGGTGATCGGTTAGGATAGTATTCATTAAGATGGATATAAAATTTCAGGTTGAAATTCTGATCAGAACCCTTTTTTCTCAATTTGTTAGAGATTTTTAATCTTGACTAGTGACTGACTCTTCATGATTCATGACAGTGTTTGAATGCCTTGATATAATTTTAAGTTCAGTACTTACTCAATGTATCTGACAATAGTGCACTGTGTATTATTCTAATGACTTCAACTATATAACATGAAGTTAAATACACATCTGAACAAAAAACATTTTATCCATGCCCCTTTTGATGCCTTATTTGTTATTTGGGTTTCACGTTGATACCAACTGCTTCTCCTTGGTTATTTTACAATTCACCTTGACTGAACATTCTTTATTCCACCTAACCTTCACATAACTTGACTTCTCACTCAATTTAGACATGATAACACCATTGCACCGTTAACATGTGTAGTCCCATCTTCATTGTTGTATTTAAAAAGTGTTTCAATTTTGAAGCCAATTAGCTGACTGTTGACTGGTGGTATATTATTTTGTTGCCTTGCAGCTCAGTGATCTGATTTTCCATCTGCGTTGGTGGTTTCCTTTTTTGCTTCAATAGTCTTCAATTCTTTAATATTGTCATTGGTTCCAAATTTGTAGACAAATCTGGGTCTGATTTGGTACCAAGTGTGATCTAGGTTGCAAATTCCGGAGGAATTCCGGCGGAATTACGCGTTACTCCGGAATATTTGCAAATTTTGACAGTAACGTGATTACTATGATCGCGAGATTACTGAGAAAGACTTACTTAAGTACTTTCGCTCAATACTTAAGGACTGTGACGCCGTGACATCACAAAATAAGACTCATTTTGTCAAAATTTACAGTAATATGTCCCGAACCTACAGTAATTACTGCAGTAACTCTGATCGATTACTGGTTACTGTGTTTTTTGGACAGTAACCAAAATCGGAATTTGCAAACTAGAGTGTGACAATTTCAGGAGGTTCAGGAAAGTTTATTGAGGGTTTGGAATGAATTTGATATTGTTCTGACAGTGGTAAAACCTTTTCAATGTACTCAAGCAAGTGAGTGAATCAAACACAACTCATTGTGATGACCAAGGATGATGTGTAACTTTCCAACCCAGTCTCAAGTAACAAATAAATATTTGTTCCTTCACTGCATTGAGCCTTGCCGTCTTGCTTTTCAATTGGTTATACACTGACATTGCCATGCTAGCAGTTGTCCAATAGAGGGAGAATGATATTGCCCCCAAAACTCCGTAGCAATTATGTACTCTTCTAGTGTGACATCAATTTTCTTCTTGTGTGCAATCTTCTCTTTTTTCAAATTGTGGGTTACCGGTTTTTTATACATTGTTTAAGCCACAGTTAAATTTATCACGCTAAGCTTTGAAGCAAAAAAATCTTCCAAGTGTTTGTGTGGTTCATGACTGAAAATTTGCGAATCACAAGTTACAAACAGGAAGATCACCTGTTGGGTCTAGTTTTGGTGGCGAGTCTAGGCTTGGTCTTTGATTTTTTTGGCGACGGATTATTGGCCCTACCGTTTTTGTTTTCAAATCTGTTGGTCTTATATACGTTCTGTCACTATTTTAAACACCCTCCATATAGGAATTGAATATGAGTTTTGAGAATTCCTGTCCCACAAGTACGTCATTCACTGTCTAGGTTGGGACCCTAATCTGCCAAATCTCTCAAAACCCCTCCAAATAGGAATTAAGTACAAATTTGAAGAATTCACGTACCAGATGTATGTCATTCACTGGCTAGGCCTAATATTATTTTTAACATCATGATTACTACTATATTCTACACTTAATAGTTATGTATAAATACTATCAGAAGTGACTGCATCAAAAAATATGTGAGCACAAGAATTACACATCTAAAAATGGTATTTACATACCTACAGTACAATATAGTATGGTATTATACCGTACCATACCTACGACACAGGTGCTTGCACAAGCAGCAACTGTAGAGTGGGTGCACTCTCTCTTCTATCCCTTCACCTTCATTTTTTTCAATTTCAATGATACCCTACCATCCCATCACGGGAACGTGACATAGGCCAATTATCTACCTTAACTGGTAAACCCAAAGAGGTTCCAGGTGGAACCTCCAATGGTCCTCTTCCCTTTGTGTAACACAAAGGAAGTACAATAGTCATATGATATTGTTTCTGAGAAACAATATTCAAAAGACAATTTCTTTCTTGAGAAACACCCATATACATTCTAGGTGTTTCTTAGACAAAATATCCAAGAGAGGATTTCTTTCTCAGAAACCTTCTCATGGGACAGTTCCTGTTGGCAGTTGAGAGAAAAGGAGCAGTCATGGAACTGCCCTAAGATCACCTCCAATCTCTAACAGGATCACATGTGCTTGGTGATGCATGGATCACCTAGTGTACCATGCAGTACCTTTTTCAGTAGTGTAACTCTCATAATAAATATCTTTCAACAACATGTATCTACCTGTTTACTACATAGTAACAACTACAGCAAAACGGCTTAGGTCACTATCAATTGATAGCCTTCTTGCAATCAGATCGGATCGTCTGTCCGTCGCTCCACCATCAATCATCCATCAGCTGTTGTCGGTGGTTGACCATGGTAGGTTCATCTGTCCGTCGTCCATTGTTGCTCGAAGCCGTACAATACACTTGGTGTGTTACACGTGGCGCAACTTGTGCTGCCTGACCCCAAGAGTAGCAATATTGCCACAGCTGAGCCCCGAGTCACGTACTCAGCCAGTTGAAGTGAGTTTACTCACAGGCCGGCACGTGTTTTTTTTAAACACGTAGCCAAGAACAATTGCCCTGAATGTCAGTGAGGACTAGATCCCACTTGACACGGGTATACTCCGCTTTGTTAGCAGAGTGCGCATGTAGCACTAAGTGCACTTGCCGGACAAAAAGACCACTTGTTACGTATCATACGCACTTGTGGCACGAATGCTTACGTGCCTATTAGGTAGTATCAGCCCCTCATTAAAAATGAAAAGGCAATAAACATAAATGCCTCTGTTTATTTTTTTCCGAAAGAGCAATATGTGTGTAGTCTATTTTTAGACCTAAAAACACGATTAGACTTAAAATTAGTCCGTACCCGTGATCACATGCAGATACAGTGACACCACGGAGTACTAAGTACTTATAGCCCTAGGACAGTACAAAAAAAAGATCTTCTAGGGCATAAAATGACCCTATGAAGAATCGTATGGCCTCTAAGGCCTAAAAAGGTTGCTCGTGACCCCCGAGAGGTTTTGATCATTTGAAAGACTCGCGATCCCCCAGGAAGTTCTCGTCTTAGAAGTGTTGGGTACTCCAAGGATCCAGTTCCCTTGTTCGTTCGCATGGTGGCGGTGGGAGTATCGATGCAACACTGCACGGGCATAGGTTGGGCGCGGGACTCAAGGTTTCAAGGTCGGATGAGCGAAAACCTCAAAGGAAGATGCAATCGCGCAGGACTTTGTCCCACGATCGCGGATCAGCCCCATTCACATGGGAGCGCGTCACGGCACAGCCCATTTGATGAATCGTGTAGTTGCACAGCCCGCGCGCTCACGATCTCAAAAAGAAAACGACCACAAATCATGAGTCCTAGAATCATCAGGCTCAGCCCATGATTGCAAAGGACCAGCCTAGGAGAGAACATTGTTCTACTCCGCAAATGGGCATAGGAGCGCAATGTATTGCCGCGTCCTGGTCAAAACATCAGAGTGACGCGGAGTATTGTCTCCAAGTCCCAGCACGCATGGGGGCGCAAGAAGGACCCATAAAACGTCTACGTGTCGTGCCCCAGAAACAGTCTGAGCAAAATTCTCGTGAATTTTCGATTTGTGCAAGAATGCTGCATACTTTTTGCGGTTTTTGTCAGGAAAACACGCAACTTGTTGATTTCTTTCTGAAATCCAAGCAAAAAAGTGAGAAAAGTCCACAAAAGTGAGAATTCTTCTCATGTGGTATTCCTTTCATGCATATAAGCTACCGAGCTTGGCAAAAAGGAAAGAAAAGCTAGTTGGCTTACGAATAGCCACTGCACAACCTCTGGTCTGAGGAAAATAGAATTTAGAGCCCGAAAATATAAATTCCGAATTATTTAATTTTAAATTAAAGAGCTCGTTAGAGAAAAATCTTGATCAAAATTCTACTGTCACGTTAAAATAACCTGATATTCAAATACCTTGCTACATGTAAAAACAAAACAAAAATGCCAAGAAATCTTCTGGCATCATGAATTGTTTTCTCAAGAAGATGAACTCTTCTCCCACGTAGAGAAATGTACACATGTGCCATGCTGCACTATTAACAAGCAATGGTATCAAAAGGCAACTAGAAATCAAACCATGTTGGGTTTCGAACCCCTGACATGGTGTTGCTACAGTAACAGTGAAAGCAAGAAGGACGTAGTTCCAAGCTTCCCCCATGTTCCAAAATTAGGAACATCCATATGTTTTCCTTACCCAGCTAGGCAGGTGTCAAATTCTTGGCGCACGCAGGATGGGTTCTTCCTACTCAAAAGGAAGGGCAAAGTCACACGATGTTTTTTATTGCACAAGCAGTAAATTCCTGTCAAGACACACTTTTCTGAGTACATGTTACCCAGAGTGACCAAGCCAGCATATGACCTCAGTCTTTGACAAATGCAAGAACTGAGTTTGAATTGTTCTAGATTTTTGAACAAATAACAACATAAAATATGTTAAGATCAATTTTACCTTGCCAGTGATGATAATTGATGCAAAGTCTGCAAAAATCTGTGAACCAGAGTTGAAACAAAACCTGGACACAACATACCAAGCACATAGCTAACCACTTAAGTGCAGGACTCTTCTTGAGCAAAAATACTCATGATCACAAAGCTAACCACTCCTGTGAAAAACTCCTCTGGGGGGTTGAGTACAATAGCAGACCTTCCAAGCTGTGTCAAAATAAAAGAAAAAGACACACACTTACACTAAAAACTCAATTTCATACACGTTACTGAGGTTTCTCATGACAAGAGAAACTGTTTGATGAAGTTCAGTGTGTTGGAAGAACGTGCCTGTTTACCTCTATTTTTCGAACAAGGTAGGTTTACAGCCTATAAAGACAGAGCACAACCAGTCCAAAAGTCAAGTAAAAACAACGAGGACAATTTACCTTGGCGACTGGAGGTCTTCATTGACAGCCGTCGTCAGAACTGGCTGTACAAGAACAGAACACACAAACAAACATAAATTACTGTAAATCAAAAAGTGATTCTTAAAATAAGATATGGGACAAAAAGTTAGGAAAACTGTCCAAACTCAAAAGAATCCTTACAGTACTGTAGATGTTGCTATGTTCAACTCTGCAATCACCATAAGACTGCATGAAAAGTCGGTGCCCCTTTTGGGTGGGGAGGTCTTTTGGGTGGGGAGGTTTCCTTTCGGGTCGGGCGCCGCTAGGCCCCGACCCAAGGAGTCAGTCTCTGCATTTGGCGACGTACTTTTTCATTGCTTGTACTTTCTCACTTGGAATTTCCTCTGCTTTGACGTGACTGCTAGCGTGCTCGCAATCCCTAAAACAGTCACCTTTCACGTGCCAACGGACGCACATTTTGGTTTTCCCAGAAGGGCTGTCCCAGGATGGCTTTAGCTTGGGGTGCTTGCCGACGAAATCTTTTCTCCAGTCTTCGTTGTCCCTCATCTTAAGATCTGGGTGTTGCGATTCGTTGGAGACGTGCCGTTTCCCGTCTTCCTTTGGATTCGGTTTGCACTTCTTCCTTTCTCCGTCGTCGATGGCTGGGGCGTCTTTCGCGTTGTCGATCATTTTTGTGTTGGGAGGGAGGTCCATGTTGAAGCCGCCAAATCTGACTCCTTGGATTAGGTCGCTGACAATGAGGATTCTGTCGTCGACATCGTCTCTGCGTTTGGCTAGTTTGCAGGAGTGGAGGAACTCCTGGAACCTGACGTCGACGGCATACAAGAATCTTGTGGTGAAGGTCTTGTCCCGATTCGCCGCCTTCTTGAACTTGATTTTGTGTTCTGCTACCTCCTCGATTATATTCTTGACCGCAGTTGTGGCTAAGCTGTTGTTTCCAAAGAAGATGCAGTATGCTCCCCAGAAGTATTCTAGTTGTGTGAGTAGGGAGTTGTAGTCGGTCGGGGCGCGGATGGATTGCCTCGTCGAAGATTTGATTTCCTCGAATGAGTTTTTTGTTGACTAGGCCTCTGCGGTCGTCGTCGTCGTCGTCGGTGGACGGGTCCCTTTCACAAAAGCTGAAGGCAGAGAGGTTGCACGGGGACCCCATCGCTGGGTAGGTGAGTTTGCCTCCGAAGAGGGCTTGGACTAGGGAGTAGGAGATGTAGACGTCTCCCATATCTAGGTTCTCGAATTGGAGTTTGAGTTCTTCGTCTGCCTGGCCCGCCGATTTGCGGTTGAAGAAGGCTTTGCAAGAGTCCGGGAGATTGTCTGGTTTGGTCTCACTGTCTGTGGCGGAGGCATTCAGTATCATGTTCAGGACTGCTGGATGGAGATCCTTGACTTTGTTTTTCTTGTTCTCATCGTTTTCCAGTTTGGCTGCGAATTCCTTCTCCCTGAGTTCCCTTGATAGTGCAAACTCCTCGTTTTGATTTGCAATGCTGACTGCAATGTTGCGCATGACTTAGTCGGAGATTCCGGCGTTGCGCTCGCGTGAGCTTTCGTCCGCCAATGACGGGGTAATACACTTGGCGATTCGCTCTGCGCGAAAAGCCTCCATTTCTCCGTCTTCGGGGCGTACGGTGTACCGGATGCCCGGGTCTTTCCCCTTTCCTACTCCCCAAGCCCATAACGCGAAGTCATTTCCGTGCGAGGTGGCGCGTTCGTGTTCGTCGAAGGGGGGGTCCGCGCGCGCCTCCTGGTCTAATTCCTTTGCCGCAGCAAGTGTCATCGGGATCAGTTCGAAAGGGTCGACGGTTTCAGAATCGATGATGAGATCCCTAAGCCAAGGGGCGATGATGAAGAAGATGGTGCCTCGGAAGGTTACCACTCCGGAGGCATCCCTGTCACCTAAGTCTTCGATGGCTTTGGCGTCCGCACAACTTTCTAGTTCGTCGAGGGTGGGCGTACATACTTCGATTTTTGCCATTGAGTCCTCGACGTTGTCGATTTCGACGCAGATGGCGTTGGGGCCCATGCCGATTAGGCAGACGAACTTGTTGAATTTTCTCATGACGGACCCTCCCAAGTTCCTAGGGCTGTGGAAGACCTGGATTTCCCGGGAGGCGTTGGCGCCAAGGAAGACGATATCGTCGTCATTGGTGAGATAATCTAGACGTCGCTGGACCGAGACGTCTGGGTCCATGATCTTAGCGAAACCGGACGGTTGGCGCAATCGTTAACTTCCCCGAATGAGGCGAAGTAGTTTTTAAAGGAGTTCTGGAGAAGCATTAGGTTTTTAGCTATTAACAAGACAAAGGTCGGCGGACAATCCAACGGCGACGAGCCACAGAATGAGACCTTTCCACGGTACCTCTCCTTTCTCCTGATCAAAATTTCCAAAAATTTCAAATTCGACGAAAGGAGGAGTCCGGGCTCCTTCCATCCGGCTCCTCGCTCCAGCCTCCTGGCAACATTCAATGGAGTCAATGATGGCCATACTGTTCACAATAGAACTCATTTGGAGTAATATATATTCTCCAAATGCTAGCTTGAGAGACCACCTTAAACAAGGTTAGGATGGACTTACCAAGCAGCGAGTAAGGGTTTGCATGACAAACCAATACACAACATCTCTGCA
This sequence comes from Cyclotella cryptica, assembly GCA_013187285.1. Classification (NCBI taxonomy): domain Eukaryota; phylum Bacillariophyta; class Thalassiosirophyceae; order Thalassiosirales; family Thalassiosiraceae; genus Cyclotella; species Cyclotella cryptica. Next base: position 203,208 of record JABMIG010000170.1, on the reverse strand, counting down.
CAAAGACAACAAGGGCTTAATAATTGACCCAAAGTCTTTGCACGGCAAAAGCACCATGCTTACAAGCAGATGATAACTCGCCAAACATTTGCCCATACAGGGAACTCACACAATACTGGGTGGTCCAGTACAAGGGAGAACCTTGGGTAAGACAATATGATTGTCTCACCTCACTCACAACTGGAATTGTAGAGGAGGAGGTACACCGTACACAAAAAAGGAGACACATTAATGTTAGACATTTGTTACCACAACAAGTCTAGAGCAACACCAACTCAGGTTGGGTATGCTTGCATTCTAGTACAGCTTGCTGAACTTAGAGTGCATATAATACACAGTATAAGAGAAAATGAATCCTTGACCATGATTAACATTATTGGATTCAACAGAACTGTGTCTTACTAGATAATGGTCTCACTAAGACTCAATGACTAGTACTTGATTCTCTTGTGAGAACTTCTGACGGTTTAACTTCTGAATTATCCATGGAGAGCACATGTGGTGTCCATAAGGAAGGGCTCTTAGAGTCACCGAAACACGTGTGTCTTTTTGCTAAAGACAACGGGATGACCATAGGTAGTGCACATATGTGTTGCACAACAAACCATAAAATAAGCCTCATAATCACATGAGCACACGAACAAAAACGATCCACAACCTTTGTTCTTGTAAAACAACAGCATATAGAATTGTGAGTATCCCTAGTTAAACAGAAATATCATCTCACACAAAAGGATAAGTCAAGCATGAACATCTCTACTGAGAGACATGTAGCACCTTGTTGGCATGCAATACAAAACAAATGCAACTCAAGAAGCTATGCACAGAAATGTAGTATCGCTTCACTAGCTTAGACAAATCCAAAGAGAAACACAACTATTACGTTGTCAACATATCATGGAAAGTTCACTTCCCCATGATGCTTGCTGTGAAGTCACAATATGGTTCCATACACCATAAGATTAGTGTCAACAACTGTCTTTCAAAAATATAAAAATAGGTACGCACATGCACATTTAGTTATGTTGCAATGTCATTACCACCAACAAAAGAGTTATACATGTACAGACCTCCCCGAGGATCCTTGCTACAAAATACAAAAGGATATCATACACACTGAATCCGTACTCTTCATGGTAAAAAAAAGACATAGACGTTGATGCTTGGACCTTCCAATGATTATAGTCAATACATTATGTATGACTTAACATTGTTCACTTGCCGATAGCTGACCCTTTGGGCAACTATTCCCATGGATACATAGGGGTGACAGAGCAAATTGAAGGACTATATACAAACACAAAGGATTGCAGAAGACAACAAACAGAATAGCTGTACTATCAGCACCTTCGTACCTAGACCTGGTTCAATATCCACATTGTACACAAATTGTGACAATTAAGGTGCAGTTTCAACACTCCACTTTTGGACCATATGCATTTCATTTGGCTTCCCAGTCTAAGTCAACCAGAGTCTTCAAAAATTAAAACCCAAAAAGTGAATAACTATCTAGAGTTCAACATCAACCAGATCATGGAGATGCTTGGCCTGCTGTACCAATCATGGTCTTGTCAGCAGCTTCTAGTGGCACAATGTTTACCTAAACAAACACTCAGATGCCATTCACTCATACCTACTATGCAGTGCCTATCGCCTAAATATAGTGTAGCAATGATAAGATGGAATTGTTGTTCGGCATTCCGCTTTTGCACACACAGACAAAATCAATAGGAGACACCAGGCAACACCAAACCGACCCAAAATTATCCTCATAAATTTATGGTCACATGGTCCGTGGAAAGCAATGCTTTAGTAAACAAAGGTATTTTACCCCGCACAAATATTCAGTTGGTATACCAGTGATAATTGGACTATCACAGACAGTATACAATAAGACAATCAGGGTTACACGCGGAAGTAAGTCAGAATATAAGTTTGACTTAGGAGAGTACAATCAAACCAGCTTTATCATAAAGCCATGACAAATCTCCCTCTCCACATGAACTTACACTTCATATACTACATAAAATAATATGTAGGTACAAATCGCCACAGGCAGCTTGCACATTTTTCACCTCAAAAAGAACGGTTTTTCTGCAAGTCTGGCTCATATTCGGATTTTTTCCTCACCCGAGGTTTTACTTTTCCGCGAGCCACGTTAATTCTCCAATCGTGGGGCGAGTGACATAGGCCAATTATCTACTTTAACTGGTAACCCAAAGAGGTTCCAGGTGGAACCTCCAATGGTCCTCTTCCCTTTGTGTAACACAAAGGAAGTACAATAGTCATAAGATATTGTTTCTGAGAAACAATATTCAAAAGACAATTTCTTTCTTGAGAAACACCCATATACATTCTAGGTATTTCTTAGACAAAATATCCAAGAGAGGACTTCTTTCTCAGAAACCTTCTCATGGGACAGTTCCTGTTGGCAGTTGAGAGAAAAGGAGCAGTCATGGAACTGCCCTAAGATCACCTCCAATCTCTAACAGGATCACCTGTGCTTGGTGATGCATGGATCACCTAGTGTACCATGCAGTACCTTTTTCAGTAGTGTAACTCTCATAATAAATATCTTTCAACAACATGTATCTACCCGTTTACTACATAGTAACAAATACAGCAAAACGGCTTAGGTCAGAACGGCCAAAACTCAGCCCACATACTGAGTTAGTCCTACCACCTGGCACCACCGTATAGCAAACCACAATCGGCAGTGGCAGGTATAATTTCAGGGTGAGTTCTAATGAAATCAACCTTTTCTACCAAGTTTTACTCACCACATGTCAATTTTTTCAATTAAATATTTACAGACCTACCATGGGAATGGCCGAAACTCAGCCTACAAACTGGGTTAGCCCTCCAGTCTGGCACCTCCATGTAGCCAAGAGCCATTGGCAGTGGCATGTCAATTTTGAAGGTGAGTTCTGGTGAAATCAACTGTTTTACAACTGTTTTTACCACATCCACAGTCTATTGGTGTCTTTCCCTTTTCAGTGCACCTAGAAGTTCTGGCTTGGTCTTCTTCCTTGCGGCGGCTTTGGATGGTACCACTTCAACAATTGGTGTGGAGACATCAGAAACCTTCAGCTGATGCAAGTTGTCTGATTGTTGAGTCTTTGTACCTTTTTGATCTGCTCCACTGTTAACATTTCACACAAATTTCCTCTTGGCCCACTTGCCCTTGAATCAAGACTTTTTAGACTCCACCTCCCCTTCCATCCTAATGCACGTGAAGACCCCCCCCAAAAGGTGAGTATTTCTTGATGATGTAATGATGATAATTGGGAAAATAATGCTGACTCACTTTATTTTTGACTCAAAATGATGCCCCAAATTTCTTAACTCAATGGAGTAGAGCCGAGCAATGTCAGTGAAAAAATGGGTTCTCATGAAGTTGGAGTCTGTCTGAAAAATGTGCCATACATATATAATTTTTTAACTTACTGTATTACTCACCATGGCACCCCCAAACATCATTCACCTTCACATCCATCAAATGACAAACATCAATTAGTCAATGTCATTGGAATTGTTAACGCTGGCTTTCTTTGAGTGTTATCAACACTTTTTGATCATTCTCATACCACTCCCTAGGGTTTTGCACAATGCAATTTTTTAAGGAGCATCGCTACATGATGTTTGCAAATCCATCCAGTGCAGACTCTAGGTGATGCTTGTATTTTTGATTCGGAGCTATGAAAGCTATGATGTAACAAATACATAGCATTGGTGCATAATTTGTGTCTCTTGCTTTTTTCAACCAACCAGCATTTGAATCCTTGGATGCAATTGTTTTTTCTGCATAAGGTCTTGAGTTGTCTGGCAAAGCTACCTTATGTCTTTGTTCATAAGAGCCTTTATGAACTACATGATTATTTTGCCGATTTTGATGCCATTTACATTTTTCACCCATAAAATCAACCACAGACTTTCTAAACCCTTCATAAATCATTTCTCCTTCTCCACAGCAACACACTCATATGCATAGCTCATTGTAACTCCAGTTGGTTGCTGAGTTAGGGCTTTTCATTGGAAAACTCACCACCCATTATTTCACACACAACACACATGGGGAATCAGAGGGGCATCGGGACAAATTTAAAGGAAATGGGCGCAACATACAGTACCAATACGTACTTCAATAAATAGGTTGGATACATATATTTTGTCCCATGTTATCATCACTAAGTTTGAACAGATTATAAGATAATTTTAATGTATCTTGTGACATTTCTAACTCTTATTAGCAGAAATATATGTTAAAAAGCTTGAACTTGAGACCTTTGTGGAAAAGGTGCCACTCTATGCCTAAATGTTATTTAATTTTCTATCATATATATATAAGATTAAACCATATCATACACAATTGACATTGCATTAGCCCCAAATTTTTGCTTAAACATGTGTCACATCATAGCTCCCATTAAGTCGATGGCACCTTCATGGTTGTGCAATGCAGACCATCTTTTGTGAGCAATCTCAAATCTAAATTGCCATAGCATCAATTCCTCCATTTCTTTTCCGCAGACACATTGTCAATACACTTGAGGTTCCCACTCTCTTCTGTAGTAGACTCTGCTGTCTTGTACATTCCAGCACATTTGTCTTCACCATTTTCCAAATGTGCTTCAAACATCATATTGCGTTGTAAAATTGCACCCAGTACTAGGTAATAAATGTCATTGCAATGATGTAGATTGATAGGGTGTGTCAACTCCTAAAACTTGATCTTGAGAACACTAAAAGCTCTTTTGACATCCTTCCTTTGAGCTTCTTGGTCAGCAGCAAAACTATAAGCAATTTTGGTGCGAGGGTCTGGCCCAGATGATATGAAACGTGAGATAGAAAGGTATATCCCATCAACAAGATAGAACAATTTTGAAAACACTTCTCCATCAACACACTCAAAATATAGCTTCTTGTGTTCTCCATTGTCCATGGATTCAACAGACATTGATATCATTTAACATACCTAGGAATAGAAAGACAGCATGCCTCAGGTCCTAATCCTGCATATTTCTCTCTACCTTGGAATTGACCCTTCCATGCAGTTGGTCAATTTTTCCAATATACTTTGATTACATTGAGCAATCCCATCATGCCAGGGATTTTGTGCACTTTCTCATGCAACCTTACTATATTCCTTGCATCAGACTTGGTTGCTTTCTGTAGATAGACTTTGGCACGAGCATTGCAGTTGATCTTTCCTTTAGTCAATTTTGATTGACATCTTCTTGATGTTGTCTCTCCTATTTGGAAGTAGTCCACAAATGCACTTACGGAAACTCCATAGCATAGGCATAGCATCTTCTGGGTGCAAAGAAACTTGTCATATGGGCAGATTGATGGCTTTCCAGCCATGCATACTGTCTGCCTCCAGAAATGGTTGCACTTTGCCAAATAATTGATTAATGCAAAATGTGCATTCAAAAGATTTCAGGGAATTGTGGAATTGACCCTAGCCAGTCATCTATCATGCACTTCTTGGCTTACGCCTGGTCATACTTAATTTGTTTCTGCTTCTTTATTGTGTGGGGTTCATCTGCATCCGAGGGATGCCTTTTCTTTGACAATGGCTGAACATCATGATTTCGGATGAAATGGTCTACCATTTCTGCAATAACATCATGTTGGATTTCAGCTGGTCCATGATTATAGAGCAGCACCACAGCTACAGAAACCATGTGAATAGTGTTGCAAACACAACTACAAGATCAGCAAGATCAAATTTAGGTGACGTCATTCCCTATCCATCAACTTGGCAGTTAATTGCAGAACAAGATGGTACGTGCATTGGGAATGAAATAATGATATTTGTGCATGATGGATGTGCTCGCCAGATTGTAGGCCTCAATCAAACACAACAAGAGTCCCTATGCAGATGTAAAATTTAAGGGCTATACTATATTTTTATGCAAGACAAATTGCCCGCACGGTGGCCTGACAACAATGGGCTCATTGAACTGTTTCAGTGCAGAAAAATGTATGGGGAAACAGGCACAATAGCCCAGGCCTTCAGCCCAGTCACTGGTAAATGGTCTTATAAGAACCACAAAGATGTACAGTCATTTTATAAAGATACACTATGTGGTTCTTAAACATAAGTCTAGATAGAGTTAGTCTCCCTCTGCAACGAAAGATAAACTTATCTTACAAACTTAGACTATTTAGGCCATTCACCAGCGAGCGTGCTAAAGGCTGGGCTAGTGCATTTTTGAGCTCATTACCTAATATTAAGCCCAGATTTTTCATGTCTAAGTCTGGGCTCTTTCCCAAATTTTTGATTTTTCTTTTCCCCCTAGCACTAAATCTGAATTCTTTGCGCAAAAGGCAGCTCTGTTTGCCCAGATCGCTAAACTTGCCGCCCATTCATTTTTCATCAATATTTACCACAATTGCACTGACATCCTCTCAATCATCACACAGTTTTTCAGTTTTAATTCTTCTTGGATGTCCCGCAACCACAGACAGCGATGCCTTTGGATGATGAATCATTTCAACCTTCTTCATGCATCGAGGGCTCCTCGGATGAGAGGGAGTCTGACACCCTATTCAAACTGAAGAGGAAAATGAAATATGGGAAATCCACTGTCAACAACCAAGATGATTCCGACTATTCATCATAGTCTTCTTGCAACGCTGAAGAGAGATCCTTGGTGATGAGAGTTGAAAAGACTCATTCGAAGGCCCATAAAACAAAGACCACAATGAAAACACCAAAGAAGAAGGCCACAAAGAAGAAATCATTGTCAAATGATGACACTGGCAAAGGAAAAAAGGTTGGCTCGATGCCTTTCACACCTGATGAGCTCCTCCTGCTCTCAAAAGCCTACATGAAGGTCAGCTGTAATGCAAAGCACAGGCATTTTTAAAAGCTGACAAGTTCTGGTATGACATCACCCTGCACTAAGTGAAGCTTGTTGGGAAATCCAATAGCATCAACGAGGACAACGTTGAATACTTCGCGATCAACATGCACAGACATGCCAAGTCGCTTCGCAACTGTTGGCAGTGGCGACTCCTGACGCTGCTGTCCAAAAGTTCTGTGACATCATGCCAGAAAATCCACCATAGTCTGGTGAAGTGAAGGCTGGCTAGATCATGGGTCAATACTACTCTAGTATGCATGGGATTTATGCTGATCAATGTTGTTCTGTTCTCATGAATCACACAAAGAACCATCCCCTCCAGAATAGCTCTTGGAAGTTCAGGCTCATTGAAGTTGTTGATAGTCAGTGCAATAGCCGCCGCGGCAACAACCTGAAAGAATGTTGCAAACACAACCAAGAAATATGAGAAATTGAGGGACTTGTCATACATTGTACGAAAATCATTTTCAGCAAAGAGGGAGGAACATGGTGGCAAAATGGAAAAGATGTTGCATGGAATGAATGGAGTGTCACTATATTTTTACTAGATATGATGGCAGATTTCTGGGATAAATTGCAGGCAAATACACACGGGCACAAAAGGGGCTATTGACATTTTTTGCGCAAGATAATTAGCATGGTTGCAGGCTGAAGTCACCATGGGGAAAAAAACAATTTGCCCTCATAAAAAGAGGGCTAACAAAAAACTAGCACCCATTCAATCAGCCCGCTCGATGACGACTGGCCTTACTGCAAGGTAGCCCCTATGTACCCTTTCAACAATGAAATTGTCTGTGATATTGGTCCAACAATCATCGGAGCAAGATTGTGGTGCTTTCCAACAACATTGGAGTTTCTTGATGATGTGAACCATATATGGAGAGGCATGCACATGGGTGTGTTGTTACTTCTGAGGAGACTCTAAGTACGCAATATGCATAGCTTACAGAGTGTCTTAATTGGCCGAAAAAAGTAAAAACGCTCAAAATGGGTCATAATGATGTTAGCCCCGTGGTTCTTATAACCTGGTAGTTCTAATGATCAAGTATGTTTTACAGTTGTACTAAGGTTAGTGTTGTGAGAAAGTAGTACCGTATATCACAGAGCACAGGCCCCAACAGATTGTAAGATCCATTTGGCCACATTTGCCAACATTTGTGTTTTTCACTGTGTTAACTTGCCCCGGACATTATAAACATGACTTAGATCATTTCTCCTTAACCAGAGCAATGCACCGATGTGTGCAGCTCCCAGTAACTCTGGCTAGTTGTCAAGTTATGTCAAAAAGACGTAAAACTCACTATACATTGGGGTGCACAACAACACATCACCAAAAAAGAATGGTACAGATTGTTTTAGTTGGCTTCCTTTCTTCTAATCATGGCCGCAGTTGCGAAGAGCATCCATATGGATTTGGAAATGCATTTATTGCAGAAGAGAGCAACGGTGTGGGTCCTTTGATTTGCTTGTATTTGGTTGAGAAGACCCATCTTGCCAGCTATGAGGTGAAAGATGATGGCATGGATGATTGCTGTGTTTGTTTCACAGCTCGTGAGTACGCAATTGGGAATGCTTCAGCAACACTCGAAGGCAAAATTTTGATGATAAAGGATGTGGTTACGCCTGATTGTGCCGACAGTAGCATGAGGGCACTATACCATCGTAACCATGGTTACACGTATTCAGATATTGTTTAATTTAACAAGATAAAATAATTCTTTGTTTCATCAAAAAGTTTAATTTAAACCCACTTTTGCCCTGTCTTCTTCCATGCCTTCCTCCCAATTTCTCCAGGCATCTTGCTGAACACCTCGAGCAACCACCAAGCGACCTGTTTACGTGGAGGTTCTTTTGCAATCCTGTTTGAGATTCCTGCACCGTCCATCATCCAATCCTACCAGAGCTTGGTCAGCCTTGTTTTGATAGTTTGATCCCAACATCAATGGGCTGACAAAGGTAAGTGCAGCCCACAGGTATGTGGAAGACTCAATCCCCATCACCTGAAGGTTAATGACCGAACCCATTTGATGCACACGATATGCATTAAGCACAAGGATGGGTGGTTGCAGGGCAGGATTGTTTGCATCGCGATTGGCCTTCCATGGCATCAAGACAATGTCAATCCACTCATTCATCAGTGCCTCATCCATCCATGCTTTGGGTTGGCATGCGTACTTACCTGCAGCTGGGTATGTCACAAATTCACATTGTGCAATGCGACCATTCCGCTGAACCCTTGAAGATAAGGAATGGCGTCAGGAATTTTCCACTTGCGGCTACAGTAACAGTGAGTGCAACACGCTTCGTTTTGCTCGTTGATGATTGTCCTTAGACTGACTTGCCACAGTTAAGATTAAGCATCTTATTTGCATGATACAAATATGGAATTGGCATCTCGTCCATGTTCAAGATGTCATCAAGATTCCTTCCTTGCAATTTAACTTTCATCATTGGGATGAAGTCCTTCACAGCATCCTCTGTGTGGGTGTGGTGCTTCTGTGCGGTATGTGTGGCTGTGTGTTGCATTAGGCCCATAGACTGGTTGAAGTGATGAACAGATAATGCCTTGGCTCGCACTGTCTTGTGTTTGAAAACAGGGAAAATAAACGATGCCTCTCACCCAACCGTCCTGTTTGTGAGCTGAATACTCTGCACAAGGATCTTGAACATAAAAGCCTCAAGCTCTGGACAAATTGCAGTCAAAACGCTTGTACGCCCGCAATGAATTTTACAAGCTGTGCCTTTTGTGCTGTATGCCACAAACTCTTCCGTGGCATTGACATCATCAACCTTCTTGAGCAACCTCCTCCAGCAATGGCAGTACAGAGTAGGAATGCCGGCATAGGCACAGGCTGTGCAATGAGACTTACCGGATGAGATGAGCTCGTCAATTGTTAGAACAAAGGTACATTTTGTCTTGATGTTGTAAGACTTCCTGGTTACTGGGGCTTTGGGGTCAACGTCCTTACCATCAGTGGCGGCTGTGGTGGCTGCATGGGGCATAATTGCTTGTTTTGCAGTTTATGCAATTGATTCTCCTATCTCAAGAAATGAAATTGGATTTGCGACAATCAATGAATTGATGCATGTGACAAAGAGTTGATTTGTGGATTATGCAATAAAAAAGAGGGCAATGAGTGGGCCAGAGAGATGAAATTGAAGAAGTGCACACCAATTTGCAAACACTTTTGGTGCGATGTATTGTGAAATACAATACCATCCTATTGTATGGTAAATAGCGAAATTTAATTTTTTTACCTTGGTAAATTTACCAGCTTTGCAGGTATTATAAGACCCAGCAAAATGTATCTTTTGACATTTTTAGGGTCTTGTGCTCCGTGATATACAGTAGTTATACAGCTGGTTGCAGACATCTTTGACATCGCGTACAGGCGGTACAAATTGTTCGTAGTTTGATTTTTTATACCTGGCACAATTGATGAATCGTTTTTGCTAGCCAAAAAATGCCAACTTTATTTCAAAAGAAGCAGTGAACTGTACACCTCAAACCATCATAAAGACAGATTGACTTAAAGGCCTTATGATAAACACCATTTGCTTTTGGGTTATCAAATCCCCACCGTCCTCGAAATACTTCACACAAAATTTGACCGTTTATAAGAGAATGCCCCCAACAAATGGGGGAATTGGGAAGACATTATTCTATAAAACGATTCATCCATGTCCATTTGTCATCGTAATCATTCAAGTGACTGTCAGTTAGTTGCAGCCATGATTTTTTGATCCATGGTGAGGGGGATAGAAAATATAGAATATAAGCAATTAACAGAAGGACCTAAAGGTCTCAAAATGCCCTATAGGTGTATGTTAAGCAATGAAGCACTTTTGGTCCTTCTGTGAATGTTCATGGACGGAGTCTGAATTCTTGGGTGGCCAATCACATGTTGGTTATGGAATTTGTCTAGGTTGATGGTAGATAGGACAAAAATATCTTTGTATTTAAAGGTATTTGTACTACCGTAAAATGTGCATTTTAAGACCCACACATTCTAAGGCCTAGACTCCAACTGCAATAAAAAATGTCTTTTTCACACACTTAATTTGCTTTTCAGAGCCAGCAACTAATACAAAGTGATAGACTTAGTTAACTAAGTCACAACAGTACGTCCTTGGTGCAACGAAAAAGACGAGGGCTTTGAGACAGATTATCACGTAGCCCCGTAAATCAATAAAAAAATGTAAAATGGAGTAGAAACTCTTAAATATTTCTCTTGTACGTACCCCGATTCTGCTCACCAATGTATTTTTTACCCAGTGTCATTGAAATCAAAAATAGCTCGTCCCATCCAGCAACTTCGCAACAATGATTTTGACGCCAGGACCAAACCAACATGATCCTCCCAGAATATCTCCATCGATGGCAATAAATCCCCTTCGATGTTCCTCAATAAATCCCCTTCGATGTTCCTCTTCTGCCCTTTCAAACAAGCAACAAGATCTACGTTTGAATCTATTGATTAGGCAACAGATAACAGTGGGGTAATTCATAGAATTAAATTATTCTATGATTTAAATCTATGACAAATAACTCAGAATCGACCCAGCAGATTAACTCCCAAAATCCCCATCAAACAATCCCCATGGACGAACCACACTCCCTCTCTAAAGGCAATTTTGTGATGGTTGCTAAGAATCCGGGGCCAAACGAATATTGACAAGCTAATTCATAATTTGTTGAACCAAACAAATGGATGGTCAGTAGGGAGAACATTGCAAGCCAACAATCAATGAACACAACAAACAGCAACAATACCAGTGGTCAAACCAATTCCTTACTCATTTGGGTAGGGGCAGAGCTCGTGGCATTTAAGCTGACTTACCTCATCTGGGAGACAGAATGTGGACAGTGGATTGACTCTTCAGAAAGAAGAATAATGGACGATCATTGCAAGGACATTTTCTGCCTTTTCAAGAAGAACGCTGGGACGTCCCTTCTTTCACAATGAACAATCAGCCTGTGCAATTTACAAGCAGAAGGGAGGCAATGAGCCTACAAAAATTGGTGATGGCAATGCACTCAACATGAGGAAGGAGGAGGATTGGGAGGGAGGGAATGATGAAGATGAAAATGAGAATATGAGGGTGAGAAAACCATTGGAGTGCACATGATTGATGAAGTAGAGGTTGAATTGATCACAGATCACAAATCATGCAGACACTAAAATACAACAAACCAAACATCACCGAATTGAAGACAAGAACTCACCTCACATTGGAGTGGAGTTGCTGGAGAATTGTCGATGAATAAGACAAATTTGAACGTGACTATGTTGCGAGGGAAGAGGAACAGGATTTGTCCATATATGATTGAAACATAACATAAAATGAAGCTGATATGATTCTCATCACTGATGCAACACAAAAAATAAATTCACAAGACTGCACCGCATTCTTGCCATAAAATAACAATCAACCATATCCTTTGACGGCGAGTTATGACACTCCCGAATACCTACGAGGTCGCCAAACCCCAAGGATGTGAATCTGATTGATTTTTTTATTTCAAAGGCAAGCAATTTGGTTGAGGGAAGCCAGCAACAAAATACAACAGATCAACCACCAGAACAGTGTGCTTACTGTTTTTTTATTGCCACCGCCTCCGGTGGATTTTGATACAAATAGTGGATCAAACCATTGGAAATGAAGTCCACTATAAATTGATGTGGAGGGAGGATTGCGGCAATGAGTGTGGAGGGAGCACAAGACAAGACAACAAGGTGCGGTGGGAATTTTCATGGTGATGTCTGTGACGTGCAAAAAGAATTATGAGAGTGTCTTGGTGGGATTGATGAGATCGTGGGGTAAAAAAATTGATCGGTGAGCAGAATCGGGGTACGTACATCATTAATATTGAAAAGTTTCTACTCCGTTTTACATTACTTCTTTGATTTACGGGATGCGTGATAATCTGTCTCAAAGTCCTCTTTTTTTTCATTGCAAGGAGGACGTATGTATTGCTCCGTGTAACTCCTTCCAGTTTGCAAGTTATGTCATTTAACACGCAAAACTCACCACAACGAACTTCGCTAACACTCTCATCATAAAAATGATGCCTCTACAATACAATTCCAGGTACGTTGGTAACTAGAAGTGGATACTAATATTTTTTTACATGTTAACATCACTAGCTTTGGTCTTCTTCACAAATGTATCTTTTGACATTTGCTGACCTTAGAATGCGCATTTCCTAGAGTCTTGAAGCATGACATTTTTTTCGCATGAGCACCATGCAAAAAACATCATTAGCTGCGTCAACACTCTCCCACCATGACAGTCTCCGCTGCACCATCAGAAATCAGCTCACCCCACAAAAAACATCGCAGATATCAAACTTCCGCCACCGCACAATCCACGGGCACATCCATGACAACAATATCCCCGGCGCGATTGCCTCAATTCATTGTGTTGTGCGAGAACAAATCCCTCCACCACCACCACCCCAATTTTGTTACATTTTTTGACATGACATGATGTGACGTGACAAGAATTCACCGTTTTTGCTGTTGGTAAGTTGTTTTAATGCCTCAAATCGCTTATTTTATTTATCTACATTGACGCCTCAAGAATTTCATTGTTTTCTCCTCCGCTGGGCTCCTCCAAGTTGTCCTGTGTCTTCACAACTTTGGGAGGAGGTAAGGTAGGCTTAATTTGTGACGTATCAGGTGAGCCATCTATATCCTCTAACTTTCGCTTGAGCTCGTCCCTCTTTTCCTTGCTCATGTTCTTGATAATATGACCCATCTGCCTCTCAATCAAGCTTTGATGTCTTGCCAAAGCGGTGTCTCCCATTGTAATTTTCTGATTCGTATGTTTATTCAATTCTTCTTCTTCTTCAACTGACCATCCCTCCATCACGGGGGCATTCACTCCACTTTGCAACACTTCCTTCCACTTTTCTACCAACTCATTCTTTTTCAATCAAGTCACTTTGATTTTGTAATATTGCAGGAGAACTTTCAACTCCTGAATATTATAATTCTCGACACCCTTGGCTTGAACCAAAATGGTGCGAGCCTCTTGCACAATGTTGTTGTATTTTAATGCCATCTCCTTCTTTGTTGTCAATTCCCTCTTCTTCCTTTCATTGTTGCGCTTAGCAACAACCCCCCAAAATACATCATCAGTTGTGTAATGGCTTGCACCCATTGCTTGCCGTTGCCTCCGCTATCATATTGATGCATTCTTCAGAATGCTTTGCCGTCACCGCCACTTGTTTCACTTCACCATCGCTTTTAATGCATCACCATTGTATCCATTGACTGTGAGGAAGTGAGTGCTAATGCCATTGGCGATCTGGATGTCTTGCATCATCTGATTTGTTTATCATTGGTGTCTCCCATCTCTCTCCTTACCTGGCTGTGATTTTCGAGACAGCACATTGTTAGTGGCACTGCTCCACATTTTCTCCATGCATTCAGATTATTGTCTTGGCTGAAACCATATTCAAAGGCAGATTCCACAACAAACTGCGACACGGGGTCAATGCCTCCAAAAACTAACAATCCTACTATCCATAGTGGAAAAGATGTTGAAAAATTTCCATTGATTCGAGCATCGGACAACTCTTTGAGATTCTGATCAAATTTTGATTTGAATGGACCATATGATTGATCTGTCTCTTGTGTCACTGTTGTTGTTTTAGGAACACTAGGATAAATGATAAATCCTGATGTTCATGCCTCTGCTAATAATCTATTCCAATCTGTCTGGGCCACTATCTACCTTGACCATCACCCTCTTACCTACTTTATCTTCTGCATCAGGATACAATGGAGCGATGTTGGTTCTTCAGTATTCCTTGAACTGTTCGTTGTCCATCCATCCTTTTGCATTATACCAAAAAGTCACAGCCCACTCCCTCTTTTCCACTGTGCCAAACTTTCCTATGATATTGGGTAGGAAAGTCACTAGTTTTATGTTGATGCTTTGGGTATCAACAGATTGTGCATGAGTTTGAAACTGAAAGTGTGGCGGTATTGGCTCACCAGCGGCAGTGCTGCTAGCAATCATTGTTGTTGCTGTACCATTCTTTATTGTTGCTTTCCCCCATTTCGGAAGATAAGGTGAATAAAATATGACTTCTGGTCTCCCACCTCTGTTGCATTTGCTTCCATCTAATACCAGACAGGTTTCATCAATATTTAGAATGCGTTCAAGTTTGTCAGATGGAATGACAACTTTATTTTCCCCATCATAGTGTGCAAGCCCCAATTTGACCAAGTTCCCCTCCCAACTATCAAACCAAATCTTCAAATTATAATATGTTGTCCATTTTACTCTTCTATTCTCCACATTCCTTCCTTTCCCAACAACAATACTGTCAGCAGCAGCCTTTTGCAATCTATGGAGAAGACCTCTAATATCACACGTAATCGATGGACTAGTGCATTTCTTGAGAATAATCATTAGTTTATTGTTTGTGACTGCACCCCCATGTCCATTCAACTGCATAATTTTGTTATAGCTTTCAAAAGCGGTTGTCAGATGGTCAAATGTCTTGGGTGGCAAGTATCCCTGCGGTCCCATCTTCTTGGGAGATACTCCAATCCGGCCTTCTTGAATCGCCCTCTGAATCGTACGTGGTTTGATCTCCACACCAAAATCTCCAAGAACCAACTGACTAACCTGCTTGGCACTCAATTCCTCCATTTTTTTCAGCTAGCTGTTGTAAATTGTTGTTGCCTTTTTATATGCTGCATTCTTGACCATCATTGCTGCATGGTCATTCACCCGCTTTTGTGCAGCAGACTCGGATGTCATGCGGGTTTTCTTTGGTTTTGGCCCTGATGCAATAGATGTAGAGGTAAGGCTTGATGCATTTGTTTGTGCAGGTGACTGAGAGAGGGAGACAGTTATTGAAGTGGGGGGTTTGTCAGTGAGACGACTGCCACGCATCTGCAATGTCCTATCTTTGGACTCCTCAAGAGTAAATTTTGGCACTCTCATGGCTTCTGATACCTTGAGAGTAGGATGGTCCTTGAGGACCTGGGAAGCCTTTTTGGCCATGGCCTTCAGGGTGGCCTCGTCCCTAGGCATGTTGGGAGTCTGCTCATATAGTGTTGAAACAGGTTTTATTGGCTCCGGATGAAGTTGTGATGGATGTAACACAAGGGCTCGATGTCACAGAGATGATTTTTTGCATGACCGTACAACTTCCATTAGGAATTCGAAGACAAAGGTGACGTTGCAGACCCATGGTATGATTCATCAAAATGATCCTCAGAACGTGAGGAATCGTAGTATTTCAGGCAAAAATGGCGTGCAGACAACATGGAAAAAGATATAGTTTGTTGAAGAAAATCGGCGAGAATTCTTAAATTTTTGTTACAAAATGCGGTGCGTCAACACTCTACCTAAACTCGTACACAAGGTCAATTTTTCCTGCAACCAGCTGTAGTACCATACACTACGTATTAGAGTGTCCGAGATAACCAAATTTGTCAACAAATTCGTGTGGTTTTGATGACCTTCTCGAGTTTGAGACTGATAGGTTGACAATCGTCAAATTTGATCGATCACAACATTGTGACCGACTAGTCAAATTTGTTAGTTGGTGACAACTCGCAGCCTGGTAGTGAAAAACATGTAGATACTCCCACTGTAGGAATTCAATTATTTTGGGGGTGCTCTCCCCATCCTCCTCTTCACGAAATGCACCAAAAATATGAGAACTCTGTGGTGTCTCGATCTACCATACTTCATGCTTGCAGATGGCATGTGCTCTGTGCCCTCGCGATCAGCATAATGATTATTGGCATTTGATACTATTTGATACTATTTGATATTTGAGGGGATCACTCCAAAAGTACCAGGTCTAAAACTATTATGAAATCACTGAACCACAAATTAGATTTTGTACTTAGTCCTTCGTAATTTTGGCCAATTTCTACATGACAGCCGATTTTTTGCTGACATTTTGTTCTACAAAAAATACATACCAAAATCTACGATTGAACTACAAATTAAAAATTTGATAATTGTATTGTCATTGTGTTGGGAACTTCGGATGGGTTGAAGGACCTCACGACTTGGACTTAGGTCTTGAGAGCATGTAGAAGGATTCTGCTGTGTCATCCGGTTGTTGGATCCTAACGTAATGGACACAACAATGTGGCAACATTAGGCAATTTTGTGGGCATTTTTGGGACTAATAATAGTTTTAGACTGGTACTATTAGAGTACACCGTAACGGTTAGTCAGGGGTCTGCCTCTAAAATATTACCTGTCCCATTAGATTTCTTTAACTCATTTTTAGCTCGGATTTGGACAGCTCTCGTCATCCCTGACAGATCTGGCATGTCACTTGGGACATAACTCTGACCTGATCTAGTCGTTGCAAAAAAATATTTAGCAAAAAATTATAGGTAGGTTTGACAGGTGTCGAAGATTTTATTTTATGAGCTTATTTTGGGGCAGTTGTGATGATGGAAGGACAGTAGTGGAACTGCAATTTCACCCATTGCAATGAAAGTGAACATTGTGTAGAACCTACACAATGCTGGTATGTTTATACCCTTCTCAAGGGCGTTCCCTTGTTTGTGGCTATGGACGTCTGTGTTGGGGAGTCCATGACATTGGGAGTGGGGCAGTAGACTCCTGCATTGGGGGGTCCTTGCCTTTTGGATCAGGGGCAGTGGACTCTCTTCCTGGGGAGTCCTGAGAATGATCCTTTTAATTTTTGTACCAAGGGGCACAAAAGAGTTGATTCTTGGCCTATGTCAAACTCCTAGTATTGACCATGATATGGCTAACCGTGGATGTCAGACTATCCAGCCTCAGTCGAGGCCAACCTGAACTTTTATTCATCTAGTAGCTTGTTAGTGATATTATTTACGAGACTAAAAATATATCTACCAACAAACTACTAGTAAAAATTTTCTAGTACCATATGCCCACTAAAGATTCAGAGGCATAAGCCTCTGCAATACAAATGGCTGTCTCTGCAAAGTTCAGACTATAATTGGGCGGCGGCAGCAACATATTGGGCTTGATTAGACATGGTTGTCATGATTGATGTCAATGATGGAACTTATAATTGTGATTGTGAGTGATTGAGTGCACGTTGCATTTTCCAACAAGGGCTGATGGAATACCACCTCTTTTTATTCCATATTTGAATCGATCTCGCCTACAATATTCACTAAGTATGATGTAAAAATTCATAGTATTGATTGAGTTATAACATATTTTTTATTTTGTTAGTAGACTACTAGTAAAATCTGGGAAGGCTTGCCCAAAATTTTGTCAGACGACTAAACCGATTACGGTGTACTCTAGTATCAAGGGCACTTTGAACTGTAATAGTGATTCCCCTTTTTTCTCCGAACGCTGACAAGGATGGCAGATTCATCGACACGTGAATCTGAGTACAAGGACAAGGAAAACTATTTGCCACTATTCAAAATGGCATTCATGCATCAAATCAGTCGTGCCACTCACATTCTCCAGCACCGATAACAAACCCAAGTTCTAGTGCAACCCTAAACCTAAGCCAAGAATCTCATTTGATGTCCATTGGGTCATCCACGATATTTGGTGGATTCTTGAATGCACCTTGCACGGGAATCCAAAGCCCTGAGCATTAGTCTGGCCTTGTTGGTGTACTGCAGTTAGCAGCTGGTCACCCCGAAGGTAATGTTTCTGTGTTGGGTCACAATAATTGTGCAAGATGGGTTGGGAGTAATATCAATGCCTTTTTCCAAGATGATGGTCCTTTAGGATGCTTCATACCAGGTACTTCTTTGGTATTTCAGCGACATTTGAGTCATGCTCAGACACTGGCACAAAGCATGTATAATAGAGACCATTCAAATGACCAACGTGGTAGTTGTCAATAGGATATCCCATATCGGGCAAGTTTATTCACTCGAGTGTTTGGTGGCATGCAAGCTCAAGAAACTGCTCATAGAGAAGTATTTCAAAGATGCTGGGACCACTTTAGGAGAGAAATCTACAATAAAACATACCAAACAAATTCACTGTATAATTCTTCACATTCAGAGCCTGACTGCACTACAGGAGATGAATAGACATTAAAAAACTATAACAATAACCAATCGTTGAAATGTTTCATTGGTTTATCATAAATGTAACATAATGTAAGAATAGGTACAACTTTAGCAAACCATGTCCCAGCAGCCAGTTGTCACCACAAATTACCAACAGAACAATTTAACTTCACAATGACAATTAACACTGTCTGTGGTGATTAAGATAATCTGACTTCTATGAACAAGACCGAATTCTTTCTTCTTAGCAGTGCTTCCAGAAAAATAAATACACATTAAGTATACGAGTGATTGGTCAAAAATAATTCACATTAGAATACCATAATGACAGTAATTTATTGTTCTAATCATTAAACCCTCCAAGCGAGATTCGTCTTAAATCTCTATACTACTGCTTAAAAAAAGAAGTATACAGTGTACTTCTGCTAGTTTTGCAGAAGTATAGCAGGTTTTAAGGTTATTTTACGAGGATGTGCTCACATGAGCGCACAAAAGGAGCGCACGTAAGCCGGGGGTTAAGGGAACTAATTTTTTTTGTGATAATTATTTATCAAGCACTATACTCGATAGTACCTTTAATAATTAGAACGGAACGTAACAATGTCCATGTATATGTATCTCGAGAGAAAGGACAGTGTCTTCCGACAAGGTGCTTCGTCAAATCGCGATGAACATGGCTATGAGTGGTTATGAGGGTGCGTCTAGATCGTTTTTCGCGAGGAATTCAACGGTGTGGTTGGATTGACGTGGCGAATACGAGAACACCGAGATTTCACAAAACGGGCTGTACTACTGCTCATTTTAGCAGAAGTAGCTATACTACTGCTTGTTTTTGCAGAAGTATAGCTCGGAGGGTTAAAGCATTAAGTTAACAGGCGGTTGGTGATCATTAAACTATACTGCATCCCTAATCCTTCCAAAATCCAATACGTCTCCTAACTGTACGGCCGGAGGAGGAAAGAGAAGCTCATCAGTAGGAAGAGAATCCACTATAGTAGGTGGTATTTGGCCAAAATACTCGCACCTTGTTCCATCAATGCAATAATAACAATTGAGTATAAAAAAAGACAATGCACATGCGCTCACTTTCACACCCATAAAGTGGCCCTCTGGTAGATATTCAAGTTGCGAAACGCCAGTCGAGTGAAAATGGATCACAGAAGTGGGCTCTGTGCTCTAGACTTAGGTGTGCAAGTAGTAAGCTTGGTTGATGTCACAAATATCAAGAATCTTGGACACACCGTGAATCAATATTTGTGACCATCGCGCAGTCTTACGTGCTGGTTCGTTGGTCAACAAATTTACCGTATATCTCGGAGTTGTGGTAGGGGAAAATGTCAAAAGATACTTTAAAACGTAACTTATACTCCCTACGAAGCTAGTGATGTTAACATGGGCAAAAATTTAAAGGTATCATGTTGACTTACATCTATTACAGTACGATATGTAACAGGATGGCTCTTGCCTCAAAATCGTCACAACTTCCCACTCACCGCCCACTTTTTTATCATGTCAGTCTGTGTCAGCCCGTCCTCATCCACCTCAATACCGCACCACTTACAAAAACAGAGATTGCAATCAACAATGACAATTGTTCTTGTTGTTCATTGCCTTTGTGGGGAATCAACACATTCCCCTGTCTTTTGTTTCTGTCATTAGAGAAGGCCGCATGGAAGAGGACTCCATATGTAATCAAATGGGCACAATTCCCTTGTGCATGAGTTTAAATCTTGTTGATTTAAACTCATGCATCTCAATCTGAATTGCCGCGAAGTTAATGACAATGAGTTTACAAGTAATGATCAATATAAATCTCATTATTTATTTAATATTAATCTCATTATTTTTAGAATTCGGTTCATTATGATCACTTCCAACAACACGAACAACGCAGCCGTGACAACTCGAAGGTCGGTCGAGATCAAGGAAAAGAGGATCGTCGTCTCGCGGATTGACGAGCTCATCTCCGCTAGATGGTCGCGTCGCAAGGCATGCGCAGCGATGGGGATACACTTCGTGTACTACTCCCGCTGGAAAAAGGTGATTGCAAAGGTCGACGACCTCATCCGCGG
This sequence comes from Cyclotella cryptica, assembly GCA_013187285.1. Taxonomy (NCBI): domain Eukaryota; phylum Bacillariophyta; class Thalassiosirophyceae; order Thalassiosirales; family Thalassiosiraceae; genus Cyclotella; species Cyclotella cryptica. Next base: position 182,235 of record JABMIG010000170.1, on the reverse strand, counting down.
CAACGAGTTCGTGTCGTACAACACGACAGGCACGGCTCGCCGTCTTCATGGTGGCGGAAAAAGTGCACTCAAACCAGTGAAGACTGCTCTCAAGATGTTCATCTTTACAATTCGAGAGCAGGGCGTTCAAGTGACCAATAAGATGGTGGAGCGTGAGGCGTCATGCCTACTTCCATCTTTCAAGGACAAGACTCCTCGCTCAAAAGAGTTGTGTGTTTTACGCTTCACACGATCGCTCGGTCTCACGCAGCGCGCTGCGACCCACACGGCGCAGAAACACTTCAACGAAACCGCGGGCGACGCCAAGGACTTCATCGACATAATGAGACTGAAAGTGGTTGGGCGCAACCCAGATGACGTCCTAAATATGGACCAAACGCCCATCCCATTTTCGTATCACTCGGGCAAAATGCTCGATGTGAAGGGTACAAAGACAATCAACGCTCGTGCGTCAACTACTGACACAAAGCGTGTGACCCTTGCTGCCACGGTTACCGCAAGCGGCAAAATGTTGCCACCCTTTCTCATATTCAAGGGGAAGCCAATCGGATGTATCGCAACTCGCGAGTTCACGACGTATCCGAGTGTTGGTGTGTACGCCTGTCAGGACAAGGAGTGAATGGACGAGGTGCGGATGCACGAATGGGTAGAGAAAGTGCTCGGCCCATGGAAAGTCCACCGGGATGCAAACAACCCATCCGCGGAACCCCCGCTTCTCATCTTGGATGCATATCGCGTCCATCTGATGGGATCGGTTGTAAACCGAATCCAGATGATGGGAATCGAGGTGGTCCACATTCGGGGTGGTTGTACTTATCTCTGCCAACCCATTGATGTGGGCATTAATAAGCCTATTAAGTGTGGGTTGCGCGGGAAATGGGAGGAATGGATGGTGAATGGAGAGGGACTTGTTGCGGGCAAGGCAGGCAAAGGAACCATCCTTGAAGTTGATTGCGGAGTTGGTGGTAGATGTGTACACCAACATTCCGGTGGGAACGGGTCAGAATGCTTGGAAGAAAAGGGGTTATGAATGGGTCTATTAATTAATGTCTAGGAATTAAGTTAATTTGAATTAAGAAATGTGTTTGCAAATTAATCTTTTACTTTAAGTCGAATTACAATTACAATAATGAATTATTACTCCATCATCGTAACCGCTGTTGCATATCCGCAATTGCGGTGATACAGCATTCTCATGCTGCTGTTCTCGGAGTCGGGAAGATACACCTCTGTTATCTTCACCAACGCACCATCAAGACGACATGCGTTTGGACCGATGGCGTACTGGCGTGCAGTAAAACAGACACGGCATCCATCCGTGCCATCCTCACGCACAAGATGCCCTGCAAGGTTATTCTCCTCAACCAAACGCAAACGTACCATGGTTCCCACACCGTTGTTGGGGCGCTCGATAAGCGCATTTCCGCATCCATAAGGATGCTTATCACAGCTGCGACCATGCCCGTCGGGCAGAAAACCAACGAGAACAATCCTCATCGTGCGGATTGCTTTTCGAGGAAAAAAAGTATGGTGTATTTACGCGTTGTGTGATGTGTGTGAAGTGTGTGTTGTGTGTCCAGGCGGGAAAGGGCGTAACTCAGCAACCAACCGTAGTTTTTGGGAGGAAAACATATGGGCGTGCTGCTGTTGACAAGGAGAATCCGTGTCAGATGCGTTTAGAATCTCCGACGTGCGAGAACAAGGCGAAAAACACAAATGTCAGCAAAATCGGAAAAACATAACTTAATCACCGAGGCTACCACAACTCCGAGATATACACGGTAGTTGACAAATAATTGCAAAATCTCGGACACCCTATTGTGCCAAGATTTAACCTACACAACACACAACATATTAGCACACATTGCGCACCTGTTTCAAATGACCAGGATGTTCATGAGCTATGTAGGAAATCAGTATTTATTCGAGATACAAGAAAGCGAGAGCTTCCAAAATTTTTGATGTTTCTGATCACGTGGATAACTCATTTTTAACATTATGGTATTTATTATTAATTTTTCCTTGTTTTTGTTTTCCCGCTTCCCCGTCGTTCCAAGAGTTAGGTATTGTAGTCAAGCTTGAATCACCACGGGGGATTGATGTTGTAATAGGTTGAAATTATGGAAGATGGTCTAAAATATCATATTGTGGCAGCCAAATGGACAAATGGCTCGCGGACGATGAGAGATAACCCATAGCATGCTCTAATTCTAGTCTCTGTTCTCCAAATTGCGCAAATGGCGTCTTCGATCCCTTCCGGATCGGGCGGTCACGCCGTCAGACTCCAGAGAATCGATGGTGCTCGACAGAATCAACAAGGACGTTCGAAAGGAACAAGTAATGCTTATGCTGGGCAAGTTGAAACAAATCATACACAACAGGCCGCGTATTTACAGGGTTACTATAGTGATAGACAGGCTGCGGGAGTCGCTGCGCAGGAGACGTTGAGTCCCTCACATAGTTCGAACTCATCCCCTCGAAAGCTGCTGCAAAGCAGGAGACAAAATATGATGCAAAGGCGGATAGAGATGAGACTGAGAAGCGAGGAACGACAAAGACAGCAACAGCAAGTGCAACATTCTTATGGAATTCTTCCTTCACGAAACAATCAGAACCCGTTGACTTGTTATGAAACACACCCTACTCAATATCACGCTCACTGTCAAAGTCAGAGTCAGCCTCAACATCAGGTGGGGCAGCAAGCTCGCCACATGTTACACTCGCAAAGTGGGACGAATCAGCTGAACATGTATTCGAAAGTGAGGGGAAAAATCGCACAACGCAATGATTCTTCAATGCATCATCAAGAAAATGTTTCTTGCCACCGTCAGAATTACCCTCAGACTTACCCGATTTCGTCGCAAAAACAGCAAAGACCACCGAGTTATTCAAATCCACCGACCAACTTGCAGTATCCACATCAAAATTCTCATCCCGGGACACAACATCAACGCCGAAACATTCCTTATGCAGATGAACGGCAGCAACAATCACCTATTGTAACATCGCCTCCTGAATTAGATCGGAGACAAAACACGCCTTTAACGACGAGAAATGTAGGGGAATATCCATCCGCTAATTTATTTGATGGCTATAAGAATGATTATACCGGACATTATCAAAGTGACGACGAACATGGCGAAGGAATTGAAATTGAAGCACAACAATTTTTACACCTTGTATCTACCCAGGGAAATGCATCACGGCTGCCTTCTAGTCGTGAGTCTCCCTCGGACGAATGCCTTGTCGAAGAGGGATACTATGAGGACCGGTATCCACAATCTCGAAATCATACTGTTGGTAGTCACGAACAACAAGAACTCAACAAAGGAACAACTCATGTTTCAAATCTACCACATCGTCAAACTAAGCAGCAGTTTACCTACCAACAAAAGCAATTTGGTCCAATAGACGAGTCAAAGGAGAAGAAGCAGAACCAACTGCATCCAGATTGGCATCAGTTGAATCGCAATCGTCTCTACCAGAAAAAGTTTGCAGCTAGATATCACAATGCCGCATCTAATTCTTCTCCCAAATCCCAAGCGCAATCGCTACTGCAAACAAGGCCACCTAAAAAAACAAGCATTGCAAATTTTTCACCGATTGAATCTCTTAGCACTCGCACCGACCAGATTCAGCGTAAGCATAGGCAGCCATTGCATGGCGAAAGCGGAGAGCCGATGGAAAATATTGACCCTTTGCATAATGGACAGGATCAACGTCGTGAGCTGCCAGATGAAAGCGAAGAGAGTGTTGCATCTGTTTTGGATCGAGCTCGTAGTTTTGAAGCGAGCATCGCCGGCAAGAATCAGGTAAAGGTTGGAGGGTCTCGTTCTCGTTCAGTGCCCCGCGAGAGAACTTCGCATTGGTCATTCATTAAATTCCATCAAGCCAATGACGAATCACGAGTGAATGTAAAGGACCCTGGATTTGGAGGTGATAGAGGAAGGTCACGAGCAACCTTGCCTTCACAAGAATCACTTACGCAGTACATAGATGATGACACAGTCACAGAAAGTGTTGCTTCTCGAAAGAAGGAATGGGAAGGTAAGTTGCAGTCAAGCCAACAAAGAAAAGCAAGATCAACTCATGAGAGCGAAGCATTTAGTGTTTGGGCAGAGAGGGCCGACCGGCTTGCACAGCAGCGTAAAAGTGAGCAAAGGAGCGAACAAAGAAGAAGCATTGATGAAAAGTGGAGGCGCAGCGCAGTCAAGAGTTTACCTCCGGAACGGCGCAATCATGAGCGAGGAAGCGGTGTTTATGGTTATGATGGGCGTTATTCGCAAGAAGAACGATACCGCGGTGAGGAGTATCAGTTTGTTACTCAAAAGCACTTAGGACAAGACCAACATTCGATTGAACAGGACGCGTCTCTTATGTCAATCGAAGATAGAAGACGTATGCTATGGGATGGAAAAGAGCGATTGAGGGCAGTATTGCCGAAGCATTTAGTTTTGAAAGTCCTAACAGGTTGCCGGAAAACAATTCTCCTGGCACGGTGGGTTCCGCGGGAAGCACTTTTTTCAAATCCAAGTTCGTCCACGCAGCTGCCGTTGCAACGCAACAAAAAGCAAACTTTGTAGAGGACGGAAACCAAACTAAACGAGTCATCAGTCCTAAAAGACACTTGCAAAAAGCAGGAGCAGTGTCGTCACACTTCACAGATTCAACTGCTGGCACAACACCTGTTGGGAGCAATGGTTCTTCTCATCGAACCCATAGCACGAACTTGTCAAGGATAGCTGATCCCAATGGAAAGCCACCGACTGAATACAACAATCAGATGCAGACACAGCATTATGATAACCATCGACATCCAAAATTTCTTACAGATTCCTGTTCCAAAACAACGGAAAAGAACCAAGGAGGAGTTGCACAAGGTCATGGGAATAAGATATCAGTCATGCCTTCTATCGCCGAGACACCACGATTGTCAGTTGCTGAACTGATAGCTCGAATAAATGCTGTCAGTCGCTCAAACCCTGCTGAGGCGCTTGCTGCAATCGATTCGATAATAAAAGCAGAAAGTGGTGTGTCCAACTCCATAAAATCAAGACCTATTCAGCAGACTCAGTCTATCTCTCCTCCTAGTCGCCCGTCAGAAACAAATACGATAAAGCCATGTCCTAAAGACTTCTTTCAATCTAAAAATAAAGAGGTTGTACAAGAAACGACCGAAAAGAATCTAGACGATGAAGAGAGTGAAAGCTTTTATTCTTCTGAAGATTCTACTGTGTCGTCCATGACAAATCCTACATACCTGTCACTTCCTGCCCATTGCCCTCCATCTGTGGCGCATAGCACGAAGCAAACAGTTTCCAAGCCCCACGCCGAATTTACAGTAATTCAAGACACAAAGAAGCAGCCTAAATACTCCCCTCACCTCTTTGATGATTTGGAGGTTCAAAGCACGAAACAGAGTTCAGAAGTACCAACATCAGCACAGTCACCACAGGACAAAAACCACGGTGCTGCGAGACAGACTTCGAGCTCGTACTCTCACTATCAAAATCAAAAGAGTGACGAAGCCGTTTCCAAACTTTTCAGTGGCTCGGAGGACGAAACAGGAAAGAGAAGGGTCGTCAAAACCACTGTTGGCGGGGAGAATCAGCGCCTAACAATGTTAAGATCAACAAGTAAGACAAAAAGTGAAGATAAAATGCTATCTCCGAGTACCAAAGAGGACAGTAAAGCAGTGCAACAACCCAGTAATGGCAAGAATGCTGACAAAGCTTGGGTTGCAGTTCCTGAGACCAAGTATTTCCAGCCAGCTAGTAACACTAGCCATTCGAAGCCTTTGACTGACAAGAAACATAAGGGAGGAGACAGAAAACCATCATTAGATTCAACAGTTCAGCAGCAGCAGAAAAATGAGTCGAAGTACATCTCTCATTCCGAACTTAGTCAAGGACAAAGTATTGGACTTCCCAGTGTTGTCTCAGATGCTTTCTCAGGTATTGACATCGATCTTGACGATGGACCTGTTTCGAATTTAGTTCACTATCAGCCTCACTCGACTGTCTCCGAGGCATTTTTTGGCGTAGATATTGACCTTGAGCCGACTAAGACTGTGAGCCAACGAAGACAAGACTTCGAATATCAAACAAGATCATGGAATCAAAAATCCCCAGGTGGAGACGAAGACCAGCAGATCCCTCCAATATCAAAAGAGAAAGAGATCCGCTCAAAAGTAGACAGTAATCAAGGCTGGGCCATGACTCCCAAAGACAAAAAAAGGGCCAAGGTTGAGCCCACTCTTCGTCTCAAAGGGAGCAAAATGCTTGCCCAAAAATTTGCAAATCTGGTGAAGGCTTTCGAGTCAGATGCTTACTGATCTAGCCCATCGAAATACTACATTTCTTGCATCGGAATAACAGGGAGTTCACTATGACTTATTTTATATCATTCATTTCATTAGTTACTGCCACTTAAAATCTCTTATCAGAATTGAATTCAACACGGTACAATTTGTTCGCATTTCAGTACAGTATCATTCGTCTTTTGATAATGGTGCAGGAATAAATCAGCACAGATCTTCGTGTAGTCTTTTGTTCAGTTCGAATTATTTTGCCCATTCAACCCTCATTCCAGAAATCATAAAATGCCGCTGCAAGCGTTGTGCTATCTCCAATTTCACACTATTCAAAGAAGCAGCACTCCCTTCCATTTTTAAAGTGATCGTTGGTTGCAACCCGCCTTCTCCAGTAATACTAGCTATATCAATAGTCCCCCCCGCCACTTGCAAAAACGGTCTCACAGTATCCAACACTACATTGATTTGCTCTTCGTTCAAGTCTGGGCTATCAGGCATAGCTTGGATAACTTCCTGGATTTCAGGGATGCGTTCTTTCAACTTTCGTTCCAGTCCCATTTTCATAGTCTGGGTGGAACTCGGACAAGTGCCACAGGCACCCTGACAGTTATCAACGTCAGTAATATAGGCAAATAAGAAACACTTTATACACAAAACCCACTTATCATCTCGAAAGAAATACTCACCTGCAGTTCGAGCTTGACAATGGGCCCATCAATCTCACTTATGGCAACATTCCCCCCATCCTGAAGCAAATAAGGACGCATCTCCTCAAGAACCAAATCCACATTATCCCACGTAAGATCAAGAGGCTCATCGTCGGAAGGAAGAGGGGTGTAAGTTGCGGTGGCAGTTCCATTTTCTTCAGAGGATTCTTCAGATGAATTGTCAAATGGGGAGATTATTGTCATCTTGAGCGATAAAGCACATGTGGTGGATGCATAACGACGTGTTGATAGAGTGGGGGAGAAACCCAGAGCGCACGGGGCGTGAATGGCGAGCATACCGAACGAGTGCAGAGTGGCGAGGGAAACGATCTTCATCTTTTTTGGTTCCACGGGCAAGGTTAGGAAAACACGGGGGCGAACAGATCAAAGCACCGGCCTTGTGGATTGCGGAATGGAATGGTATTGTACAATTCCGCCGGACGAAGAACGAGTGTGAAAATCGGGCCTTGCTGGTCCACGTGAAGAGAGGGTGGTGGAAAAAGGAAAAAACGTGGAGAAGATATGTTAGGCCAAAAGCTTGACAAAGTTCCATTGCTAAGCATTCGCAAAGTCCACTTTGCGAATCCTCGTCGATAAAAACTTTGCGGAGGATTTGTAAAATAGCCATTTTGCAATTCCTGACAACTGAGGTTTAAGTTAGGGATTTCAGCAAATTTTTCTATTTTGGCATCAATTTGAGAACAACACAAACGATTGGCATCCAACGCACAGGCAAAGACAGAAGAATGGTGTCAATTTGAAGTGACATCACGATTCATTTTGTATAGCTGTAAGCGTCAATATAAGGTCCTAGGATTTGTATTACCTATTCGATGTCAACTTGAGTCCGATTCCTAGGAATTGCAATGAGTACCGTAATGTAAATGTAATTCTTTAGCAATCGTAATTGAGTAGCTCAGGATATCTTTGTGTAATTCTCAAGCAATTGTAATGGAATACGCCATGTTCCGGATTGATATTCCTCAGCAATTGCTAAATGCTTCCGTAGTGCGATTGCTAAGGAATCTTACTTGAGCAGCGAAGTCGTCATGTTACTTGACACCACATAAAATCGAGAACACAGAAAGATCTCGTGCTACGCGAGGACTTGATACATAGAACAATTCTGACAGTTGGATGCGTTTTGGCGCCAAAAATAATACCAAATGCTACCAAATACGATTAATTCACACTATTTAAAACTAATTAGGCTGTGGACAAAGAATGGTTTCTACGTATTCCTAGGGGTTTTACAAATCCTCCGCAAAGTTTTTATCGACGAGGATTCGCAAAGTGGACTTTGCGAATGCTTAGCAATGGAACTTTGTCAAGCTTTTGGCCTAACAGATAGACGTAAGAACGTTTCCCATACATACACTAGCATACACGTATTCGTTTGGGTATTGTATTGTACTCGTAGGTACAATACCATACTCGTCAACGTGTCGAACAAAGTAGTGGTGATGCGGTAAAATGATAAATAATTATTACATTCGAAAGGTTTAGGATACCTAGAATGTAAGCACTACATTGTACGTAGGGTCGCTTCGTCGTTGTGTCGTTATTGTCTCACGTATGGTATTGAAGAACCCTATGGGGTACGGTACAGTGTATCTTGGATTATAACGGCACAACATGTCTAAAGATACATTTAAAACGAGCTTTTATTCTGTGCAAGCTCTAGTGATGCTATCGCCATAAAAATTAATCAAGATTTTTTCTTGAAAAAATCTTAGTTTATATTGAGGACAAATTGTTCTTCTCCTCCATTTTCAGGAGACGCTTTTTTCACTTTTGAACTTTATAGGAGAATTTATAGAAACACTCCCAAAAATACCTGTAAAAGCCTGATTTTTTTTGTTTTAGATGCATGGGTATTCAATCACTGTTGATTTGTGATTACCTTTCAAAATATATCTAAAAGCAATATTATACAGCATGGCCAAAAATTGAGGGGCTTGATTGCTATTGACTAGATGTCTTTCTCGATCACAATGGTATTAATAGAGTAAGTGATCACGAGGCTAATCTGTGAACTTATTGGTCAAAAGGGCTGTTCAGTGATTCCCACGTCCTGGGGGCTCCTCCACGACAAGTTTTGTCAATTTTTGCTAAGAAATGACCTGACATATTATCTGGGGTGTTGCAAATTCGAAAAAGACTACTAGCCCACAACTCTAGAGAAATTTTATTATGAGGCGGATCTATACCCTATTTGTCAACAGCTGTTCAGCGATCACTCCCATGCTCTGGGGGCTGCTCTGCAACCAGTCTTGCCTATTTATGCGTAGCAATGAACTCCAATATTATAAGGGCTGTTGCGAATTCCAAAGAGACTGATTGCACGTGACTCCTCCTCATCCTTGGAATAAAACTTGGGCAATATTTCTCTTTCTTGCAAGACTGTTGGGATAGGTACTTGACCTCACCCTACTTTTAAAACTATATTCATTCCACAGCAAAACCTATGCCCATCTTGGAACCTGGCACAACTCTACCAAGGTAGCTGCCACCTTGTCATAATTGACCAAAATGACGTCAGAAGTTGTACTCATGTGCGTTTGCTTTATTAAATTGGAAAGCACGTGATGTAAGTACTACAAAAGTCGTGCCAGTGCGTGCCGCCTAGCTTATCGGAAAGCACTTACTACAAAAGTCGTGCCCGTGCACACTTCGCGAGCAAAGCGAGCGCGGCGTGCACGCTAACTGGTGGCCACTGTTACAACTTTTTCCTTTGTTTGGGCTCCCGCCGTGGCTAAAAAATCTTGCAGCGGCTGGTAGTAATGTTGTCTTTGCTATGTACTTCGGTACAATACTGTAGAGCCTGCCATTTTTTGTTTTCTTTTATCGGGCCCTACCCTCCCTACTCTCTCTCTATCTAACTGCAAGATCTACCTGCAAGACAGGCAACTTGCAAAAAAGTTGGACATTTTGGCAAAAAAATTCGGTTAAGTGACAACTCATAATGCATGGCGACTTGTGCGACTGAAACTGATGATATTGTGACAACTCGGATAACAAAAGTGACGACTTATTCCCAAAATATGACCATTGAGTCATCAAAATGTCGTAAGTTACAACCATGTTACTACCTCCAGAGTTGTAAGTTACCACCATGTTACTACCTCCAGAGTCGTCAGTTACAACCATGTTACTACCTCCGGAGTTGTAACTGACAACTATGTTACTACCACCAAAGTCATAAGTTACAACCAAGATACAACCACCAAAGTCGTCAGTTATGACCATGTGATGACCACCAAAGTCATCAGTTACAACATGGTGACTACCCTGATGGACGACTCTAAGCTTTATTTGAGTTGTTCTCCCACCTGCCTCCTTTCCTCCCCTTGAATACAGCAGTTTTTTGCAAGACCGAGCAACAAACATAGTCGCTGAGTGCTGCGTAACATCACCAACACATCAACCATTCCATCACCGTTCAGAATTGAAACATCACAACCATGGCTGGTGGTAGAGTTGTAGTGAAGACTCCTAAACTTAGTTTCACATGTCCGCTGCGTCCGCGTCCAAAAATTGTTGAAAAAGACAATGTCAGGACATGTCCTGGACATCTCGTATTTTTAGTGTTTTCAAACGAGGACACAGGACATTCAATTTTAGGCGCAGAGGACACAACAGGACGTGAGAGGACATGGAGTGTTTTCTTCATTTAAGAGTCCTTTTTGATACTTTCAGATAAACTATACTAAGAGTGGTGGATGTTGCATGCATGTTACATTCATTTAAGTGTAATCCATAAGGCTAGCAGTACAAAAATACTTAGATACGTTGGCATATGCGTGGGTACTGTTATGTTATGTATGTGAGTCAAAACTTCTGAGGAAACAGGGCAGACATGGGAGTCAACACCGATGTATGTCCTCGTGTCCACAAAAAACCCGCGTCCTGGAGAAATTAAGGACATAGGACACGTCCAAGGACACGTCCAGAACATGCAAAACTAAGCTCATAAATTCATGAAGAATCTTCTTCTCTCAAGGAGGCAGGTGGGTCGCTCCATCCATTTACGTCGTTTGTGTTGTCGTAATGGAGAGGCATCTTGGAATGTCCTTCATGCTTGATAGCGTGATTCTTTGTGGCTGCATGCAAAGATTTGTCTACTTTTTATTGTTCGAAACAATGCTCCCTTATTTCATTGATTGCCACACTGATTTTCTACACTTCTCCATTATTCTGTCCATTGATTGATATCAATCCGCAGATGATCTTTGACATCATCCACCCTGGATGTGCTAACATCACCAAATCTGAACTCCAAGGAGGTGTGGGATCCGTGTATAAAACAGCTGCCAACCTTGTTGTTCTTTTCGGCTTCCAAACCAAATTTGGCAGAGGGAAATCTACTGGATTCTGCATTTTATATGACTCTGAAGATGCTCTGCGTAAATTCTAACCCAAGCATAGGTTGATTCGTCTGGGCATTGAGGAGAAGAAGGAGAGGAGTAGGAAAGCAATGAAAGAAGCAAAGAACAAAGGGAAGAAGATCCGAGGAACTGGTACAAGTATTGCCAAGCACAAGGTGAAGAGGGGTGCACCAGCCGATTAAGCATCGAATTGGGTTTGTTGGAGTGATTGTAGATTGCGTATTTTGTTTCTTTACATAAAATTTCAGGGTTGTGAAAAGTTGAATGGAGTGGCATTTTAAGTTGGAATACTCCACACCCATTGTGGAATCAAGTATCACATGGCATCCCTGCAATTAGCTTTGCGTACCATCTTTTCTCTGAAACAATCAACCGTGTTAGCTGGACACAACGGTTTGTCTCTCCTATCAAAATCAAATGGACACTCAATATCATGAAGTTGTTGGATGGCGTTCTCTGAGAAGCAGAAGTCACCGATGTAGTGCCCACCTCAACGGTTCAACCGTGTCACGTCTGTCACACTTTAGCTTAGACAAAACATGCAACTAAAGAACGGATGAATTTTCATCAGTGTATGCCACAGAATCATTTTTGTAGATGAAAATTGAAAATTCCTCATTTGGCACGCTGTGAAGAAAATTTTGGGATAAGTTCCAAGAAAAGAAATTTTATCAAACTATGTGTATGCACAACCAGTCTCAACATTAAAATGAAAACATTTTTTGACAGTGTATTACTATTCATGCAGAGCAGGGGCCCTCGCAAAGTGGTTGCTGTAGTACTGCAACAGTCGAAACTGCTTCTTAGATCCAGCACCCCATTCATTGCTTATGGAACCATCATATTTCTGGTAGAGATTATATCATAAGAAGCTAGTAGTGGATGCCAGCTGCTGCATGTGATGTAAGAACTCTGAATCAGACCTGTCAGCAAATGCTGCTTTGTACTACAACTGCCATCTTTCATGCCCATGTATTATCCCATCCCCAATGTTTAAAAATACATCACTTTGTCCATGTCCATGACATCACCAAGACCTTGAGTGATGTTAGTGTTTTCACACGATGACAAAGGATGTCAAAACCACGAGAGGAGCAACATGAAAATATGACTTCTGTGCTCTAAAACAATGCTAGCAAAGGAACAGCTGAAAGATCAAATAGCAGCTATCAAGTTGAGACACAGCAGCAACTTTTATAGATTTCACCACCTCATTTCTCAGTTATGATAACCAATAATCATGTCTCAAGTGTTTTTGCAGTATTACATGACTCCTGACTCACATTGGGGACATTGAATGCAGCGAGTTTTAGACAAACATCATGCCTTCAAAATGCAATGTACTTCCATGTTATATGATATTTGGCATTTCCAATGACACATAAAGGATATGTCTAGGACCATTGAGACTAAGCCAAACAAAGCTACATCTTCCACATTCCAATAGAGGTCATACTCCAGGGCTGTGGTTACACAGTTAAAACATATTCCACAGGTTGTTCATTCTGGTCAAAGCTCCAGGGTCAGTGGCATCAAAATAACAAGATCATTTCTTTTTGGATTGCTCGTCATCAGAATCTTCTGACAAGCAGATTATTTTTTGGGAGACAGCAAATAACTGTGGCACCGATCCCCCTCTGAGCAGTGTCCTGAGCAGTGTCAACAAAGCTGCTGCATGCTTGCAAATGCCCCCCCCACCACCACTGACATGCCCACGTCCTGCCCGGTCTTCTATCAAAGGCACAGACATAAGGAAAACAAGTGATTCATTTTACATTTTACAATGAGGAAGTGATTTTAATTTATTGAATCAAATACAATATTTATACACACTCCCCCCTCAATCCTCTTTGGTCATCACTACAGTAATGTGACCTATTTAGCACCAGCAGAATGAAGTGCTTCGAATTTAACTGATAGAAGATTCACCCAGCTGTTTCATGAGTGAGACAAGTGAAATGTTCAACCATTTTAATGAATTGAGTCAATTTCATAGGTTTTGTTTTGAATGGTACAATAGAAAAAGCCATCCATCATTCGACAATCTAGTTGAGTATGTTGAGGGAGAATCTGGAATAATGGATGTTGGGCTGATTGACATAGGCCAAGAATCAGCCTTTTTTGTACCCCTGGGTATAAAACCTAAATGAAGCATTCTCAGGACTCCCCAGTAGGAGAGTCCACCTCCCGACGGCATGGACTCCCCAACATGGAAGTTCAGAACCCCAAACAAGAGAACACCCTTGAGGAAGATCTGAACATCCTTGAGAAGGGTATGAACATACCAATTGTGTGTAGGATCTACACAATGATCGTTTGCATCGTTTGGATTGGGATGCAGTTCCACTACTGCCTTTCCATCCTCACAATTGTCTCAAATATAGCTCATAAAATCAAATCTTCGACACCTGTCGAAACTACATATAATTTTTGCGTGATATTTTTTACGACGATTTCGGCTCAGGTCACTCTCTATAGATAACCGTGGTGCAACCTTTGCACACCAAAGCCATCGACATCCAACTATTCCGGCACGAGGTACGCTAACAAATTTTTTATCACGAGCGGCAATTTTATAACTTTTCGCGCGAGCGATACATTTTTTTTGCACGATCGACGATCTCTCCAAAATCGGCTACGCGATTGACGAATTCCTAATGTTTTGCGATCTACGAGCTCTCCAAAAATTCTCCCACAATCAGTGAGTAAGGCGATAAACTTGGAGCGATCGACTTCTGCGATCGGGGATTCCTACGAGTCGGATTAATTTTGTGATTGAGAATTCTTGCGAAATCGTTGGAAGCAAGACTTTCAAGAAATAAAAGTCGACGAAGAAAAATTTAAAAATAAAAAAATAAAAAAAATTCTTTTTCGAGCTAACCTCAACAGGGCACCCAAGACCATTTTCAAGGTCTTGTTATATAATACTCCCCTTGGAGAGGCAATTAAGAGGATGTCGACAAGCAAGTCAAGCCCAGAAGGACTCAAGCTGCAGGAGTGTGAACAGAGTTCAGGGAGGTCTAAGCCACCCATTTCCTACATTCCCACTGCCATGGACACCCCAAAGGTAATCAACAAAATCAAGGTCTCCAACAAAATGACCTTGTCTGTCACCGTCTTTGAGGAGGGAAGTCCTGAACAGTTCCTCAACCATGTCCAGACCTCGATGGAAATAATTTCCCAGAGAGGCTTAGACACGGACTACGAGGAAGCCTGCAAGGCAGATGCAAAGGCTGAGGCAAAACTGACTGAGGCCACTGCGGCCAAAGCCAAGTACAAAGGGACGGATGAAAATTCCCCCGTCCTCCAGTCATGGAACAAAGCAACTGCTGCTAAAATCCACACCAGTGAGGCCCTAGTGTCCGCTGGCCAAGCAATCTTCCTGCAGTACTCCATTCAACTGTTGGAGACTGCGCGTCGTCCTTGGACCTCCATCGTCGGGGAGCAAATCAACTGCAAACCCTGGACAGATGTGTATGGGACCGAGCATCCCACAAAACACCCGGCATCTTGGACCACTTTTCAGGAATGTGTCCAGTTGCATCTGCAGACTGTCTTTAGGACTGATGCAGTGGAGCAGGAACGTTTCTACATCAGCAATGGGCTGAAGAAACCAAACAGGGTACCCATCAGGGACTTTGTACAGAGGATCCAACGCCTTAACGGATATGTGGAACTCTTGCCGTGCCTGTTTTACTCTTCCAAGACTGCAAAGTCTACGAAAGTATGCCGGCCATTTGATGATGCCGACTTGGCAAGCCACATCCTCAGGATGGTTCCTAGGAACTGGCAGGACCAATATGAGCTCAGTGGAGCTTTGGTACCACAGAGTGTCAGGGAACTTCTCGAAGTCCTTGAGCACATTGAGAAGGCCTACCCCACCAAGAAGGTTGGAGAAGGACCCAAGACTGTAGCCAAGTCTAACGACTCATCTAGGAAGAAGATGGTCTCTTTTAGTGACCGGATTCCGAAGAAGTAGAGGATGCAGAGCTCCCTCTCCTTCCCCCATTTTTATCTGAATCATGCTCAATAGTATCTTTTATTTTTACTGCTACTTTGGATACCCAAACTGTACCAATTGCTGCCGAGCTTTTTTGACCTCTCGCCAGCTTCCGTTTTTGCTCCTCATCGCAACTAATTAATTGACATTGGGCAACAGAATTGACCCCTTGTTCTGGGTTTCCCCAACTCACATGAATGCATCACTCAAAAACGTGACGTAAGGGTGCCCGAAGGGTTATAATGGTCACCTTTACATGCTCAGATGTTGGCTTACGCATCACGTAAGCCTCTCATCTCCAAAAAACAAAGCACGCGAGATCGCGATTTCCCCCATCATCGTCACCTCAACAGCAAATATCTCGGGACCAATCACAAGATAGAACACAGCACTTCAGCCACGTCTCCACCACGTCCCTACGTCAACATCCGTAACAACGGAAGTGTGACGGAAGCTTCAAACTCCGTCAATTTTTGGCCCGTCAACACAGAAACGGCGCAACTGTAAAATTGCGAACCCACCACCTGGGACACAAATTCTGAAGGCTCAGCACTGAATTGTGCTGTGAATCATCATCGCATTGTCCTGCAACAATACGGACAAGTTGTGGGCACTCTGGCAGCCCTAAAAAGTAAGTTTTTATCATGCAATGCATGATTTATTGTCAGTTTCTCCATTATTCTATGCTCAAAAATTCCGTGATCTCTTTCCAATCTCCCACCCTTTTCAATGGTTTCGCATTCATTGCAAATCCCCAGCTTCATTTTTGTCAGGGGTGGCTGACACCAGCAGTGACTATATTCAATGGGGGATCGGTGAGTATGTTTGTTGTTTGACATATGCCAAGAATCTGGAGCTTCCAGCTGGAACTCCATAAGTCTCCTTCACGTTGTTTGATACAGAGGAAGGACTCAAAAGTCATAAGATATGAGTTTCTCAGAAATCATATCCAAATAGGATTTTCCTTCCTAGAACTCCACCATACACATTGTAGGTGTTTTCTTAGGTTGAATATCCAATGGAGGATTTCCTTCTCAGGAACCTTCCCATGGGACAGTTCCTTTGGGCAGTTGAATATGAGCCAGTCATGGAACTGCCACAAATCACTGCCAATCTCTCCCATGATCATTTGTGTTTTTATGCATGAGATAACTAGTATCTCATTCATCAGTTGTACAGTAGTATTAAGCTCATAAAAACAAAGTCAGCAAAGTCTACAACAAGATTTTTTAAATACTTTCTGGCTTAGGTCACTATCAATTGATAACCTACTCGAGCGAATTTTTTTGACCGTCTGTCCATCGCCGCACTGTCCTTGACCGTCCGTCACCGTCGAGCCGACCACCGTCCGTTCAACACCGTCGCGTCTGTCCTCCGCCAGTCCAGCGTTCAGCATCCACGTGTTTGCCCGTCAAGCCACCGTCTTTCGTGCGCGGTAAATAGTAGCAACACGTCTGCGCCACGTGATCCCGCCGCCAACAAGATTCGTGCCAATCGTGTCTCCTTCGAGTGCGAACCACCACGAAGCTCCTACAAGACCCTTTTCTTGAACAAGTCTCGGAGCAGCCCTCTCAAGAATGTCTACTGAGAAGATTGCCCTTATCGGGCTTAAGAACCAAGAAAGAGCGGAAGGTGGCGAGAAAGCCCCTATCCGTTATGTGCCGGATCGGGACCCAGTCCAAGAAGCTTTGGACCTCAAGCCTGAGACCCTCGTGCACCCTCGCAAATGGGTCAGAAACCCGAGTCACGGTTTGGTCCGGACACGGTACCAACGAGCAGTTTGTACTGCACGTGAACAAGGCGTATAGTACCGCCAAGAAAATGGGTCTAATTTGCTCGCGATGATGCCGAAAAGGCATATGATCGAAAAAAAGGTGATTGGAAGGCTGTTCTATGCGAACTTGATGACCCCTCAGCAAGACTGAGAAGGAGAAAAAGACCACAGAGTCACTCTCCCTAAAGGCCGACATGCTCGCCTTAAGGACAAAAATGACCGACTCGGCCCTAGAAGTTTTTCAACTCTACGCCAACCTTCACTGAGGAGGCACGTCAGCCCTGTGACTTAATCGGCAAGGAGCAGACGGAGTCAACTCCTTTTCACGACATCTTCGAGTCGAAAGGAAGAAGTCACCGGGCAAGACGTCCGAGTCATTCAGGAGGTGCCAGTTACTCCACCTCCAATCATGTTTCGCACATGACGACAAAAATTTGAAATTCTATATTTCAAATTGCCTCAAGAAGCCCAACAAGGTTTGGGTGCGTCAGTTTGTGCAGCAGCGATGCAGCTGAACAACTCACGTGGAAGACCTCCCGTGCTTGTATTACAGCCCAAGCGCAAGTACGATGACCCAACAGGTCTACTCCTTCACTGACGGAACTGCATGCCATATCTTGCGCATGTGTCCGTTGAAGTGGCAGGACCACTTCCTTGAGAAGTGCTATCCGGGGTTAAGCCTCTATTGCTCATTCTTGAGCGAATTGAGGTGGCTAACCCAGTGGATGAGAGGCAGTCGTCTTCTAAGCCTGCAAAGGCCCAAGGAGCTGAACAGCCCTCCAAGAAGTTTGCGCAAGACGCACGAATTCCCAAGAAGCCCAAGCAAGCACGCACGGAGTATACGCGTAGACAAGAACTGCGAGCTATGCAAAGCATGGGGCGCACACACCACATAACACGCGGAGTGCCGCCGGCCAACAAAGACGAACTCTGCGAGGCACTTTCGGGCAAGATGCACGAAGTCCTCGCGAGGACAGTCGCCCCAAGAAGTCCTATCCCAGGTCTTGGCTTGCATGGAGAAACTTGAGAAGTCTCTCAAGAAAGCCAATAAAAAAGGCAATGTCGCGCCGCTAAAGAAAGTGACAGCGATTCAGACTCATCCTGAAGTGTTGGGCGGGTAGTACCGGGAAAATGAAAATAGATGTAAGAAAATTAAAACTAACCACGAGTTAGCCAATTGAAACGAAAGCCATGATGATTTCATCATTTCATTAGAAGTAGCCCTATGCGTAATATGTATAAGGAGTTATATTTTCATTCGAATGAGTCTTGGCTTTCGAACTCTTCATACTACGAGATTAAATCAAGTAGCTAACGAACATGCCAAATGAGCTATTATTTTCTGGACAGAAATTGAACATTCGATTGTTAATCTAGGCCCAGCTGTCCTCATCAAAGCGCCCGAAATCCCAAACAGCATTTGCCACAGCCGAATCAACAATCAGCCCAGATCCAACCCAACCAATTGCACCAAGCTGTTCTTCCAAGAGCAGATTAGCAAAGATGGCTCCGTAAACAGGATCCATGGCAAATATGATGGATGCTCTTTCGGCCGAAATGTCTTTTTGGCCTTTGGATTGAATGTAGTTCGCGAGAGTTGTCGTCACGGCAGACAAGTAAATCAATTGTAATGGATGACCAACGATAGTAGACACAGTACGGTGGCTGCGACTGTGCTCTGGATCGTGGTGGCAAGGATTGGGCGTTAGTGTCGAACCCGTCACCAATGTCATTGAGGCTCAGATCGTTCCAAGTAACGACGGCAGTCCAACAGAATGAGATAGCAAACACAGTCCATAAACTAGCAGCATTCAATTCGGATGATTTACGAACTGCCTTCGACGCCTCTTCCATGCGCAATGTTAACATGGCTGACGCAGCGTCGGCAGCAATACTCCACAAATCACCAGCATTCAGCGCGAAATTCAATCCAACGCCGCCACTGTCAAAGCTGCCACCATTTGCATTGTCAAGTGATAACAACGCTGTACCTAAGAATGCCACCAAAGCCGAAATCCAAGTGGTTGTTCGTATTCTTCTGCCAAAAATCAAAAATGAAAAGAATGGTACGAGCTTGACGTTTAGGTACAGTAGTAAACCCGACCGAGAAGCTGTAGTGATTTCCAGCCCAATGGCTTGGAATGCGTAGCCAAGGAACATATAGACACCTAGCTCGAGTCCGTACCTCCATGAGAGACTTGTTTCGTTCCCTTCAGCTAGATTGGTTTCACGTGAGGTACTGGCCTATGAATCTCCATTGACTGACTGTTTCGATTGTTGTGTCTGTAGATTGACGCCCCGATTCAACTCCATATTTTGTCGGTCGTCGTCGGAATCACACGTCACTTCATTCACACAGTCTTCCACAGAATCGACGCCCACTCGCCCCCTCACTCCATTTAAGAATTCGTCAAGCCCCAGCGTGTATGGCGAAGCAAGTAAAGCAGCCAAGCCAAACCGGGCAAGTGTGAAATACGCAGCCGCGTCCCCATCGCCTACGACGGCTGCAGGGGCACTCTCCTGGCGATATGCCCCCCATACACCGTGGAACCATTCTCTAACCAAACATCTGGCCCTAGCGAAATGTCATCCACAACACTTTTGATGACAGAGTGTTGCGTTCCCCAAATAACGGCGGCTATATTAAGTCGCATGATGGATTGAAGCGTTACGCCTCAAAGCATTAACGATGATGATGTGGGAGAAGAAATCATTCTGTCGGTTACTTCTGTAGGAGTATTGGTGACATTGACTTTCAGCCTATGATCCAACGTGGTGGCTAGATCCTTAGAAAAAACTTCAACGCATGAATCTTCTTTCACCTGTGCATGTATCGGAAACATCAATCGCTGTCGCAATGAGCCGAATGAACGTTTACCGATGAAAGTCTCCAACCGTATTCTTCGTTGTTTGCACGCTGGCGCCACAATGGATTTGTGATGCCGACGTGCTGGTTCCGCTATCACTGCGAACGCCGCAACAGCGGTGCATCTGCACGGCAGCTCCGTGGCATTGTATTAATGTGATGCCTACGTGATGCCCTTAATAAACCCTTTGTCATGTTATGATGAGTTCCCGTGAACTGGTCGGTATGAAAAGCATATGCAACCATCTGGCAACCATGATGTATAGTACAATACAAGTACAATACTGGAGTAGTCATAATTGCTAGTACGATGACTTGTACGGATCTTCCACTCCAAAACCTGCCCGAACCCAGATACATATCAGATATCATATATCGCCAATGTACGATGCCAGTACCCACTCTAAAGCTACGTACATCTATGTGACGTACACGTCATCGCGGAAGGCCGGGGAAGAGGTTCGCCAAGAAATTCGGTGATTCCTGGGTCCGGCGTGTTCCAACGCTCAACTGTGAAAAGTGGAGTGAAAAGTGAATACGGAATCCCCTCAAATGCGCAGTGGTTGATGACGTACAACATATTGATATAATCGTATTCCGTATTCGCATTTTGAATGGACTTACTTTGACATGGCCTCGTACTATAGGCCTAAACTGTTATGCAACGACGGAGAGGTGCCATCAACTGCTCTGCTAATGTATTATATTTCATTGTACTATCTGGATCTTATCTGGATTGAGCGGGCCACCGGGCCTCATGACCAGACAATCATTTTATGTGGATGACTTCCTCGACGGTAAGTGAAACTATTCGTGAATAAAGCTGAACAGCTCAGCGACGGTAGACGAAAGGAAAAATACTTGTTGAAGTTTGTTTTTCAGTGTCTCTTATCGACGTGCACATGCGGCACTCGATATCTCGTTCTAAGATGACGTACTAGAAACACGTGTCGAGAGCATGGTCAGAGTATCATTTCGATGGTCAGTAAGTCTATCATCTTTCTCTCATTCTATATTCTTCTCGAATTCAGCCGAAGCTTTCTGACATCACATATTGAGGAATTCCTATGAGTCGCAAATTCAATAAAATGCTATTTTCTTCGTTTCAAACGTGCGTATAAAGTTTCCTTTGCAGTACAAGTAGTACGTCTATTGCAAGTCTATTGCATTGGCTATTGCAGTCGAGTCTCAGCAAACTCTGTCACAGTACGCTCAAACTCACTTCATCTTCCTTTCGACCACAAACGTACTCTTACATAAATATTTCCCCGACGAGCCATTAGCTTCTCTCATTCATAATTGCACACATCATCCGCACGTCTCCAAAGACTCACCTACGACATCATGGCGAAAAAAATTCTTGTCACACCATGCCATCACAACTACCCGTCTGACCCCGACGAACCCCGTCTGCTCATCCCGCCTCAAGAGCATCGCGGACGTGGCATCCTTCCGGTTATTTGGGATCCGAAGAGGCCGTCGTCTCCCATGCGTGAAGCGAATGCATCTGCTGCCCAAGGACAAGCCCAAGTGAAAGTGGATGCAACGTCGAGCCACGGCATTGGAAGGCCGGGTTTCACCGACAAGCGTGTCGCCAGCGACGTGACCCATTTCCCTACCACCATCCAAAGTGCTGATCTTCATCATCTCAACCCTTCCAGATTCTGCTTCCAAGGACCCAAGTTCGTGCAGCCCGAAGGTCATCATTCTTCATCGGCTGCGTTTCAGCTCATGATGTACTTGAATCATCCGTCCTTCCTCACTCCAATTCCTTCTCCCCAACCAATGTCGTGCTATTTCGAGTTTGGCGAGTATTTTTCCATTGAAGCGTTCGAGAATGCCCTTGGCAGTGGATATGATTTCGAGCCTGAAGTGCCCTATTCCAGTGGCTTTTTCAAGCATACCTCTGGCGATCACTAGTCCTGTCGTAGCCAATGTCTACGTCCACAAGATTGCATACTTCAAGTTACAAATTAGTTCAACATTTTGAGTTGAAACGAAAGCCATGATGATTTCATCATTTCATTAGAAGTAGCCCTATGCGTAATATGTATAAGGAGTTATATTTTCATTCGAATGAGTCTTGGCTTTCGAACTCTTCATACTACGAGATTAAATCAAGTAGCTAACGAACATGCCAAATGAGCTATTATTTTCTGGACAGAAATTGAACATTCGATTGTTAATCTAGGCCCAGCTGTCCTCATCAAAGCGCCCGAAATCCCAAACAGCATTTGCCACAGCCGAATCAACAATCAGCCCAGATCCAACCCAACCAATTGCACCGAGCTGTTCTTCCAAGAGCAGATTAGCAAAAATGGCTCCATAAACAGGATCCATGGCATATATGATGGATGCTCTTTCGGCCGAAGTGTCTTTTTGGCCTTTGGATTGAATGTAGTTCGCGAGAGTTGTCGTCACGGTAGACAAGTAAATCAGTTGTAATGGATGATCAACGATAGTAGACACAGTGGCTGCGACTGTGCTCTGGATCGTGGTGGCAAGGATTGGGCGTTAGTGTCGAACCCGTCACCAATGTCATTGAGGCTCAGATTGTTCCAAGTAACGACGGCAGTCCAACAGAATGAGATAACAAACACAGTCCATAAACTAGCAGCATTCGATTCGGATGATTTACGAACTGCCTTCGACGCCTCTTCCATACGCAATATTAACATGGCTGACGCAGCGGCGGCAGCAATACTCCACAAATCACCAGCATTCAGCGCAAAATTCAATCCGACGCCTCCACTGTCAAAGCTGCGACCATTTGCATTGTCGAGTGATAACAACGCTGTACCTAAGAATGCCACCAAAGCCGAAATCCAAGTGGTTGTTCGTATTCTTCTGCCAAAAATCAAAAATGAAAAGAATGGTACGAGCTTGACGTTCAGGTATAGTAGGAAACCTGACCGAGAAGCTGTAGTGATTTCCAGCCCAATGGCTTGGAATGCGTAGCCAAGGAACATGTAGATTCCTAGCTCGAGTCCGTACCTCCATGATAGACTTGTTTCATTCCATTCAGCTAGATTGGTTTCATGTGAGGTACTGGCCAATGAATCTCCATTGATTGACTGTTTTGATTGTTGTGTCTGTAGATTGGTGCCCTGATTCAACTCCAAATTTTGTCGGTCGTCGTCGGAATCACACGTCACTACATTCACACAGTCTTCCTCAGAATCGACGCCCACTCGCCCTCTCAATCCATTTAAGAATTCGTCAAGCCCCGGCGTGTATGGCGAAGCAAGTAAAGTAGCCAAGCCAAACCGGGCAAGTGTGAAATACGCAGCCGCGCCCCCATCGCCTACGACGGCTGCAGGGGCACTCTCCTGGTGATATGTTCCCCAAACACCGTGGAACCATTCTCTAAACCAAACATCAGGCCCTAGCGAAATGTCATCTACAACACTTTTGATGACAGAGTGTTGCGTTCCCCAAATAACGGCGGCTACATTAAGTAGGATGATGGATTGAAGCGGTACGCCCCATAGCATTAACGATGATGATGTGGAAGAAGTAATTGTTTTGTCGGTTACTTCTGTAGGAGTAATGGTGACATTGACATTCAACCTATGATCCAACGTGGTGGCTAGATCCGTAGAAAGGAGATCTACGCATGAATCTTCTTTCACCTGTGCATATATCGGAAATACCAATCGCTGTCGCAATGAGTCGAATGAACGTTTACCGATGAAAGTCTCCAACCATATTGTTCGTTGTTTGCACGCTGGCGCCACAATGGATTTGTGATGCCGACGTGCTGGTTCCGCTATCGCTGCGAACGCCGCAACAGCGGTGCATCTGCACCTATCTGCACGGCAGCAAGGCGCTCACTAAAAGTAAGAGAGCGACAGGAGCCGCTCCGGCATTGTATTAATGTTGTGATGCCTACGTGATGCCCCCTGTGATGTAATTCCTTGCCGGCATTGAAAGCACAGGCAACTCTCATGCAACTACATGCAACCATCTAGCAAGCATGATGTGTATTGTGTATTGTTGTACAACACAAATGGTATATTGTACTGTACCTGTACCGTACCATACCATAGTCATAATTGCTAGTATGATGACTTGTTCGGATCTTTTACTCCAAAACCTGCTCGAACCCAGATATCGCCAAATAATGTACGATTCAAGTACTGTATTGTACTGACTCTTTAGCTAGTCATATGACTACATACATCTATTTGACCCACGTCATTGCGGAAGGCCGGGGAAGAGGTTCGCCAAGAAACTCGTTGATTCCCGGGTCCAGACGTGTTCGAACTCAAAACTGGGGCTATAAAAACTAATACCCTTAGCTTTATGTCTCTAAGATACTAATTCGGACAGACCGTCCTTTTTTCGAATGCACCTTTCGAGATATCCCAGTACAATGTACTTTGAAATTCTGCCATTTGGCAGAATTTGGTTTTGTGCTAAATCACAAAAATCCAAACTCTGCCAATTGGCAGAATTTCATTTTGAACTAATTCCTGTGCGACCTTTGTCTAACATTATTAGTAATGAAACTTTCTTTATCGTCACATCATCAAGAAACAGGATTTTGCCAGTCTTTCCAGGAAATTCATATTTTTCTCAACAGGATACCTTTATTTTTCATATCATTTTTGGGGCCTGACAAAATAATTCATACTCCATCTTGTGTCCAGGAAGATCTGGCAAATTGTAAAACGAGGGAAGTATTGAGAAGAAAATTGTGTGAACGTGGTAGAGTATTGTATTGTACTTGTACTCTAGAAGGTAGTTATCTAAACGTAAGTAAACTTTCAAATTGTTCAAAAATGCTCAAATATGTTCAAATATGTTCAAAAGCATTCAATCGAGTTTGACAGCAACGATCGCTTCTTTTCTCTAGAGAGAGGTCATACTTGACTTAATCGTTGATAGTTCCAACAGATAAGTAAGTATTAGATACATGTAATGTTCTCTTTATTTTCTTCTGTTGAATACGTACCATAGAGTCAAATTTGATTTTGTGGAATCACTTTCGTCGATATCTTCTCGCCAAATGTTCCGTTGAAGGAATATTCCATTTTCTACTTCCTTCGTTCCAAATTTGCCGGATCTTCCAGGTGTCTATTTTTTAGCGATAAAGTACATTCCTAGAAGCCAAAATAATTTAGAACTCGCAAAAATCCCCCTTAGACGACTACCTAGTGCCAAGACTAGTTCCCCGTAGTTCCAAATAGTGCCAACTAGTGCCAGCTAGTGCCAATAGTTCCTCTGATTTTGGCACTAGATGAAAAAAATTCTTTTTCAAACTAACCTCCACAGGGCACCCAAGACCTTTTTCAAGGCCTTGTTTTATAATACTCCCTTGGAGGCAATTGAAAGGATGTCATTGAGTAAGTCAAGCTCAGAAGGCCTCAAGCACTGGGAGTGTGAGAGGAGCTCTGGGAGGTCCAAGCCACCCATCTCCTATATTCCTACTGTCATGGACGCCACTGACCTAAGCAGTTTCGATGTAATTTTTATTATGTAGTAAACGGTAGATACGTTGTTGTAGGCTGATTTTTATGAGTTAAGTTGTCTGCTAGTAACAAGCAATGAAGCAAATATGCTTCATTGCACAAAAATGAAACTGTGTAGGATCCTACACAGATATGGTATGTCTTTATGTCATTAGTTGATGACATAAAGCATTATGCCCCAAATGTTATTTCTGGGTAGTGAACCTTTTCTTGCTATTTGTTGGTTCTTGCCATTATTTGGAGATATCCCTCATCTCCTGAGAAATTAAGGGCATCTTTCAGTTTACCCAAGAGTACTACTGTAGGGTAGATAATTGGCCTATGTCACTTGCACGATGGGAGATCAGCGTGGCTCGCGAAAAGTAAAACCTCTGTGAGGAAAAAATCCGATTACGAGCCAGACCTGCAGAAAAATACCTCCTGGTTGAGGTTAAAAATGTTCAAGCTGCCTGTGGCTTTGTACCTACATATTATTTTATGTAGTATATGAAGTGTAAGTTCATGTGGAGAGGGAGATTTTGGAATGGCCTGTGATAAAGCTGGTGTTTTTGTACTCTCCTAATGTATATGACTTACTTCCGCGTGAAACCCTGATTGTCTTATCGTATAACTTTTGTGATACTCCAATTATCACAGCTGTACAGACTGAATATTTGTGCGGGGGTAAAAGACCTTTGTATACTAAGCATTGCTTTAACTGACCATGTGACCTAACTTTGATGAGGATCAAGTTGGGTCGGTTTGGTGTTGCCTGGTGTCTTCTGTTGACAATGTCAAGTAAATTTAATGTATTGACTATAATCATTGGAAGGTCCAAGCATCAACGTCCATGTCTTTTTGTACCATGAAGAGTACGGATTCATTGTTTATGATATCCTTTTGTATTTTGTAGCAAGAATCCTCAAGGGGAGGTCTGTGCATGTACAACTCTTTTTGTTGGTGGTAATGGCATTGCAACAAAGCTAAATGTGCATGTACGTACCTTTTTTTGAATTTTGAAAGACAGTTGTTGACTATTATCTTACGGTTTATGGAACCATATTGTGACTTCACAGCAAAAATCTTGGAGAAGCGAATTTTCCTTGATGTTGACAACAAAATTGTTGTCTTCTATTTGGATTTGTCTTAGCTAATTAAGACATACTACATTTCTGTGTATAGCTGCTTTTTGTTTGCACTGCATGCCAACATGGTGCTACATGTCTCTCAATAGAGATGTTCATGGTTTGACTTATCCTTTGTGTGAGATGGTATTCCCTGTTAGCAAGGGATACTCACAATTCTCTGTGCTGTGGTTTTTACAAGAACAAAGGTTTTGGATCCTTTGTGTTGTTGCTCATATGATTTTGAGGCTTGTTTTATGGTTTGTTGCGCAACACTTAGTTGCACTACCTATGGTTATCCTCTTGTCCTTAGTAAAAGAACACGTTGTTTTGGTGACCCTATGAGTCCCTAATTATGGATACCATATTAAGTGTTCTCCCTGGATAATTCTGAAGGTAATCCATCAGAAGTTCTCACAAGAGAATCAAGTACTAGTTATTGAGTCTCAGCGAGACCATTATCTAGTAAGATACAGTTTGGTTGAATATCCAATAATATTTAACATGGTCAAGGATTTTATCTTATTTTATTCTGTGTGTGTGCACCCTATGTTCAGCAAGCTGTACTAGAATGCGAGCAGCCCGACCTGAGTTGGTGATGCTCTAGACTTTTTGCAGTAACAAATGTCTAGCATATATGTGTCTCCCTTTTGTGTACCTCGTCTCATGGGCCATGGTAGTGGCTTTTTGGTGACATCATACCTCCTCCTCTACAATCCTAGTTGTGAGTGAGGTGAGACAATCATATTGTCTTGACTAAGGTTCTCCCTTGTACTGGACCACCCAGTGACATGTGAGTTCCTTCTATAGGCGAATGTTTAGCGAGTTTAACTGCTTGTAAGCATGGTGCTTTTGCCATGATAAGACTTTGGGTCTGCTATTAAGCCCTTGTTGTCTTTGTGCAGAGGTGTTGTGGCTTGTCAGTCAAACCGGTACTCGCTGCTTGGTAAGTCCATCCTAACCTTGTTTAAGGTGGTCTTCCATGCTAACCTTTGGAGACTATCATATTCTCCAAGTGAGTTCTATTCAGAACCACATGGCCATCATTGATTCCGTTGTATGTGCTTGTGAGGCACATGGAAAACCCATGATTGTTGCAACTAGCCCTGAGTAGGTGAGACCTTCTTCGGTTTTTCTAGGCATGAAACGGGTTCTGGATGCGTCAGTATCCAATCTAATGATTTGTTGATTTGTCAAGAAGTCTTACTTGATGGCAGAGTTGAACTGAGCAACTTCTATAGTACTGTAAGGATTCCTTAAGCTTGGACAGTATTCCTAACTTTTTGTCCATTTTTACTTATTTTAAGAATCACTTTTTGATATACAGTAATTTACTTTTGTTTGGGTGTTCTGTTCTTGTACAGCCATTTCTGACAACGACTGTCAAATAAACCCTCCAGTCGCCAAGGTAAATTTTCCTCACTTGTTTTTCCTTGATTTTTTTGACTGGTTGTGTTCTGTTGTTATAGGCTGTAAACCCACCTCTTCTGAAAAGTTGAGGAAACAGGCACTTTTTCCAAGACACCCAAAACTTCATCAAACAATTTCTCTTGTAATGAAAAACCACAGTAACGTGTTTGAAATTGAGTTTTTAGTGTAAACGAGTGTCACTTTTCCTTTGACACAACTTGGAAGGTCTGATATTTTACTCAACCCCGAAGGAGTATTTCACAGGAGTGGTTAGCTCTGTGATCAGGAGTATCTTTTTCAAAAAGAGAACTGCACTTAAGTGGTTAGCTATGTGCTTTATCTGTTTTGTCCAGGTTTTATTTCAACTTGGGTACACAGATTCTAGCAGACTTGTTACATCAATTATCACTGGCAAGGTAAAATTGATCTTAACATAATTTTTATGTTGTTATTTGTTCGAAAATCTAGAACAATTATAACTCAATCCTTGCATTGGTCAAAGAATGAGGTCATATGCTGGCTTAGTCACTTCGGGTATGTACTCAGAAAGCATGTTTTAAAAAAACGTGACTTTATACTTCCTTTTGAGTAGGAAGAACCCATCCTGCGTGCGCCAAGAGTTTGACACCTGCCTAGCTGGGTAAGGAAAACATATGGATGTTCCTAACATTGGTACATGGGGAAGCTTGGAACTACGTCCTTCTTGCTTTCACTGTTACTGTAACAACACCATGTCCGGGGTTCGAAACCCAACAAGGTTTGAATTTGAGTTGTTTTTTGTCACCTTGCTTGTGAATAATGCAGCATGGTACTTGTGTATGTTCTCTCTATGTGGGAGAAGAGTTCGTCTTCTTGATAAAACAATTCATGACGCCAGAAGATTTCTTGGCATTTTTGTCTTATTTTTTCATTTAACAAGGTTTTTGAATGTCAGGTTATTTTAACTTGACGGTAGAATTCTGATTTTTAAAATTAAATAATCCGGAACATTTGTTTGGGGCTCTGGATTCTATTTTCCTCAGACCAGAGGATGTGCATTTTTTTGCGAAGCTAAGTAGCTTATATTTGCAAAAATGGAGGAAGTGGTCTCACTATTGAGAAAGGCATCCGGCAGCTCTGGTCCGACAGTTCGGCAATTATCTCACTCTAATCATTTTTGATTTGCGGACGTTTCTCTCCTTTTGCTTGGATTTCAGGAAGAAATCAACAAGTTGCGTGTTTTCGTGACAAAAACCGGAAAAAGTAAGCATCATTCTAGCGCAAATTGGAAATTCGCGAGAATTTTGCTATGAGTATTTCTGGGGCACGACACATAGTCGATTTATGGGTCCATCTTGCGCCCCCATGCGTTCTGGGACTTGGAGATGTTGATCCACGTCGCTCTGATGTTTTGACCGGGAGAGGGCAATATATTGCGCTCCTATGCCTTTGTGCTGAGTAAAACAATGTTCTCTCCTAGGCTGGTCCTTCGTGCTCATGGGCTGAGCCCTATGAGTCTAGGACACATGATATGTGGTTGTTTTTTACAGATCGTGACCGCGTGGGCTGTGACACGAAAGGATTTGTGAAATGAGCTGTGCCGTGACTCGCTCCCATGTGAATGGGGCTGATCCGTGATTGGACACAGTCCTTCGCGAGTTCATGTTCCCTTGAAGTCGTCCCTTAAACACACTTGAACCTTGAGTCCCGCGCCCAACCTGTGCCTGTACAGTGTTCCGTCGATACTCCAACCGCCAACATGCAAACGAACAAGGGAGCTGGATGATTGGAGTACACAACACTGCTGAGACGAGAACTTCCTGGGGGATCGCGGGTCTTTCAAGTGACCAAAACCTCTCAGGGGGTCACAAACAAGCTCTTTAGGCCTTTGAGGCTATTCAAGACTCGTAGGGTCAAATTAGGCCCTAGAAGATTTATTTTTGTACTGTCTATTTGGCTTCAAGTACGTAGTACTCCGTGATGTCAATGCATATGCTATCATCATGGGTACAGACTAATTTTAAGTCTAATCGTGTTTCTATTTCTAAAAATACAATACACACATATTGCTTCTTTGGAGAGAAAAATTATCCAAGGCATTTATGTTTATTGCCTCCTCACTTAGTGAGGGGAGCTACGAGCTACTAGGCAAATAAGCTATATTGCCACTGGTATGTATAATACGTCACAAGTGGTCTTTTTTACTGCAAATGCACTGTGTGCTAAATGCATACTCTGCAATCAAAGCGGAGTATACCCGCATCAAGTGGGATCTCTTCCTCGCTGACGTAATGGGCAATTGTTCATGGCTACGTGTTAAAAACTCGTGCCAGCCTGTGAGTTAAACTCACTTCAACTGGCTGAGTACATGACTTGGGGCTCAGCTGTGGCTATAGCCATACTCTGGGAGTCAAGCAGCACAAATTGCACTATGCCTAACATACCACAGGTATTGGTATGGACAAAGGCAACTGCTGCCAAAATCCGTAGCCAATGAAGAAAATGAAACGCGCTATCAGCAAGAAGAAGCGTAAGCATCACAACATGAGTGACAGTGATGATTCAGACTCATCCTGAGATGATGGGTTGGGGAGTACTAAGAAATTAGTAAACTTGACTGTAATGATATGATCAACACCTATCTTTGTCCGATTAAAACTTCCCCACGTGCCAACATAACATTTTCTGATTCAAACATTGTCAGTTCGAATCCAACACAAGACCTAGGAAATCTTCCAGTTGAACCAGCAAACAATTGCCGAATTGTCGGACCCCGAACTGTCGGGTGACCTTTTCAATAGTGTGAACTCCCCTTTGACAGGTAAAGAAGGACGGGTCACTACTGTAGTAGCCAAAGTATGTTTTATAACGACTGAAAATCCAGCCCGTAAGAACCTCGAACACTCTACAGGGCGTTGTACCAGTAACACAGTCATCAAGATCCTACTTGATAGTGAATCTGATGGTGACCTCTTGTTTCATGCAAAAGGAACGGAGAAACACTTTCCCTACTTGACTAGGCAGGTGCCAAAGTCTTGGCAGATGTCAAATGGGAGTTTCCTAACCAAAGGACGGAGCGAAGTTAACTTGGAATTCTTTGAGTATTCAAACAGTAAGGAGTACTTAGTGACTCCAGACGTAGTAAAGATGACCAAGCCAGTGTTTGACCTCATTCTTGGATGTAAATCCATGAAAGAGCTTGGAATTGTTCTAGATTTTTGAACAAAAGAAATTACCATTGACCAAGTCATTTTGCCAATGAGAGATGTCAATAGTCTGACCAAATCGAAACTGGACAAAGCCTGGGCTGTCAACAACAGTATGGCAACTGAACCGCAAAGTACGCAGGAAGCGACACAGCAGGTAGTTAAAATCCTAGATGCAAATCATAAAAAGGCAGACCTCCAATCAATTGTTAGCACCAATTGTACTCACCTTAGTCTCCAACACCAAATCTCATTGCTGGAGTTACTCACACATTTTGAGGAACTTTTGATGGAACACTAGGTGACTGGAACACATAGCCTGAGTCTTTTGAACTCATGGAAGGCACCAAACCATATCATGGTAGGGCATACCCAGTACATAAATTGCATAAAGAAACAACGATTAAAGAACTAAATCAACTATGCAAAATGGGAGTGGTAGAGTTTCAGCCCGAGGGAATGGGCGTCACCATCATTTATCACTGCAAAGAAAGATGGAACTGTACGCTTTCTCACTGATTTTAGAGAAGTAGATAAACGACTAATCAGAAAGCCGATTCCACTACCCAAAATCAGTACAGTTCTGCAAGAGCTAGAAGGATTTACCTATGCTACAACCCTAGATTTAAACATGGGTTATTATACCATTAGATTGGACCCCAATTCATCCAAAATATGTACCCTCATTTTTCCATGGGGCAAATATTCGTACCTCCGATTGCCAATGGGCATCGCTTGTTCACCAGATATCTTTCAAGCAAAAATGTCAGCACTAATGGTAGCCTTGGAGTTTGTAAGAGCTTACCTTGATGATTTGTTATGCATCACAAAGGCAAATCTGGAAGACCACCTTGACAGACTGAAAATGGTGCTTACCAGGTTACGCGAGGCAGGCTGACGAATCAACGCCAAAAAATTGTCTTTCTGTGCCATAGAAACTGAGTATTTAGGTTATACCCTCACACGAACAGGGATTAAACCACAACAGAAAAAGGTACAAGTGATTCTTGCAATCTCACTGCCAGTAAATGTCAAAGACCTCCGTAAGTTCCTGGGCATGGTCCAGTATTATAGAGATCTTTGGGCAAGATCTTGTTGGACATGGTAACTTTGTCGATTTGCACATAGCTACTTCCTCCTTGAGCAGGTCTCTCTTGTCCACGAGAGGTTCCATTTTCCCTTTTTCCCTTGAAGCTAGGCTTTGGGGTCCCATTGGATTCATACTTCCGACAATCAGGAGTATTTTGGGTGGTATGTGTGCCCCCATGCTTCTTACAGAGAGAACAGTACTTCTCTGTGCGATGTTTCTTCGGAATCCGGTCACTAAAAGAGACCATCTTCTTCTTAGTTGAGTCGTTGGACTTAGCTACAGTCTTGGGTCCTTCTCCAACCTTCTTGGTGGGGTAGGCCTTCTTGGTGTGTTCACGGACTTCGAGAAGTTCCCTGACAGTCTGTGGTACCAAAGCTCCACTGAGCTCATATTGGTCCTGCCAGTTCCTAGGAACCATCCTGAGGATGTGACCTGCCAAGTCGACATCATCAAACGGCCTGCATACCTTTGTCAACTTTGCAGCCTTCGAAGAGTAAAACAGGCACGGCAAGAGTTCTACATACCCATTAAGGCGTTGGATCCTCTGCACAAAGTCCCTGATGGGTACCCTGTTTGGTTTCTTCAGTCCATTGCTGATGTAGAACCTTTCTTGCTCCGCTGCATCAGTCCTGAAGACAGTCTGCAGGTGCAACTGGACACACTCCCTGAAGGAGTCCCAGGTTGCTGACCGTTTCGTGGGGTGTTCAACCCCATAGACATCAGTCCATGGTTCACAGTTGATCTGCTCCCCTACGATTGTGGTCCAAGGCCTACGAGCAGTTTCCGACAGTGTGTGGAATACTGCAAGAAGATCGCTTGGCCAGCGGGCTCTATGGCCTCTTGGCTGCGGATTTTGGCAGCAGTTGCTTTGGTCCATGCCTGGAGGATGGGAGAACTTTCGTCCGTTCCCTTATGCTTGGCTTTGGCCGCAGTGGCTGCAGTCAGCTTTTCCTCAGCCTTCTTGTCTGCCTTGCATGCTTCCTCGAAATCTGTGTCTAAGCCCCTCTGGGAAATGATCTCCAGTGAGGTCTGAACATGGTTCAGGAACTGCTCCGGACTTCCCTCATCGAAGAAGGTGATGGACAAGGTCATCTTGTTGGAGACCTTGATTATATTTACCATCTTGGTGGTGTCCATGGCAGTGGGGATGTAGGAGATGGGTGGCTTGGACCTCCCAGAGCTCCTCTCACACTCCTTCGGCTTGACGCCTTCTGGGCTCGACTTACTCAACGACATCCTCTCAATTGCCACTCCAAGGGGACTATTATAAAATAAGGCCTTGAAAAAGGTCTTGGGTGCCCTGTGGAGGTTAGTTCGAAAAAGATATTTTTATTTATTTTTAAATGTTTCTTCTTCGACTTTTAATTCTTGGAAGTCTTGCTTCCAACTAATTCTCAAGAATTCTTATCGCAAAATTAACCTGACTCGTAGGACTCCCTGGTCGCCGAAGTCGATTGCTTGAAGTTTATCACTTAACTTGCTGATCACGGGAGAATTTTTGGAGAGCTCGTCGATCAAGAAACCGGAGGAATTTGTTGAACACGTAGCTGATTTTGGAGAGATCCTCGATCACACAAAAACACATATCGCTGAAGCAAAAAAGTTAAAATTACCGCTCGCGATCAAAAAATAATTAGCGTACCTTGCATCGGAGGGTTGGATGTCGTTGGTTTCGGTGCGCAAAGGTCGCACCATGGCTATCTGCAGATAGTGACCTGAGCCGTTCGGCGCGAAAAAATGTCACGCGAGAAATATAGGTAAGTTTGACAGGGGTCAAAGAGTTTATTTTTATGAGATTAATTTGCTCTAATTGTAAGGATGGAAGGGCAGTGGAGCTGCTCTTCCAATCCAAACGATACAAACAAAATATGTGTAGATTCTACACACGTTCAGTATGAATTTAGCCTTCTTAAATGAAGGGGCTATGGACTCTGGTGTTCCGGAGCCCATAAGGCCGTAGACTCCTGTGGTGGGGAGTCCTAGCCTTTTGGACCAGGGCGGTGGACTTCCTACCTGGGGAGTTCTGAGAATGCTCCTTTTGTATTTTGTACCAATGGGTACAAAAATGGGCTGATTCTTGGCCTATGTCAATTTGTCAAAAACTGTCGTGCATTCCAAGTCAACAAGAGGCACAAGCATAAGTATGGGAAACTCCCTACTAAGATTGCCATCACAAACCCTCGGGAAGTACTATGTGTGGACCTGATAGGCCCATATACAATCAAAGGTAAAAATGGGACAGTAATTGATTTCATGTGTCTGACTATGATTGATCCAGCTTCCAGTTAGTTTGAAATAGTTGAACTGCCAGTAATCACTGAGGCAATTATTCCCCTGGATACAAAAGGGTGCAAGGGCAAAAAGGACCATGAGGAACCTAAGTTAGCTTACTTTGATAAGTCATCAGCTATGATCAGCAACTTAATGAACAAGTCCTGGTTTAGTAGGTATCCACGTTGTCAATACATAATTTTTGACAACGGAAGCGAATTCAAACTTCACTTCAAAGCCCTATGTGAGTCATATGGGATCACGAGTAAGCCTACCAGTGTCAAGAATCCACAAGCAAATGCTATTCTAGAACCAGTGCATCAGGTGACATCATTTATGCTCCAAACAGCTGAAATAGACATGGCCCCTTCAGTAGAGCCAAGCGATATAGATACATTCGTGACGAACGTTGCTTGGGCCATTCGCTCAACATACCACTCAGTACTAAAAGCCTCCCCCGGTGCAGCCATCTTTGGAAGGGATATGTTGTTCAACGTTCCCTTCTTGGCTGACTGAAATAAAATTGGAGAATATAGGCAACACCAAACAGACCAAAACAAAGAAAGGAAAAATTGCTCAAGTCGTGATTGGGACTACAAAATTGGTGGTCAAGTACTTCTTATTAAAGATAGTATAGTCCGCAAAGATGAAAGTAGATATGAAAGTGATCCTTGGACTATCACACCAGTTCATACGAATGTTACCATCAGAATTCAAGCCGCAACAAAATTGGAAAGATTGAATATTCGAAGAGTTACACTTTTTTTACCAACCAAACGTAAACCAAAAATTATTTCAGTTTTCAAAATCAACAAAACCGGCCTCTCCCTCTTCAAACAACACTTACTCATTCAATATGTTTAACAAACTCCCTAGTTTGTTAAAGTTACTCTCATGTGAACATTCTTTTTTCACGTAAAGATATTTAGGTTTTTGTTCCATTTTTACGTGATACTCCATACATGGGGGCGAGTGACATAGGCCAAGAATCAGCCTATTTCTGTACCCCTTGGTACAAAAGACAAAAGGATCATTCTCAGGACTCCCCAGACAGAGAGTCCGCTGCCCCTGATCCAAAAGGCAAGGACTCCCCAACACAGGAGTCCACTGCCCTACTCCCAATGGCAAGGACTCCCTAACACAGGAGTCCACTGCCCTACTCCCAATGGCATGGACTCCCCAACACAGAAGTCCATAGCCCCAAACAAGGGAACACCCTTTCAGAAGGGTAGGAGCATACCAATTGTGTGAAGAATCCACAAAAATTTTGGTTGTATTGCGAGGATTGGAATTCCAGCTCCATTGCCCTTCCATCCTCACAATTGGAGCAAATTAAGCTCATAAAATAAAAACTTTGACCCCTGTCAAACCTACCTATAATTTTTGCTTGATATTTTTTTGCGACAAAATGGCTCAGGTCAGGCACTAGATGGCACTAGAGTTCGTACTGTATGGCACTAGTTCCAACTTTATGGCGCTAGTTCCAACAAGCTGACACTAGTGCCATCCTTATGTGGCACAAACTGGCACTAATTGGCACTAATGGCACTATGTTTTTTGAGGGTTTGACTCGGAAGCTAGATTGGCATCAAAAATTTTGAATTGCCAAATTAAATCCCATGACTCGAGGGGTAGAGAGGTAGATATGATGTCTCAGAACATGTCCTGTTGTTTCGAAAAATATTTGTAAACCCATTATCTAGAGGTACACACGATTTTGAAGAATGACACTACCTTTCAATTTTAACAAATCAAGTATCTTGCAGATGTTGATGTAAAAATATTCTGACAGGTTGCACAGTCGCGCACAAGGCATAATAATAGTTATTTTGCAGACTAGAAACAATTCATGTGGCTCAATCGAAACCATTGATGGCATTGCTTTACAATGGCACATAGCCTTGAACTCCTTTTCAAGATATTGGGGTTACAACCTCCGCACCCAAGGGATTTTTTCCAAATTTCCAAATAAGAATCATCCAAGAATTCTGCCGGCTGGGGCAGAAGTTTAAATCCCTGTAGAAATGTACCACAGCTACGTCAAATTCTGCCGAATTGGCATAATTTCAAAAGTACTGGGATATGGGTTAGAATTGACTTTGGCCCACTATATGTAAGATATCTTTGGCCACTGGTGTGACCTCAATATCCAACCCCTGAGACCTGTCCAAGATTGTACAACCCTGTGGGACTATTTCAGGGGCTTAAGTTCAGCTCTACAGGTCCTCAGCTTGGGAGGAAGATAGCTGCAATTGCACTTCCATAACAAGCCAAAAATGATGAAAAGGTTCAAAGTCCACCTAGAAGAAATTGGTATGTTTTCTACGGAGTAACGTATGTCATCAATCTGAAGCTCTAGAAGTGTTGACGCGTACAACCATACATGGGAATAGTAAATCCCATTGTTTGTGTTTCAAAGTCCACCATGTAGTTCAATGTGAATACTAACTCGTACCATATCTGAGATAAACATTCCGTGACACAACAATACAATACATACAGTACAATAGGCGTACCCTCAGAAAAAACTAGGTGCCTTCACAGCTTTTTGGCTTTTTTCAGGCTACTAATGGTACAACTATAGAAGTGTGATACAAAATGAAAATGTAGCTAATATTTGGCACTGCCAGAGAAAGTATGGTTATTTTTTCAATTGACAAAACATGAAAGTAAGAATGGTACAGCCTACTTAAGTGCACGACAACAGTGCGTTCAATATTCATGTGTGAAAAATTGCATGTTGGCTAGCCGACAGCCATTTTTTGTCCATTTTTTCCCGCCTTTTTTGGGGAGGGTATGGGTTTTTATAACCCCAGAACTACTGTGGAAGGGGAGTGAAAAGTCAAAACAAAATCCCCTCAAACTAAGTGATTGATGATGTACAACATATTGATTTACTGAATCACAAAAATCATGTCATATTCTGTATTCCCCATTTTGAATGGACTTACTTCAACGTGGCCTGGTACTATAAAGCCTAAACGATTATGCAATGCCGGCTTGATGCCATCAGTTGCTCTGTAAGTACCCATTTAATATATTCCATTTATAAAAGTACAATACTCTCCAACTACAAAATGACTGGATTGGGCGGGCCACTGGGCCTCAACAACAGACAATGATTTTATGTGTATAACTTGCCTTGAAGTAGAGTGTCCATGTTTTTGATGTTTGTTAGTTGAACTATGCCAAATTTGTTATTTGTTGGATTAGAAGTCACTTACAAATTTGAAAGTCACAAACGTCTATTTTTCTGTGTCCGTGTTTACATGGTATATTTTTTTAGTATCCCATTTTGTAATCACATTTGACACAATAATTTTTTGCCCACCAAAATGGGGTATGGGGTGCCGTGGGGGAAAGCAATAAGCTTATCACATGCAACTCAATTCAAGCTATTATTGGCTCCATTTCTTTCTTTAATGCGATCATTGTACATATATTGATGGAGTCCTGATTAAGATTGTGATATGCCAGTGATAAGGCGACCATCCATCGAAGGATGTCATCTCACTCCCCTGTAACAAATTCTTCCTTGAATTCCGCACTCATAACAAAATCCGTGGTGCTGTTGCGATGAATACTCGCATCTCACAAAGGGGTGTTTGACTTAATGTAAGCATCTCATTGCCTCCCTGTCATTCCAGTTGTAGCGATGAATCCATAGAGCCGGCACACTAGACAATATATGTGTGGGTACATTCCCATTTGAATCAGGTATGTCATATCGTGAACAGGAAGTTTGAAGTTGAAAGGACAGATCATGTGCAATGAGGCAAATCAACGTGATGAGATTGAGGCTTGACAGGGTGAAAAAAGATGGGAAGACAAAAGACAACAGAGGATAGAAACTGTGGGTGCCAACACAATTTTAGAGAAAAATGCTCTACAGGAGGATTCAGTACATCCTACCACTTGCCAGCACCCGTCAAATTTCTTACGTTGCCAACAAATTTGATCCAATTTGTCAGTTGAATGTTTTTATATCTGTTAGTTGACTTTGCCAGACCAGTGACCTAAGCCGGAAGTAATCGAAAAGTAGTTGTAGATAAACGAAGTAGAAAAGATATTTCAGTTGGCTGAAGATTTAATTTATAAGCTAAAAAACTGATTGAAATTGAGGACTGCCTCATGGTATTCCTCTCTAGTTTATCATGCATTTTGCATGTAATTCGAGGATGTTAGATTTTGATGCATCCTATTGGATTCATGCATGCCAAACTGGGTGTACATGCACCTGGGTTGGGCTGTACATGCATTCTTGCATGCCCACCTGAATCCAGTGGAATCTGGAATGGGCTGTATATTTAATCCTACCAAAGAGTTTCCCAGGACTCAGTGGTCTCTAGTAATAAGCCCTGCAGGATTGAATAGTCTTGTTAATGAGTCCTGCTTCTATTTGGTGGGATCCTACCCTTAGTTAGTAGAAATCCTATTTGCCTTTGTACCCATGGGACCTGTTCTTGGGCCCAGGAAGGGTCAGGAGTACCAGTAGGTATCCTTGGCTCATGTCACTCGCCCCACGAATGGAGCGATAAGGTGTCAATGCTCACGAAAAAGAAAACCTCTCGAGGAAAAAAGAAAAACCGCGAGGAGGAAAAAAAGATGGTGTAGCAATGACGAAGCGTAAGTCTTGATAGGAGAAAGGGGTAAGGTACAAGTTGTGTTTAGTTTATGCAAAATATGGTGTAACTCTCCTAATGTTAAGTCGCTCGGACTTAGTTCCGCTTTGAACCCTTATGGTGCCATTCGTATGAACTGACGTGATAGTCCAAGGATCACTTTCATACCGGCTTTCTGTTTTGCGGAGGATACCGTCTTTTCGCAGCAGTACTTTGTCACCGGGTTGGTAGTCCCAGTCTATGCGAGAGGCATTCTCCGTCTTGTGTTACGGTCAGTTTGCCGTTGTCTATATTCCCCTATTTTAGACCAGTCAGCAATGTAGGGGCGTCAAACAACATGTCCCTTCCAAAGATAGCTGCACCTGGTGAAGTTTTTAGTACTGTGTGATAGGTAGAGCGAACGGCCCATGCGGCATTTGTGAGAAAGTCAGCAATGTCACTCTCGCTGATGGTGTCGGCCATATCCAATTCAGCTGTGCTGAGCATCGCCATGATTGTTTGATGCACCCGCTCGAGTATTGCGTTCGCTTGTGGGTTTTTGACACTGGTTGGCTTACGCTTCAGACCATATGACTCACAGAGGGTCTCGAAGTGAAGTTTAAATTCACTTCCATTGTCGTAGATAATATATTGACTACGTGGGTAACGGCTAAACCAGGTCCTATTGACTAAATTACCTACTGTTGCTGACGTTTTGTCAAAGTAGGGTTGTTGTTCTTGGACATGTGTGTCTTTGCCCTTGTGCCCCTTTGTACCCGTGGGAATATCAAGCTTCGGGAGCTGTGATACCGGCAATTCTACAATTTCGAACCAGCTTGTTGCAGGATCGATCATTGTGACGCACATGAAGTCAATTTGTGTCTTGTCCTTGCCCTTGAGGGTGTACGGTCCTATAAGGTCCACACATAGAGCCTCCCAGGGGTTGGTGATGGCAAGTTTTGTTGGCAGTTTCCGTATTTTGTCTGCCTGCGTTTGTTCACCTGGCAACTGTGACACTTTTGGCGTGTGATTGGACTGTCGTTCTTAGACCTTTCCAATACATCGACAGGCGAAGAGTTTCTTCGAGACGTTTAGTCCCGGGGTGCTGTAGGTAGTGGTGAAACCAAGCTACCGCACGGTGTTGGAGGCTTGTTGGAATAACCATTTTGCCCTCCTTGCAGAGTACTTTAATATTCTCAACTAATTGAGTTGAGTAGCCTTTGTTTAGTAGGCTTTCATCTTTTGTTGTGCCTCCGCTATCTCTCTGGTTGTGAGGGGATAGATGGAGTCCTCTTCGTTGCGATTAGCAAACACCTGGTTCATGGATTCCTGGGTGGATGCTAGGGATGCTTCTGGCTGTGAGGTGTTGTGGTAGCACCAACACTGGGCGAAAGTCATCCAGGTTGACCTGTCATCTGTGACGGGTCCATAGTCCAGTCGTGAGATGGCGTCCGCAACTGTGTTGTGGATGCCTTTGATATACACGATGGTGGGGCCATACTCTTCTAAGAGTAATCTCCAGCGGTACACTCGATCAGAGGTCAGACCTAGAGCATCCTGCATTAGATTTTTGTGGTCAGTGTAGACCGTAATTTGTTGTCCCCAAAGCATGCCTTTGAACTCTTTTAGTGTTTCTACTATGGCCAGTAGTTCTTGTTCGGTCACGCTATACTTTTGCTGCGTCTGACTCAGTTTTCTACTGAAGAACGCCAGCGGCCTGTTGTTTTGAGTAATCACAGCGCCCAATTGAAATTTTGAACTATCTGTGTAAATCTCAAATCCCTGGGAATAGTCAGGGTAGGCCAAGGTAACATCGCGGCGATAGTTGCCTTTACAGTGTCGAATGCTTGCTGATGGATGTCATCCCAATGCCCTAGTTGGTTAATGGTGCAAGTATTTCACTGCGTCTCGCCCAAATGTCTCTGTAGTACTGGACCATGCCTAGAAACCTACGGAGCTGTTTAACATTTTGAGGCGGTGTTAATGCGAGGATTGCCTGTACCTTTTTTGGCTGTGGTTTTATACCATCTCTGGATAGCACGTATCCTAGGTATTCTGTCTCCATGGCACAGAAAGACGACTTGCGCGCATTGACGGTCAAGCCTGCATCTCGCAACCTAATGAAGACCCTTCTAAGTTTAGTAAGGTGATCTTCTAGGTTTCCCTTGCTGATGCATAGTAAATCATCAAGATAAGTTCGATCGAACTCAAGGGTTGCCATTAGCTCAGACATCTTAGCCTGGAAGATGTCGGAGAACATGCAACGCCCATTGGTAACCGCAGGTAAGAGTACTTACCCCACGGAAAGATAATGGTGCATATTTTGGATGCATCTGGATCCAATCTAATGGTATAATAGCCCATATTTAGGTCAAGGGCTGTGGCATATGTAAAGCCTTCGAGTTCTTGTAGAACAGTGCTGATTTTGGGAATAGGAAGCGGTTTTCTCACTATCCGTTTATTTACTTCCCTAAAATCGCTGACAACCCGTACGGTGTTGTCTTTCTTGGGTATGATGAATGTGGGTGATGCCCACTCAGAATCATCTTGCCATTTGAGTACCCCTAAGTCACATAGTCGTTGTACCTCTCTTTTTGTTATTTCTATGTGCTTCTTGGGTATGGGAAAAGGCCTGCCATGGTATGGCTGTGCTCCTTCCTTTAACTGGAGGGAGACCGGCTTACAATCCCAGTCACCTAGTTTCCCACTAAATAACTCCTCAAACTCTTGTAGGAGCTCCAGTAACTTTGCTTGTTCTGGGCCACTTAGGTGAGTGCAGTTGTCTCTGACAATTGCCCTGAGATCCGCTTTTTCATACTTAGCGTCTAGTATTTTTATGAGGCGTTTTGTTGCCTCCAGAGTGCTCTGTGGTTCCTTGGATGTCTCTTGGTAGATGCTATTGTTCATAGTCCAAGCTTTTTCCACAGTAGCTCTTGTCTTTAATTTGTTGATGTCTCTCATTGGCAGTGAGATGTCATCTACTGTGATTTCCTTTGTCCGAAAGTCTAGGACAATTCCTAACTCCTTCAAGGTATTACTACCAAGAATGAGGTCAAACCCTGGTTTGGTCATGTCATCTTCCTTGTATTCTACAATGTCAGGTTGTAGGAGATACTCCTTGGAATTGGAGTACTCAAAGAATTTGACTCTGATCTTACCTCTTCCAGTTGTCTGGAAGCTCCCATTTGACGTATGCCAAGACTTTGGCACCTGCCTAGTCAGGTAGGGAAAAGGCTTGTCTTTTCCTTTAGGAAGGAAAATAAGGTCTCCATCAGACCCAGAGTCCAGTAGGACTTTAATTTTGTTACTGGGGCGACTCCGCAGAGGTTGTTTGTAGGCTCTGCCAGATTGACTTTCAGTCGCTGGTTCCATTATGGCAACTAAAGCCATGACACCAAGGCGATCCTTGGTGTTTGTTGTAATCACTTCCTGTTTGTGATTAATATTGTAATTTACACTGGGCATGTTCACATTAGCCTGAGTATGTTGAGTTTTGTTACTGACAACTTTTTGTCGTAAGATTTTTTTGAGTTTGATGATGTCGTTGACTTCATTTTATTTCGAATTTTTAATTCGGGTTTTTGTTTTGGAACAAGATTTTTTGATATCTTGGTTTTCGTGACAGTTGATTTAATTGATTTTGGATTTTGACTTTTATTAGTCAGGATAGCTTTACTCGGACTGGGGGTAGTGTAACTGTCAATTGCAGTATTTAATTTACGTTTCTTACAAGTATGTAATTCCCCAGTGCTATCCGACCCGCACCTTCACGAACTGTCGTCAGAGTCGCTGTCACTTTCCGAGTCATTAGCGCGACGTTTCTTGCGCTTACTAGACTTCTTGCGGAGAGCTTTCTTCAACTCCGTCCGGACAATCTGGGCGAAGTTAGTGCCCTCCGGTTTCGGCTTACCTGCGCCCCCATTTTTCTTGATAGGAGTACCGTCCTTGCTTTAGCGACGGCAGTCACGCGTATTGTGACTTTTGTGCAGCCCCCCATGTTTCTTGCATAGCACACAGTGCTTTTCGGTCCAGCCCACCTTCTTGGGCTTCTTGGGGATGCGGGAGTCCATCGACTCCATCTTCCGCTTCGTATCAGCCCCTTTTGCCTTGGTCGTGCTAGCGGGCTTGTTATCGAGTTCCGCATTGTTCTTGATATTCTCTAGGACCAATAGTAGGGCTCTAGTACTGACCGGAGTGGTATTCTCCGTGAGATCATACTGGGTTTGCCACTTGGCTGGACACATGCGCAATAGATGAGTCGCAAGGTCAGCGTCATCAAGAGGCAATACCTTCTTGGTCGCCTGATTAGCCTTCGGGCTGTAATACAGGCAGGGCAATGTCTCGAGGTAGCTGTTGAGCTGTTCAACTCGGACAAAAAACTGACCAATCGAAACCCTGTTGGGCTTTTTTAACGTATTCGTGATGTAATACTTGAGGGCCTCGCCCGCGTCATGACGGAACACCTGTAACAGGTGAAGCGTGGCGCACTTTCGTGAAAGCGAGTTCCAAGTCTTCGTGGGAGTCTCCATGTGCGGTACTCCCTTGATGTCTTCCCAAGGAGCTTTAGTCACTTGGGCCTTGATAACCTTCTCCCAGGGCTGACGTGCCTCGTCGGAGAGGAGGTTTCCATAAAGCTCGAAGGGCTTCGCTCCAGCCGTTGCGACGGCAAGCTTCGCATCTTCTAGAGCTTTCAAGACCTTGTCATACGTGG
Source organism: Cyclotella cryptica (assembly GCA_013187285.1). Taxonomy (NCBI): domain Eukaryota; phylum Bacillariophyta; class Thalassiosirophyceae; order Thalassiosirales; family Thalassiosiraceae; genus Cyclotella; species Cyclotella cryptica. The sequence continues at coordinate 138,342 of JABMIG010000170.1, read as the reverse complement.
CCTTGGCCTCTACTAGGGCAGGTGAAGCAGCCTCTGTAGTCGTACCGGGCGCCTCTTGTTTATTGCCCTTCTTCTTCTTTTCAGCATTACGTACTGTGACGTAATCTTGCTTGGCTAGTTCAGCCTCGATCTTGGCTGTTTCAACAGCCTTCTCGGCTGCCGCAAAGTCCGTGTCAAGCCCCATTTGCTTGCATGCGTGAATCGCGGACCGTACATGCAGTAGAAACTGCTCGGGAGTCCCGGACGCCCATACTGCCACCTTTAACTCGTTTCCCGTATTGGGGAGAGTCAGCTTGAAATAGGTGGTCTTTTTGTCCTTCGCGAGGGCATCCTGCACGGGATCCTGCTCAGGAATGTAGCGTATGGGGAGTTCTTCCCTCCAACGCCACGTTCGCACTCTACCCACTTAAGCCCTTCGGGAATCGCTTTCACGGAGGACATGGCTCGTAGTTTTTCACCTAGGCTAGTGCCTAAGAAGAGCTCCTTGTAGGAACTCCTTGGTGGACTAAGAAAAATCGTTCGCGCGGTGACGTGCAATGAACGTAGTACTCTGCGTGGTAGACCTTGCTTTTGTTCGACGGCCTGTGGGTCATCGGAATGAGCCTTCGTGTGGTTGAGATGCGAGCAACTTACGAGTTCGGCTATCGTACGATAGTGACCTAAGCCGGAATGTCGAAAAGTAGTTGTAGATAAACGAAGTAGAAAAGATATTTCAGTTGGCTGCAGATTTAATTTATAAGCTAAAAAACTGATTGAAATTGAGGACTGCCTCATGGTAGTCCTCTCTAGTTTATCATGCATTTTGCATGTAATTCGAGGATGTTAGATTTTGATGCATCCTATTGGATTCATGCATGCCAAACTGGGTGTACATGCACCTGGGTTGGGCTGTACATGCATTCTTGCATGCCAACCTGAATCCAGTGGAATCTGGAATGGGCTGTATATTTAATCCTACCAAAGAGTTTCCCAGGACTCAGTGGTCTCTAGTAATAAGCCCTGCAGGACTGCTTCTATTTGGTGGGATCCTACCCTTAGTTAGTAGAAATCCTATTTGCCTTTGTACCCATGGGACCTGCTCTTGGGCCCAGGAAGGGTCAGGAGTACCAGCAGGTATCCTTGGCTTATGTCAACCAGTGACATCAGACAAAAAAGATAAAATGACTAACAACATGGACACTCTAGTACAACTATTTGTGAATAAAGCTGAAAAGCTCAGAGACAGTTGCTGGTAGACTCAGAGCGTCTGTCTGGCATCCGTCCTTGTTCAGCCTATTAGAGGCTCGTAGGCCTCTCATAATCTAAACAACCTGTTTGACTGCATCAGGTTATGCCCCTTTACACTTGGGGGAGAGCACGGCCATGACCGGATTTTCCACTCATGTCTAGCATCTCCTCCCAACCCTCTGCCCCACACAACGAGCCTATAGTCAGTCTCTTACACCACTCATGCACGCTCCGTCACCCAATGACGAGGAGGAATCCACCCTCCCCTTCTCATCTTACGGCACCAACCTCCCATTCGGCGCCAAGACATCTCACCCATGTGGCGTCATCACCATGGACATCCCCGACGATGATGGGACTACCAATACCCGTCACATCTGGATCACAGAGGGAATTTACCTTCCGTTTCACGCCCATGTCTTCCCCCAACGGATGGGCAACCAAATTCCGTTGTGCCTGGTTCCTTCCCTGCTTCCACAACCAAGACTCCGAGGGACTCCGCCTTTGCTCTTCCTCTGCCTCGTCCTCTTCCAACTCTGTCTCGTGATCCCAAACCATCCCAGGATCCACATCCAACCCTGAGATCCCACCTGCTGCGTCATCTCCTACACCTCCATCACGAACAATCTCCACTCCTGTCCCTGTCCCACCGACAGCCACCACGACTACTGAGTCTGACCTCATTCATCTCCTCTTCACTCAACAGGCTGAAACTCAGTGCCAACATGCCGCCATCATCAGCACGTTCATGGGGGAACTCCGCCACCTCGCCACTGCTTCCGCCCCACCTCCCCCTACTATCAAACTGCCCACGTTCCCCACCTACAAAAAGGATTCCCCTCTTGACATATTCCTTGTCCAAGTCTCCACCTTCAAGCAACACAAGTTCTTTGACAGCTGTACCCTGGACTCCAAAGCTCCTGTAACAGACGAACAGAGCACTCACCTTCGCTCGGAACTCCGTCAAGTTCTCCCCACAGATCTCCAGCATCTCTTCACCAACGATGGTTGCTACAACAACGACGGCTTCCTCATGCTGTTGCAACTCACCCCCCACCTTCAGCCCGTCTCCCACCAAAGCAGATTCCTCACCATGTTGGAATTTCCCAACCTCACCAAACACGACAACGAAACCAAGGTCACTCTCTTCTCCCTTGCCAAGGGCATCAACAACATCCTCACTGGCATCACCATCAGTGAATGCATGCCACCGAAGATCCTCTCCTGCCTCGGAGCCTCATTGCCCGCTACACCCAAGCTCCTTGAACTCGAACAACGCATGGCGACTGAATGGGAGGCACACAAAGCCTTTCCCACCCTCTACCCACCGGTCTCTGCCAACCGGGCGGCTGGTTGCCCCGTTAGTTCCAAGTCACCTACTTCCACTCCACCTGGATCCATACCTCCTCCGAGCGAAGTGACAAGTTACCCACTCCCCAAGGGTGCACCATGGCAAACAGTCGAAGACGTCATCACCAAAGCTGAGATATGCCCCTGTTGCCCCTCCCGCAGTCCGATGGTGCCTAGCGCTTCATCCCACTGGCTCGCCAAGGCCTCGTCATCACCTGTGATCAACCCGCTGCCAATGTCATCCTTGCTGACCACTCGGCCTTCCAACTCCATCCTTGTTTAGCCTATTAGAGGCTCGTAATCTTAACGACCTGTTTGACTGCATCAACAGTATGTCTATTAGTAGACGAAAGGAAGAATACAGGTTGACGTTTGTTGTTCGTGTTTAAACGCTACCACAGCATAGTCTGAGTATCAATGCTGTTGACGACAGTCTACTTGTTTTTTCTTAGACTGGTTTCAGCCACGGCTACTATTTTTTTGGTTGCTAAATATTTTTGGTGACCGTCTTTTGTGACGGTTCCTCATTGTTTCAAATTTGGCCAATTTTGACCCCTTTTGGCTGTTTTCTGTTGATTGTTGTGGAAGGATGTCAATTGATCCGCTGGTCAAATTTCTGGCTGCGCAGAAGATGATATGTTATGGAGTATCATATTCTGCCTTCAAGGACTACTTCCAGATGGGTGAGAGTACAGCTAGGCTATGTCTTCAGAAGTTGACTCGAGGGATTGTTAAGTGCCCATCAATTTCGGCTATTTATCTAAGAGCTCCTACAAAGAGTGATGCCAAGAAGGTTGTTGCATTGCACAGAAAAGTATATGGTGTCGATGGTTGCCTTGGCTGTCTTGATGTAACAAAAATCCATTGGTCGGCTTGTCCAGTTGCTTGGAAAGGACAATTTGAGGGTAAAGAGGGGTATCCTACCATTGGCCTTGAAGCTGTTGCTGATTACAATTTGTGGTTATGGCACAATGCTTTTGGTTTTGCTGGTACCCCAAATGACATCAACATCTGGGATAGATCGCCATTGTTAGAATCCATGCTAGATGGAACACACGACAGACTTCAAATTTGTCATTGATGGCAAAGAATTTGATCAATTATATTATTTGGTTGATGGCATATATCCCGTCTCTTTCTAGATTCCTTGCTACGATCAATGATCCAACAACTAATCTGGACTGTTTTTTTGCACCAAAACAGGAAGGTTGGCGCAAAGCAATCGAGAGAGCATTTGGTGTCTTAAAGAAGAAATTCTTGTCCATTGGAACCAGGTGTCTCTTGTATCACCGCGAAGACATGTTCTACCTTGTTACGGCAGCGATTGTTATGCATAACATGATGGTTCATGAACGAATTGCTTTGGATGAAAGAGAGAGTGAAAATTTTTATGACATAGGTGATGAGCAATTGGATGTCACCAGTACTGAACATAATGATGATGCGAATAGTGAAGAAGGTAGTTCTGTGTCTGTTCAGAATGTTGTTGGCAATTTTGACATGTCCAACGTGAAAGACAGTATGATGAAGTATAAAATCATCCAGAAGCATTGGAAAAAACTGTATTCTGAGGAAAATTCTCTTAGGCTCCAGGATGCAGTGAAAAAGTATGTCTTTAAAAAGCATTACGGCAATGATGGGCCGTTAGACATCAGTGCAATGGCGGATGACTTTGATCCTTTGACTTTTTAAAAACTAAAATATAGTGATCCTCCGCAATGATTCCAAATCTGTTAATTGATAAATAAAAGGCATCAGTCATTTACAATAAACAAACCAGGAACTAATCTTGTTACTCTCTATGAAACAGAAAACACAACATGACATCCGAACATTTACATTCATTAATCCCCTCCATATTGTGTGTTAACACAATAGAAACACAGCTTGCAAAGTTCAGCATCAATGTTTCTTGCTTCTAGCCAACTGACGTTGCAGGCGTGATGGAAACAACGACGTCCACCGCAGTACCCCTGACATGCATCAAGAGGCGGGCCCCCATGAACAAAGAGACATTCTGGGTAGTTACAAATGTCTTCGTCATTTGTTAGTACATCACCAGTCACTGGCTGTTTCTTCCCTCCTTCAAACACTTCGTCACTGTTTTGCAATTCTGCATTGTTGTCCTTTTCAACAGCCGGCATCTACTTGTCTCCCTCAGCAACGTCTTCAACACTAACACCCAATAACCTCTCATCTGTAATTCTCTTTATGCGCAGCGCCATCTCTTCATTCTCCATCTGTAATCTGAGTCGCTTGTTCCTCGCCTGGGCATGGATGAAATCAAAAACCTCACCGAGGTACTGCTCACGAATATCAGGAGGAGCCATAGCCATAACCTGATGGTTTGCCAAAGTCTGCATTACATCGTTTGCCTGTGCCAGACCTTCCTCCAGTGACTTCAAACTTGGAGGTTGATGCAAACCAAAAGCACCAGCCACACCTTCTGATACCTTTTCAACTACTAACTGTGTCGCCTTATTCTTCTTGGCGCTGTCCCTTCCAGTAGGTCTATCACTGTTCACAATGGTAGAACTTGGCAATTTACGTGAGCTCACAGGGGCAGGAGATGATAGGTCACTCACCCCTTTCTTAGTCCTGCATCCCTTCTTCTTGGCACCAGACTTCTCATTGGCTTCAAGTACAAAACCAAACTTGGGATGGTTGGACAAAAAGAAGCAGGCTTGCATGTAAGGAGTAAACTTTTTGGGTAGTCCATCAGTGGCTCGATTTGTGTACATCAGCCTCATGGACTTCCAGTACAAGGCCATCTCTTTGTCATCCTTCACTTGACCTGACGCAGGTGGATGCTTTTCAACAATACCTGCAAATTTTTGGATGGACGGTTGGAGCCTTGTGTACCACTGGCTCTTAAGAGAGCCCTTCGGTCTGTCACTAGGTAGATCTCTCCAGGTGGGATCATCCTCACGATTCTTGTTCGCCTTGGCTACATTCTTGTTGTACTGTAGATGTACTCTTGTCCAGAATGCAGATGCCTTCTGGTTGGTGCCTGTCGTTGGATCCTCAGAAACAGACATGTAGCTCCTTGCGAGTATTAGAAGCTCTTCAGGTGTGTAGCCAAAACCCCTTTGCTATTAATGAGAATAGAATGAGTCAGAATGGGTCGAACATGAAGTGCGTACATAAATCAAAATATTGCAAACATCATCATTGAAAAACTCACAGACTTGCTTGCATTCTTTTTTGTAGCTTTGGAAGTAGAGGACTACTTTTGGGACGGGTTTTTCCTTTGGAGAGATGCAAGAGTAGTTGTATCGTCTTCGTCAGAACTGTTATGTTCTGCTGTTGAGAGTGCATCTTCGTCATCATCAGTATCCTCTTCTTTGTTCTGACTTTCGTCCCAATCAGAATCTTCTGTGCCTGTACGGACTCAGCAAGGTGGAAGAGAGGGCGGTACCTCTTCATCTTCATTGTCGGAAGTGTATAGTGGAGGCAAAGACGGAGGAACTACCTCATCGTCGCTAGAAGATCGAGCACTCTCGACATTCGCGTCACGAGTTCGGTTTCGTGGAGATCGACGCCGGATGGTACGCTCCTCTAGGGGAAGAGTGCCCGCGTCCTCTTCGCTCGAAGACATGCTTGTGATGGTAGTACGTAGACCCGAAAACCAAAGCAATCGTCGAGTGGCAATGCAACAGTTTCATCCATTAAAATGAACCATTGCGACGAATGGTCCAAAGGACGGAACAAAAGTGTGATTGATGATGGGAGGCAGCTGGGCGATGCACTTGTGATTTCAGGTAGGAATTACTACTGAAACCGCTGTAGAGCCGAAAGAAGTGAGTTGGCAAATTTTTGGTGACCGAAAAAGATAAATAGAGCCGTTCACCAAAACGACCTCGAAAAGGAACCGGTCAGAAAAAAAATTTACATTTACTATTTTTTTGGCAACTCAACGGAATTCTTACCGTGAATGCGTCGGCAATGTTGGGGGTATAGTTGCTATTTCGGCGAAGTCTGGTCGAAAATAGCCACTAGACCCAAAAATAGTAGCCGTGGCTGAAACCGGTCTTACATTCTATGTTCTTCTCCTATGCGTCTGAATCTTTCTGACATCACATATTAAGGAATTCATAAATGAAGCAAATTCAATGAACTGATACTTTCTGCATTTCAAACACGTACGTATTAACTTTCCTTTGAATTAATGTACGTCTATTGCATTACACTACCTCCCTGTCGAGTCTCAGCAAACTCTGTTAAAGTACGCTCAAACTCACTTTAGCTTCCTTTCAACCACAAAAGTACTTTTGCTAAAAAAAATCCCCGACGAGCCTATTTGCTCTCTCATTCATAATTGCGCACATCACCCGCACGTCTCCAAGGACACACCAAAGACATCATGGCGAAAAGAATCCCTGTCACACCACCCCATCACAACTACCCTTCTGATCCTGATGAGCCCCGTCTGCTCATCACGCCTCAAGAGCATCGTGGACGTGGCATGGTTCCAGTTATTTGGGATCCGAAGAGGCTATTGTCTCCCGTGCGTGAAGCGAATGCATCTGCTATCCAAGGACAAGCCCAAGCAAACGTGGATGCGACGTCGAGCCACGGCGTTTGGAGGCCTGCAAGACAGGCAAGTTTGCCACGTGGATGATTTTTGAGCGATGAACTGACGTCAACTGACGTCTTTTACATTATCTCATTAATGTGACTAACCAAGTGACGACATAAGAAGGCACCATGTGACGACACTGTAGACAAAATGACGACCCTAAGTGACGACACTGAAGACAAAGTGACGACCCAAGTGACGGCACTGAAGACAAAATGACGACCGAACAGAAGGCAGTTAACGACATTTTAACGACCCTTAGTGACGACACTGACAAACTTCGTGACGACACTGACGACCCCTATGTAGTATGCATACGACTGCCTACTGACGATAGTGACGAACAAAGTGACGTCAAAGATGACTGACGACCCCAAGCAAAAACATAATGAAGACAAACTGACGACACAAGTGATGACCGTGAAGTCCTTTTGACGACCCAAGTGACGACACTGACGACACAACGACGGCCCAAGTGACGACACCTGACGACATTTTAACGACCCGTAGCGAAGGCATGAAATGACCCGATATTTTTAAGTGACGTCAACTGACGACATCGGACGACATTGTACGACTCCATCTGGCGATACTTATCGCCAAAGTCCAAAGTTGCCTGTCTTGCAGGTTTCACCGACAGGTGTGTCGCAAGCGACGTGACCGGTTTCCCTACCACCATCCAAAGTGCTGATGAATCATAAGAAGCAGCAGTATGCGTAATATGTATAAGGAACTATATTGTCATTCAAGTGCGTCTTATCTTTCGAACTCTTCATACTACGAGATTAAATCAAGTAGCTAACGAACATGCCAAATGAACTATTATTTTCTGAACAGAAATTGAACATTTCATTGTTATTCTAAGCCTGGCTGTCCTCATCAACGCGCCCGAAATCCCAAACAGCATTTGCCACAGCCGCAGCAACAATCAGCCCAGATCCAACCCAACCTATTGCACCAAGCTGTTCTTCCAAGAGAAGATTAGCAAAGATGGCTCCATAAACAGGATCCATGGCATATATGATGGATGCTCTTTCGGCCGAAATGTCTTTTTGGCCCACTGATTGAATATAGTTCGCGAGAGTTGTCGTCACGGCAGACAAGTAAATCAGTTGTAATGGATGATCAACGATAGTAGACACAGTGGCTGCGACTGTGTTCTGGATCGTGGTGGCAAGGAATTGGGCATTAGTGTCGAACCCGTCACCAATGTCATTGAGGCTCAGATTGTTCCAAGAAACGACGGCAGTCCAACAGAATGAGATAGCAAACACGGTCCATAAGCTAGCAGCATTCAATTCGGATGATTTACGAACTGCCTTCGACGCCTCTTCCATACGCAATATAAACATGGCTGACGCAGCGGCGGCAGCAATACTCCACAAATCACCCGCATTCAGCGCAAAATTCAATCCGACGCCTCCACTGTCAAAGCTGCGACCATTTGCATTGTCGAGTGATAACAAGGCTGTACCTAAGAATGCCACCAAAGCCGAAATCCAAGTTGTTGTTCGTATTCTTCTGCCAAAAATCAAAAATGAAAAGAATGGTACGAGCTTGACGTTCAGGTATAGTAGGAAACCTGACCGAGAAGCTGTAGTGCTTTCCAGCCCAATGGCTTGGAATGCGTAGCCAAGGAACATGTAGATTCCTAGCTCGAGTCCGTACCTCCATGATAGACTTGTTTCATTCCATTCAGCTAGATTGGTTTCATGTGAGGTACTGGCCAATGAATCTCCATTGATTGACTGTTTTGATTGTTGTGTCTGTAGATTGACGCCCTTATTCAACTTCATATTTTGTCGGTCGTCATCGGAATCACGCGTCACTTCATTCACACAGTCTTCCTCAGAATCGACGCCCACTCGCCCTCTCAATCCATTTAAGAATTCGTCAAGCCCCGGCGTGTATGGCGAAGCAAGTAAAGCAGCCAAGCCAAACCGGGCAAGTGTGAAATACGCAGCCGCGTCCCCATCGCCCACGACGGCTGCAGGGACACTCTCCTGGTGATATGTCCCCCAAACACCGTGGAGCCATTCTCTAAACCAAACATCAGGCCCTAGCGAAATGTCATCTACAACACTTTTGATGACAGAGTGTTGCGTTCCCCAAATAACGGCGGCTACATTAAGTAGGATGATGGATTGAAGCGGCACGCCCCATAGCAATAACGATGATGAGTAGGAAGAAGAAATTGTTTTGTCGGTTACTTCTGTAGGAGTAATGGTGACATTGACATTCAACCTATGATCCAACGTGGTGGCTAGATCCGTAGAAAGGACATCAACGCATGAATCTTCTTTCACCTGTGCATATATCGGAAATACCAATCGCTGTCGCAATGAGCCGAATGAACGTTTACCGATGAAAGTCTCCAACCATATTCTTCGTTGTTTGCACGCTGGCGCCACAATGGAATTGTGATGCCGACGTGCTTGTTCCGCTCTCGCTGCGAACGCCGCAACAGCGGTGCATCTGCACGGCAGCGAGGCGCTAACTAAAAATAAGAGAGCGACAGGAGCTGCTCGCGGCATTGTATTAATGTGATGCCTGTGTGATGCCCCCAAGCAACCCTTTGGTGCTCCTTTGATCATGGAAGGCATAGAGAAACAATCTGGCAAGCATTTTGTAGGCAAAATTGCTAGTATGATGACGTGGCCGGATCTTTCATTCCAAAACCTGCTCGAACCCGGATATCGCCACATTTATGTGGGGAATCACATAAAGGAATTAGTATAGTCTCCAAATTCCCAGTTTTCTGCTCCCCCATACTTTTTACGTGGTTGAACTTGTTATTGACACCTCTATTAATGTGTGTTTTGTACCCCGTCAGGTACTTGTTTGTCTAAAAGGTTTCATGACTACCTAGACGAACACATAGGAAACAATAGTACATATTGCACCTAAACAAGATCTTCGAGAGAATCAACAATCTCTAGCTTTTGAAATGCATGGCACCATGAAAACCAACCATCAATAAACAACAACCTATAACATTATTACTATTTGATCATCTCTTAACTTTGCTCCCCGTTCTTCATGACATGCACTCTTCAAATCGTCAGTTGCCTCTCATGAACGAAATCATCTAGCACAAGCAAGCCCGCGCAATTACACGGCCGCCGTCTTCTGATCGAAAGGATGATGATGTCTTACGCCATTAAACTACAATGCAAGAGTTGACTTCTCTCGACATGTTGTTGTCGACATCTGAACCACCCCTATGGCAAAGTAATTTGCGTTGTCCCTCGGCGGCTCGTTTGTTAAGATTTTTGCTCCTCGCTATCTTCGCGTGTTCGCCAATCCATTCGTTCACATTACATATATTGCCTTCTTCGAGGAGAACTCAGCTGTGCTCTGTAGTTGATGACCACCATCGCAACAACAGCAGCGACAGCACCCCCATCGATCCTGCATCTTCAACCCAACAAGCTGTAGACCAAGAACGGAAAATTCGAGCCGCTTACTTCCTTCAATCTTCGGGCTTTGCACCGTCCAATTCCACCATTTCCTTTCTCCTTGGTGGTAATGACGAATCAACGACTGCTTCATGGGCAAAGGAATCCATGGCTTCTCTCGAACAGTCCTATCGCCAATCCCTCCTCTCTCAAATCACCAATCAGTCAGCACTTGATCCAGAGTGCCAAGAATACATGAAAAGTTTGTCCAACTCGTGGAAGGAGGAATGGGATTTTCGTGAGGCAGCATTCGAAATGGCCCAGTCCAGGGCACGTGCGAAGCAGGAGGAACGATTGCAGGCATCCATTTCAATGATGCGACAACGCGACGAACTGATGAGGGCGCAAAACACACCGGTAGATTATCGAATAAAGTCTTTTAGTTGGAGAAGAGATGGCCAGCCTGGATTTGGAATGCCGTATGGGAAACTTAGGCGAACGAGCACTACTGTCGATACTAACGAGGTCGAGGAGGTAGTGCTGCCAAAGGTGGAAAAAAATCTCAGAACCGATGCGCCTATACTGGGGAGAATAATGGAAGAAGCAGAACAACAAGCTGCGAAAGATGCTGCAATCGTGAATTCGACTATACATGATGTGGTGGCGGAGAGCACTGAGAAACCTGTAGCAGTCACAACGCCAGCTCATGATATCGAGGAAAACACACTTGACAATGATGGCTACGAAAAAACGATCCTCAATGAAAACACCACGATAAGCTCCGAGAGTGACAAACAATCTACAGATGTCCCAGATATGGATCTCGATGAGGAGCCATCACCAGAAACGAATGATTTAGAAATTGCAGCTGCCGCCCAACGAGCAGCCGCTGCCAAAGCCGCACAAGCAAAAGCCGATGAACGCGCCAGACTAAAAAGGGACGCTGCTATCAAAAAGAGACAAGAAGCAAAAGCACTTGCCGAAGCAATAATGAAACATGCCGAGGAGGAAGAACGCTTGCGTATAGAAAAGGAGCAGGCAGAGGCAGAGCTACGGAGGCTGGTGGAAGAAGAGGCTGCAAGGTGGAGGGCTGAGGAGGAGGAACGAGCTCGATTGCAGGCTGTAGAAGAGGAAAAGGCCGCGAGGTTAAGGGCTGAAGAGAAAGAGCGAGCTAAATTGAAGGCCGACGAAAAAAAAAGGCTGTGATGCAAATGGCGGAAGAGGAAGAGCGAGCTAAATTGCAGGCGGAAATTGAAGCAACTGAGGCTGCCTCTGCAGCTGCCATCCAACACAAAATAGATGACGTGGAATCAAAAATGCAACCTCTCACAGAGAAAGCAACAGGTGTGACATTCAGCCCTCAACTTGATGATGGGCTGTACCTTGTTGGCGTTGGAGTCCGCAAAAAAGCAATAATGAGCGTGTACTCTGTAGCCATGTACGCTTCCCCTTCGGTGCTGCAGGCAGTTTCTGTATTCTCAAACGAGAAACAAAAGAAAGAAGCGCAAATTGCATTGAGAGATGCAGCGCGGACTTTTGACGAGACTACTCCGACGACGTCCTTTGCTTTGGTTATGGTATCCAAAGCAGATGGGAAAAATATTGCTGCTTCAATAGCAGATGGTGTGAAACCTCGATACGACGGCCCAGTGACAAATGTCCAGGAATTGGAATCTTTGATATTTGAAGGGCTTAAAAATACAGAGGGCCAGGCCACTAAGGGCACTGTTTTCCGATTCGATTGTTCTGGTCAAGGAGTAAGAGTGAGTGTTAATGGAGATGAACAGGGAGAAGTGCTCTGTGAAACTATGGGAAGTGCATTCGTTGATGTATTCACGGATGACAAAGCTGTAAGTCCGAAGCTAGTTGACAGTTGCATTGATACGTGGTGCGAAAGTGCCTTATGAGAAACCGCATGAAACATTTTATCCATTTCATGTCAATGGAACACAAAAAAGTAATAGGTGTTTTTATGCTTGAATTTCACTTTATTACTTCGTATCTACCAGAAACTATTTTGTTGCCTATTGAGTTCCTTTGCCATGTTTGCAAAGTCAAGACTAGCCTGACTCAAAGCATCCGTCTTTTCAGCAAGTCCTTGCAATTTGTTACCGCGCTCAACAACCGCGTCGCGAGTTTCACCGATTGCAGAGACAGCAGACGAAATCCTTCCTTTTGTTGATATCTCACTTTTCGCGTCGATGCCTGTCGCGCTGTTCGATTGATTGAACAATTTCAGCCCTAACGACAATCGGTTCTTAGACTCACGGGTCGGCTCTTTCTTTCTTGTTGTGACTTCTTCAGACAATTTAAGATGAGAAATTCTTTTTGCTTCTTGAGCTGTTGCAAGCAGAAACTGACCATCGGAAACCCGGACATCTCGCCCTCCTTCAACTAAACGCTTTGTGGAGCAATCATTGCAAACATATCTGGTGCTTACTTGGCAAAATTGTTTCCTGTTTGAAATCACTCCGAATTCGCTCCAGCAGATAGCACACGAGTTTGAATCACTACCTCCAGCTTCGACTGAGTCTGTCACAGCAGACAAATCACTCTGTACATTGATAGCCCCGGCAACTGAGTTGGTTAACTTGGACATGGATGTGAAGATCTTTTGGGACGACTGTATCCTTTCTCTTCCGCCAAAAAGTGTCGTAACAACATCATCTCCGTCAATTTTCAACCCCTTTCGTTCAATCAGTGGTGTCAATGGGGATGTGTGGTTTTCGCTGGATTCTTCACAAGAAAAACAGCCAGGGGGCGTAACCCTGTCTAGACGACTTCGTGGTGGAGGTGGCAAGTTTAATCTAGCGCCATTTCTCAGGAGTACATCCGCAACTGCTTGGATAGTCTCTAAAACATATTTTATCAGTCGCATCGTTTCAATGTCATCGCGTCCCGCATCTTGTTTCTGAGCGCCGATCAATCGCAACTCCTTTCCTGTCGCAGCTAAGATCTGGAGTGGGGTGAATCCAAAGTATTCACTAAGACGCCTGATGCTATCACCTTCTCCGACTATGCCTTCAAATCTCTCGTTGGGTTCGAAACCACTGGCACAATGCATTGGTTTAGAGTGAAAGGGTGAAAAGGGGGATGGTGCACGCATTAAAAAATCCAAACGGGACAGAACAACTTACTGATCTAGCAAAGTCTGAATCGTTCTGCTTGGCATAGTCAAGGCAAAGATCAAATTAGATAGAATGAAAATCGAAGCAAGAATTAGTCAATGCATGCATAAACTAAGTGTCATCTCACTTCACAATTGCTGGTTCAGATGAGCTAAAATATTTGATGTCGAGATTCTTGAGAGCGGAAAACATGCGCTCCCGCAGCGATATCACAGCTGCGTGAATTGGACAGCCGTATTTTGAACCGAGACTTACACCACCCAACTCGGAGTTTTCCAATGGAAAGCGATAGCAAACATACGAAAGAAGAATCGCAAGTTGTTCATACTTCCATTGGAACGACGTGGAATGGATTGGATGAAGCAGCTTTTTGCTCTCTGCGGTATCTCTCACAGGAAGAAATTGCCCACCCCAGGCATTCAATGCCGACAGGCATCGAGCTAATGCGGAAGAATCATTTCCCTGCGCTGACGCTAGGTACATCGGCGTCCTTCCTAGCGAATCCACAGCATTTGGGCTTGAAAGAAGAGTAATGGCGTCAGAAAATGCATTTGTAACAGAAGAAACTCAGAGCATAGAATCGTGTCAGACTTACTCGGGACGTGTTGGGTGGGTAGCTGATAGTATTATTGAGAGGGATTTATCATCAAGACGTTCCGCACAAAGATGAAGAGGCGTTTGAGCGTCCAGTGTTGGTATCATGCCGTTTGCGCCAGCATTTATTAACAAGCTTACTGTGGAAGGTCGTTTCCGTTCGCACGCATAGATGAGTGGCGTTTTCCAGTTTAAATCTCTGGCATCAATTGTTGAGCTTTCAAGCTTTGTGGCTTCCAGTGCGTCGAGGTCGTCTGACTTGCTGGAATGGAGTGCATTTGACAGGGCAGTCTGCAACAATTTGTCATTGCCCGAAATCACATAAGAATGCAATGTGCCCAACACAACCTGGTGTGTCCATACTCTATGGACATCTTCGAGACCTTCAGTTAAGGAATGCGCGGCATAGAGTGCATTTGATATGGCATCTTCGAACTTTGCTGTTTCGACTATTGAGTCAACACCACAATAAGTAGCCTCGTCACACTTCCCCTTCTCTGGATACAAAACTGCCGATAAAAGCATTGAGCAAGTTGGGGTGAGTAGCTCAAAGAAGGATCTTTTCCGACGGTCGAGCTTTTTTGACGACGACGCATCATCATTATTAAGTGGAACTGATGTCGGTGTTGTAAGCTGAGATAGCCGCAGTTTACAAGTCATTGGATCAATCACATTCTCGGCGACGAGAAAGGAGTTTAAGAGTGATGCCATGTCCTCTTGTGTTAAAGGATTAGAAGCATCATTGATGGGTAAGAGACGGCGCACTTCATCGCTGTCCGTGGGATCTCGCAAAATAAGAATGATATGAGCTCCCTCTGATGAAGGTGGGGATACATCTACAGTAGGAAGAGAAGGATTGACATTTGGAACCTTGAATATTGCAAGTGTTCGCGTCTGGTATGTCTCTGATGACCAGAAAATCTTCTTCTCCTGCGAAACCCGCGTGACAAGACCAGAAAATACGAGACATGGTTGCATCGCAATCCAACGCTTGTTGGTCCACCCTTGCACTCTCGTCTTGGCTTCATCTGATCCGTCGTCTAGTGCATGAATATAGAACAGTCTGTCATCAAAGAGAATGTCACGGTTCAACGACGGAGGTTTCGGGCATTCGGTGTCCTCTGCTCGCTGACTCTCATACATAGCCGACATCTCGTCAATCTTGCCAACATTCTGCTGTGTCTCTTGGGGCTGTATCGCCTCAACACTGTTTTGTCCACAATCCCCGTCTCCAACAGTAAGTGACTCGTTTTCAATAACGGCCTCGGCGTCTGTGTTTGTAGCGACATTTGAAACGGCGTCAATATCAATGATTTCTTGCTCGTATTCACTTTTGATGGTGTTTTCAGTGATACAAAGGGAAGGCTCTAACGCATCTCCGGCATCTGTCGGGTGTTCTGGAGGATTATCCTGTGTTTCTTGGTCGTCTCCATTTTCGGTAATGTCGTTTGCGGCCTGGGCATCATCATTATTGACGGTGGCGGCCGTGTTAGTTCGGTGATCTGAAATACAGCACTCTGATGTTTCGTCCTTCGGCTCGGCACTCAATGCTTCGTGAGTCAGAAATTGAATGCATGGTTAGCCAAGAACATTTGTTTAGAAACTAGGTGTACAGTTCATCCTTACCCGCCCCATCATCAACTGCGTCGTCCTCGGCAATCTCATCCAGCACCTCGAATTGTTTCCTAGGCCAAGATATGTTTTTTCGAAACACGATGAAAGAAGCAAACAGAAAATATGGCGTAAGACTTCAAATACATTGAAATTATATTCTTGGTTACGATATATGCACATTCAATATGAACATAAACACGCGTGATACTCATAGCCTGATACTAAACACACTCAACATAAAAACACCGACAGACGGCAAACAGATAATCAATGAAGTACGTACTCAGAATCGTGTGTGTTTTCAATAGAGCCCTCGACTGCTTCTTCTCCTAATGCGGAGGATGGGGGCACAATACCCATTTCTCTCATGACTTCTTCCCAATTGTGAAAACTTCCCTGTCCCCTTGCCGCAACAGAGGAGATCAAACCGGTGACACTTTCTTCCCCATAAGCCGCAGACCCATATTCAAACTGACGACGAGGCACTCGCGGAGAAATACTTTTATCGTCATCCGTTAAATTCGATGTAAGTTCCGTAGCAACAATAATTGTTATAGGTCGGGGCGCCATCTTTATCAACGCCACGGTATCTCCCCACATGGTTGCTGTTATGGGGCGGCGCAAGTCAACACCTCCTGCCTCTCGTACGAGATCTCCCGTTTCGATCTTTCCTTTCCTCAGAATTGGCGAACCCGGTGGGAGGTCTGCCACAGAGATGACGCGAATAAGCCCGTCGTGTCCGCGGTTGAGTTTGATGCCCATCGCATCAGAGAGGAACACCACAGTCCGTTCGGGACCAGTTGCAATCGATGATGGGGAAGTAGGCGATTGTTGTGGCCAATTTTTCGGCATGGGTGGGATATTAAGCGGGATTTGGAGGGCCTTTATGATTCGTAAAGTCAAGAGACGGTCAGCGTTCGTTTCGGACAGAAAGCAAGCCATACTAAAAGTCGAGATGCTTGACCATCATACTCACTTGTTCTCTAGATACAAATCGCGGAGGTTTCAATTTCGGTATATTCGTCAAAGGCTTCCCTTCCTTCAACGTACTCACAACACTCTTTACTCCAGCACTGACAACACTGGCCCCGCCCCCCAAACTCACCCCATCGGCATGCTCCACACCCAATCCAGCATCCAACGCCTCATGACACTGCTCCAAATACGCCTCGTCAAAAACACTCAATTTCCCGCCATTCAATTTCCACACTCGATCGCACTCCTCAAACGCTTCCATGGCCCCTTGATAATCTTTGGAATAATACAAACTCTTACCGAGGACCGAATACGCCTCCGCAGCACTAACGTCTTCCTCTCCATGCCTCAAAATATGCCGCAATGCCATCAAGGCATCGTTTTTGGCGCTTTCGAACCGTTCCTGCCCGTTCAGTGCGTGCGCTCTTCCCACGTGCAATTGCGGAGTTAGGACTGGATCGTCGGGGACAAGAAAGAGCGCCGCGGAAAAATCATCCACCGCCTTTTTATACTTTTTATGAGTCAGAAATTGCGTGGCGCGACGTTGGAGACGGAGGGCTTCGTCAAAGTCCGGATCGGGTTCGTCTTGTCCCCCCTCCTTGTCCGTTGGGGGGACGGCACTCGACGCCGACGCCATCCCCTTATCCTGGGGAGGATCCACCCTCCTCTGCGCCGGTCCCCCCATCGGACCGGTCTCCACGTACATCATCGTCGGACTCGCTCGTCTCCCCACCTCGTCCTCGGAAGGCATTGCCCTCGGTGCATTCTCCTCGACTCGATTCTCATCAATCTTGAACATGGGCGTATCCCGTTCCTCCTTCGCCACCTCTTGAATCCTCTCGTTCGCCATTCCGCCACTCGCCACCCCCACACCATGTTTATCGGTGACTACAGAATAGGCCACTGTTTGAAACGCACTTTCTTCCCCGAGCGTCACGCCGTCATCTCCATTGCTCGTCACGGTACCACTCGTCACGGCCATGGCCTTTCTCCTCTCCTTCTCCTGCTGCAACGCCAACTTCTCCTTCGCCTTGATCAAATACGCCCTCGTCACCGCCCCATTATGACTCCCACCACCCCCAGCACCACCACCACTCCCACCCACCTCCTCCTCCAACTCCAACCGCAAAGCATCCTCATACGCCTCCACCGCCCCAACATAATCCTTCAAAAAATACAACGCCTGGCCCAATCGCGCATACGCCTTTCCAAAGGTGGGAGCGAGCGCCACGGCACGCCGTGCATCGACGGCGGCGGCCGAGTATCGTTTGAGGGAGAGGAGGGAGGCGGCACGATTGGAGAGAAAGACGTGGGAGGTGGGTCCGATGGGGGAGAGTTGGAGGGCGGCGGAGTAGGCGTTGTAGGCTCGTGTGTACTCCTGAAGACAGCGGGGGCGAGGGGAGGAGTTGGTGAGTGTCGGGAGATGGAAACGGCGCAATAGCAACGACAAGAACAACGACGACGACAACCACCACAAGAGGACGGTGCGTGTCGATAACGAGAGACTCACCTGCGCCGCCATGTGTTTATTCCCCAATCCCTTCATTCGCTCCGCCTCCTCTTGCAATTGTTCCAATTCTTCCAAGTCCAACACGGCATCGTCGCCTCCCATCACGGCGCTCCCCTCTTCTTCTTCCTCCTCTTCTTCTTCTTGTTGTTGTTGTTGCTGTTCTTCGTCGTATGCGTCCTCTCCCAACGGATACCCCAACGCCTCCCGCGCCAAACTGTTCATACGCGAAGGAGTCGGTGAGTCGTCCTCCATTCCTTCCGGGGCCGACAGACGCGGCGTCAGGTGGGGTGGTTCTTGTTCCAAGTCTTTGCTGTAGTGCGGACTTGATGGATGCTGTTGCTGCTGCTCTTGCGACGCATCGTAGGGATCCGCATCGTCGTAATTGTTGTCGTGATGGTAGTCGTTGGCATTGCCATGGTCTTGGGGGTAGTAGTCACCGTCGTCGTCGTAGTCGTCGTAGTCGTCGTCGTCGTTGTAGGCGTCGTCCTCGTCTTGTGGATCCAATGGCAGTCGTCGCGGTGGGTGAGACGAGAGGGGGTAGGGACGTGAAACGTCACCGTTGGAATGGTGGGAGGGTGGCGGCATGGTGGGTATTGGTCTCATTATTTTTCGTTTTGACTGTAATGGTTTGTCAAGAATCTCTCTGCCTCTGCCTCTCTAGTGCTTGTTTGTCATGGTTCTCATGCTTGTGCCAGGGACTAGGTAGTTTCGACGAAATAGAACGGGTACCGAACAATATAACGTTACTGATTCCTACCTTTATTCGAAACGGATACCAAAGCATTTGCGTTGAGGCCCGGCCTTGGTTCAACATAATTATTACTTCTATACAGCATGGGTGTGACAAGAGCACAGTGATGGTATAATAATATGGTTTGCTCCCAGTCACAACAAAGTGGATGGGGATGGGTGGGCATGCATCATTACAAATTGAAAAATCACGGTTCTTCTCCCTCCCATGATGATGAAAACAAGTACATCAATGTGTCTCCGCACCTCCATCAATGAACAAGTCACAAAGACATGACATGTATTCTGACGGTTACAAGAAATAAGATTCAGTCTTTATCGAGTGATTTCGCCAATGTGGTTTGGTGCACCGATGTTATGTAGGAGTTGAAAGAAATTTGAATAAGGCTCTTTGAATCATTTCTAGAGTGCTTATGTACACCAGTCGGCAAGTATTTACATTCATCTCAAGGTATTTATTTGAATAAGGATTTGGAACCAGAATTGAATTACTTGACATTGCTTGGCTTTCTGTAACAAAATTTCACAAAATGTGAAGACAATGCCTCCTATTCTGCTCTTATCCCTTGATTCTTGTGAATTGAAAATGAATGGTAAACCTGCATTGGGAATGCAGCACGGCTGTAACTGTTCTTATCACATTGTGCAGTCCATGTTGGTGGTTTTTGTGAGAGCAGTGATTATAATTGAGACAAGATTGGAAGCTCAACAACTATGAGATCATTGGTATATGGATGCCACCTGATGGGTTTTTTGAATTTTATTGATGATTTTTTTGGCATCTCAAAAAACAATTCTTAGCAGAATTGAATTTGGGCTATTTGAAAATGCTTCTTGGAGCTCATCCGCAATGTCATTTAGGGTCACATCATGATGTATGGACTGCCAACGGTGATGTGATGATTCATACCTTCGAAATGTATAGCTGGAAGCAATCAAGTCAGAGTAAGATAGCTATGGGTACATTACTCTTGAAACACATTCAGGTTCAGTGTCAGCTGCAGCTTGTCATGGAAAGCTCTTTTGCAAACAGACATATCATTTGTTTCTTTAATGACAACAAATTGAACCATTTCATGTAATGTACATAGATAGCTATGAGTACATTACTCTTGAAACACATTTAGGTTTAGTGTCAGCTGCAACTTGTCATGACAAATTCTTTCTCAAACAGACATTTCATTTGTTTCTTTGCTGTAAACATATTTTACCACGTCATGTTATGTACATGTGTTATGAAATTATGCATCATTCCTTTCCTTGATCGATCAACAAGCAATATCCTTCCTGAACAAAATCCTGTTACAATTCAGAGGCCTTATTCCAGCAAAGGTTATGATCCGAAGTTTCCACTGTAAAAATCCCTCGAAGCCTGAGCAATCTCATCCCACGTATTCATCACAAAAGGTCCTCTGGCTGCAATAGGCTCATTCAGCGGCAAACCACCCATTACCAGCAAGCTTGTATCATCCTCACCTGCCTTGACGCGAAGCACACCACCCTTCCTTTCCGTCAATGCCACGGACTGAGGACCCAGTTCGTACACACTGCCGGCCTCGCCGAGTATGCTCGCTTTGCCACGTCGAACGAAAACGATGCAGCTGTACTCTTCCGGAAATGGTAGATCGGCTACGGCGTCGGATTTCGAAAGTATGACATCCCACAACTCCACGGGAGAAAACGTCGAAGCGGGTCCTTTGGTCCCTTGGAATGAACCGGCAATAACACGTACTCTCCCAATAGACTCGGACTGAACCACGCATTCGCCCACCTCCGACGAAGCACCAAAAATCTCCACCGACGGAATATCCCCCTTCAAAATCGCCTGATACCCCGGCTTTGTCATCTTTTTCTCCGCCGGCAAATTCACCCACAACTGACACATCTCCAAAACCCCTCCCATCTCCGAAAATTCTTTCCCATGATACTCCTCGTGTACAATCCCCCGTCCGGCCGTCATCCACTGCACATCCCCCGCACGAATGACATCCCGATTCCCCACGGAATCGGCATGCTCCACCTCCCCCTGAAAGGCGACCGTGACGGTTTCGAATCCTCGATGGGGATGACGTCCCACGCCGCGGGGGTTCTTTCCGGCCTTTATGGGGGGAAAGTGCGTGGGGGGGGCGTAGTCGAACATGAGGAAGGGGGATAATTCTTCGGTGAAGGCTTTGGAGGCGAATACGGGGTGGACGTGGAAGCCGTCGCCTACCCAGTGTTTGGGGGTGGCGGGGAGAACTTGTTTGATGGTGCGGAGGAGGGGTTGGGAGGACATGGTGAGGGATGGGTTTGTGGATGAGTTGGGTATGAGGGAGGTGACGGGGGGAGTTTGATTGAGTGATAGAAGAAGGAATAGAGAGAGGATTGAAGTTGATTTTAGTGGTGATTTATGAGCATAGTTTGACCCGAGATCATTCGTTGCCATTGTTCATCATCGTCGATCGAAGTCTCGTTTTTGCTTTTGTCGTGTTGCTGACCATGGTGTGTCTCTATGAAGCATTTGCCGTGGATCAATTCATTTTTCTTGCAGGAACCGGTTTTTGTTGGCGATATGACGGATTCCTATGTATCTTATATATCAGCAACTTGACGTATCCCCTATTCGTGCCCTTCGAAGATCCGTTTTGTTTATGCACGACTTGCACACAACAAAAGATGTGCTATGGTACAGTCCTACACGATGGATACGCGCTGCAAGACTTTTGAGGAATTCTCTGGGCTACACTCCCAAACATAGTTCAGATTCTTTTCCGTATGATACCTCGAGGCCTGTGCAGGCCCAATAATGCACTCGTGAAAGATGTCAACTCGTCAAAAATTAATAGACGTCTCTCCAAATAATGGAAACCAACAATGCAGCGAGACGGGACAGGCAAATCCTCCTCCGCCAACAGCGTCGATCACGCCCCACCTCCCACCGCCACCTCCAACAACGCCTCCAAAAGAATACCATCCGACTCCATCCCCCGAAAATCCTCTCGTCCCTCCTCCATCCTCAACCCCGACAAACTCTCCAAAACCCCAGCGCCAACCTCACCGCCCCCTCACCCCGTCCACCGGCCTCCGGTCCCGGATCCGGCAAAGGCATCGACGTGCACCCCTTCTCTCGCGGATCCGTCATCGAAGTACGATACATCCAACGCCATGACGAAACCAACGGCGGTGGCGGCGACGACAACAACAACGAGGAGAGCGATTGGTTCGCCTCCGATTCCGACGACGAGGCACCCGTCTACCTCTGCGATATCATCGATCGGGCTCCACTTCCATCGAATACCAAACATGACAAGAGATGGAAATATTACATTCATTATCGGGATTTGAATCGAAGAATGGACGAATGGATTACGGAGGAAAGGATCGTATCGCCTCCTTCGGTGGGGAATGCCAAGGCACGTGCCTTGAAGCGGAAGAAGGAGGAGGAGGAGAGAGAAAGGGTTCGTAGGGAGAGGGCCGAGGGGAGAAGAGACGCTCCTTGATGATGGCTTCTTCGCGAAAAAGGACTACGGAGGACGAGGATGCCGTGGTGAGTGGAGAAGATGACGCCAATTCGACGGAGGAGAGGAGGAAATCGAGACGAAGTGTGTTGCGACGGGTGGCTTCGTCGGACGATACCGATGGCTTACTGGACGCGGCTGGCTCGCAGTTGTTGGTGGAGGGGAATGAAACTCGTGTGACGAGGAGGCAGCGTCGCAAGACTGCCGATGGGGAAGTTATTGCACCGGAATCGAATGCAGATGGTGGTCCACAGGCTGAAGAACAGTTTGTTGTGGATGTGGTGACGACACTTACGGCGCCTACATTGGATGAACACGAGGGTATGGATGAAGCGGCGTTGAAAGAACATGAGGAGGTGACAAAAGTTAAAAACGTTGCGACTTTGGAACTGGGACAATATCAGATGGATACGTGGTACTTCTCTCCGTTGCCCAAAGAATTAATGCCTGGTGGGATGATTGATGTGCTGTATGTGGATGAATTTTCATTGAACTTTTTTACTAGAAAGGTGGAGTTACAGAGGTTTCAGGAGAGAGAGTTGAAGAAGGGGAGGAGGCATCCACCTGGGAATGAAATTTATCGGTGTGGAAATTTGAGTAGTGAGTGATCACTGCTGTACGTTGAAAGAGTATGCAACTAGTTTGGCGTGCGCTGACTTTTCGGTTTCTTGCTTGTATAAAAGTGTTTGAGGTCGATGGGTTCGAGGAACGGATTTATTGTCAAAATCTGTGTTACATTGCCAAGCTGTTTCTTGATCACAAGACCTTGTACTTTGATGTAGATCCATTCTTGTTTTATGTACTTTGTGAAGTTGACGACAGAGGTGAGTTCATGTCATTTTGATGGAGATTTATTTGATGATGATTTTTCAAACAGAAGTCTTACTTGCGGCAAAATTATATCTATCAAGGCTATCATCCTGTTGGATACTACAGCAAAGAAAAATATTCCGATGTTGGCTACAACCTTGCATGCATCCTCACATTTCCAGCCCATCAACGAAAAGGGTATGGCCGATTTCTCATTTCCTTTTCCTACGAACTCAGCAAAAAGGAAGAAAAGGTTGGATCGCCAGAAAAACCCATGTCTGACTTAGGTCAGCAAGCCTACATCCCCTATTGGACCAGCACCATCGTCGACTTTCTGCTTAACCAATCCGGCGAAAGCAGAAGTATGAGCATCATGGACATTGTCAAACAAACGTCCATTATGGCAGAAGATATCATCTTCGCGTTGAACACTCTGGGTATCCTGAAATTCGTTAACGGTGTTTACTTTATTTCGGCAGAGCGGTCACGGCTGGAAGAGTTGGCAAAGAAACATCCCATTAAGGAGCCGAGAGTGGATCCAAGCAAATTGCATTGGACTCCGTACCTGACGGATGTGAAGAGAGATAAGTTTAGCATCAGCAGCAAAAAGCCTTCAGTGGAAGCTGATGCCCCTTCTTAGTCAATGGCGTTTTTCATCTAGGTGACATCTGTCGTAATTCATTACATTCATACTGTCAAGGTGTTCCAGTTCTGTAATTCATTACGACACAAAAACGGGACCGCATTGGCCATAGGCTCACTATATTCTAGGACTGCCATTATTTCACGATTAACTTAAGCCGAAACGCACATGGATACTTAACACTGTATGTATTAAGACAGATGATGTACGTACATTCTAATGTTATAAAATTAGCTTACAATGTTTAAGTCCAACAGTAAAAAGCGGGGCAAGACTTCAATGGTATCGTTTCTCCAGGCTTTCGTGCACAAACGTCATTAATCCGTTCTTGTAGGCACTACTGGCCTTCTTGCTAGAGTTCTTAAAACTACAAGCAATGCCTCAAGAGGTTACAACCTTTCTGGATCAGAATAGTTCGTGTGACCGTACAGCCAAAGATGGCATGCTCGCGGCATCATCTACATCGAAGCCTTCAGATTCAGCTAGCGAAATGATATCATCCTCATTCGCCACGTCATCAATCCATAAGTTCTTAATAACACGAGCTTTCTTCTCTGTGAAAGGACCTGAAGGTGAATGCGTTCCGAGCAATGCCGCCAATGCACCCCATGCAATTGCCGAGCTCGCGATGCTTTCTTTACCTCGTGAGAGTGGCGAGCCCCTGGTCTGAGTGTAATCGTCAGTGGCTGGATCCACTGCAAGGTCGTCGAAATCATCTGTCGGTAGAATCGATACATCGTCACTATAGTGATCGTCTTCGTGCGGAGCTTGCAGACTGGGAAGCAATAGATCGAAGCTAAGATCTTCGCCGCTAGAGATTGTGTTCTCAGGGCAAGGACGACTGTTGTCGTGACTCGATAAGGATCCTGCGTTCAAAAGGCTGAGGTTGGTATCTCTCGTAGTAGACTTACTTTCAACAGAGGGAAGGAGGACTTCGTCATTACATGACAGCCTGGACGTGACTGGACAAGGCGCTTCCAAGAAATCAAGGAAACGGTTGTAGTCTTCATCAGTCAGGGACCTCCTAAAAGGCTGGACGTCCAGTGGGTCGGTTGTTACCGTACTTGTCGGCGTAGTTTCCGGTCTCAGACGATTCAGTGGCCGTAGAGGATTCTTCAAAACTAGAACTGGAGGTCATTTGCGTGAGATCTCCTTTGGAAAACACGTTTCTGACGCGACAGTTGTCAAACCCCTTGTCCTTCATGGCCCCCAGTGACTCGGAATAAGGTGACGCGACGTTGTGAGGTCGTAGCGAAGTCAACATGGAACCTTCTATCACCCGTTGCTTCATGCCATCCGCCCGGCTCGAGTTGACCTTGTTCGTGAGCCTTGCCAAATTCGTTGATAGAGATGTCCAGCGCTTGCGATTTTCGAGAGTCCCTCCAGCATGGTTCTCAGTTCTCGAGTTGTTCGACATGCAGTTCTCCATGGTTAGAAGGATAGCGAGTATCGTGAAGATGTGATATCTTGTTGGCAGCAGGTGGCGTGGTCGATGTTTGTGTTCGGCGGCAATTTTTAAGTTTGGAATCTTTACTTGACAACAACCTCAATAAAAAAGATGGTCTGTTGTATAGTTCAATCCTTCGACGTCAGCATAAGACTGAGCTGGTGGATTGGATGACGATTTTTCAAAAAGGAATCAATATATAATATTGGATGTGTCAAGTGACGAGATAGTGACGACGATGTTTGGTAGCTTGCGTCATTAAGTCGTCATAATAACAGATGTTCTCTTCTTGGATGCATCCGGCACAGTGATGACGTATGCTAAACCAACCACCTCCAAAATTTCGAGATTTAAGACCGTTGTCTCTCTAGAGGGCTAAATGGGCGGGCTATAACCTCGAGTAGTACCAAAGCCCTTTATATTATTAATTGTCTGTGCTAAAAAATTAAGATAGCAGTTGATAACAGTGCCACTGTCGCCATTTATTTTATTGCCCTATATTTTTTCTAGGCCCATGATTTTTATGTCATTGTGTGGGCACTTGATTCTACATCTTTATGGGGTTATGATAACTTGCAGCAATTGATAAAACGACACGGCTGTCATTGGAAGCAGAAGGGTTAGGGATAGGAAGCTTCAGGATTTTAAATAGATTACAGTGCACTTTAACATTAAGATATCGATTCGTACTTTAATAACTTTATATGTGCTTTGATGTTCTAGTTGATTAAAGTGTTTCTGTTGTTGAATTTTTGAGTTATCATGAGTTTTTGTGTGATAATTGGTAATTGTATCATGTTGTTGATTGTTGCTTCATGTTTGTTGATTGTATTGTTATTATTCAGTGTTTGTATTTTTGTGTGGTGGTTTTTGTTGTTGAACTTGCCATCATTTCATAGTTAATGTCATGTACTTGTGTATGTTGTTGTCTTGTGACTCTAGTAACGGCCAATGTCGGTTGTTGATTGGAGCCAGAGTTTGGTGTGTGATAATTGTTTATTATTGTATTGTGTGTGTTGATTGTTGCTTCATGTTTGTTGATAGTGGTGGTATTAATCAGTGTTTGTAATTGTAATGTTGTATGGTGGATTCTGTTGTTACATACATGAAAAATATCTTACAATCTGTGCCAAGTTAGTGATGCTAACATGGGAAAAAGTTATATGTATCCAAGTACAGAATGTCATGCCAATTTCAATTCAATTTGGTCCCGATGCACCTTCGATTATGCCTGTGTGTTGTGTGTGAAGTAATGTGTGGTAAGTTTTGCAATGAATTGACATAACGCAGCAACCAACCCAAGTTACAAGGAGCTATACATGTGAGTGTGTTGCTGTGGAGAAGGAGAAACAATTTATGAAGGCTTTAGAATATCCTGGGTTCATTTTCCAGATAAAAATACGAATGTCATCAAAATTGGCAAAAGATGCATTATATTCCATAGGCGCTTATGAACTGAGATAAACGTAGATTTATAGACCATTTCCTAGAGGAACAGAGCAAAATGGGTGGGCTATAATCTGGAGCATTCCTTTATACTATTTGTCTGTGCTAAAAAATTAAGATAGCAGTTGATCACAGTGCCACTGTCAGGGCTTATTTCATTACCCTATATTTTTGCTAGGCCCATGACTTTTATGTCAATGTGTTGGCACTTGCTTCTACATCTATATGGGTTATGATAACTTGCAACAATTTACAAAATGACACAGTAGTCATTGGAAGCAGCAGGGTTAGGGATGGGAAGCTTCAGGATTTGAAATAGATCATAGCACTTTAACATGAAGATATAGTAACTTAAATATATTAAATCTATGTACTTTATTGTTCTAGTTGATTAGAGTGTTTCTGTTGTTGATTGTTTGAGTTATCCTGAGTTTTTGTGTGATAATTGTTGTTTATTATTGTATGGTGCTTGTTGATTGTTGCTTCAAGTTTGTTGATTGTATTGTTTTTATTCAGTATTTGTATTTTTGTGTGATGGCTTTTGTTGTTGCACTTGCAATTTCATTGTTAATGGCATGGACTTGTGTATGATGTTGTCTTGTGGATCTCTTGATGAGCAATGTCAGTTCACAATGTTGTGGTGTTTACAGTTTTGTTGTTAATTATTGTGTCGTTTTCTTCATCAACATCAACCTGTTTGCATGGTTGCGGTATACGCTTTCTCTGGTTGCTGTTTTTGTTATGGTTGTAGTAGATGTGATTTCACGAGTGACGTGGTTGTTGTGGTTGTGACATTGAGCTGCAGCTGTCTTTGTTTCTGTTTTTACTGTTGCTTGAGAAGTTTGTCCTGTGACAGTGTCATCCAACCTACAAGGATGGTGGATCATATGGTCCAGTTTGTGCTTTTATATTTTTTGTTCAAGTGATTGAGTTAGATGAAATTGCAGAACATGACAGTTTTGAGAAAGCTTGACACGTTTGATGAAGAGGTCACTCATCTATTGAAAACTTCAATCTGCTAAACCAAAAAATAGCTCTTCTTCATGCTAGCTCTCTCAATCACCTTTGAAAGTGACAGTTACTCTTGTTTGGAATTTACCTGGGAAATCCTTATGAAGAGACTGTGATGTGATGACATGTGGGGTTGAAAGATTATGTATTTACTTTTGACTCTACTGAAAGGCAATGCAGTGTGAATTACTCTAGTATTATCAGAAACTTACAACCAATGTTGTAGTTGTAACTTCTCTGTGGAAATTTCTCGCCATTTAATAATCTTAGATAAGACACAATCTGTCATTCACTTGGCCTGACTGACCAGTTAATGAATTTCTTGAGGTAAGTTGAAAAATTGCAACTCAATTTATTTCTGTTATGAGCAGGTCAGGAGTAGTAGCTTTGCAATCCAACCTTTGTTTGTCCTGTTATTTTCCCTGTTGTCAGCAGAAAGAGGATGGCGGATGAGTGGCGCCTTGGTTACATGATACCTTGACCAAGGAAACTCAAACTCCTCAGTTGACAAAGCGGACTGATATTGGTGCCAAGCTCTCTACGAACCAGAATGGCTTGTATGCAGTGTTGGACAAGTGGGAGTGTAGTCTGAATGAGGTGAAGCCAGCAAAGTATTTCACTTTTCATTAGAGAGGGATCAATAAGTTTTGCTATTGTTGATCTGAATCAGGATACATCTGATACTGCAATTTAATGGATGTGTCTCTTGTATGGTCAGGGGGGGCTGATTGGCTGACAATGGAAGCTGATGGTGTACAAAGGGTTCAACAAAGTCAGTAAATTGTAGTTTACTTGTTCATTTCTATTGAACCTGGGCAAGAGTGAGACAATTATGAGGATGGTTGGGGGGCTCTCAATGAGTACATTAATTGCATTATTAGCATTCTATTTATAAAAGAGTAATAAGTAATATTCTACTAAAATGTCTGCACTGAAATTTAGTGAGATAAGTTTTTAGTCTTTGTTGTTTTTAGTGTCATTAGTTATAAACTAGGTTGCAAATTACCCAGTAATTCCCCGGTGATTTAGGATTACCCTTTTTGGAGGGAAGGCTGTTCTTGTTGCAGTGAAATTACTGTCCAACTAAAATCAATTTAGCGTTAAGTAAAATGAATTTAGGGTTGGGGTTAGAGAAATCAATGAGACTCCTCCTGCCAAACTACTGGGGAATATACAGTAATTCTGGGGGAATCACCATGATAACTGTGACAGTAATATTTTGGGGGTTTTGGTGACAGTAACAAGAAAAGAAATTTGTAATGTAGATTATTAAGCATGACTTCCATTATTCTTTTTAAACTAAGCGTAATATTATTGTAAGATTTGAGTGCAATTTTTAATAGGTAATACAAATCTTTCTTTGGATGCTGGTAATTATGACCTGTGAATGTCGAACCCAAATATATCCTTCATACTATATTTTTATATTCTACATTTATCTGTTGCATGAGTTCATCAAGATTCTACAATAGTGGTTGTCAAACAATTTTCAATGATCATGATCATTGCAAAAATTGTTGACTCCCACTATTTTGGTGATGTGGCATACTGCTCAATGTATGTAGATCTTATGTTATTGTTGTTAATTTTTTCATGTTCACACACATTTTTTACTTTTCTGTTGGGGAGAAAAGTCCTTCTAAATCAATAAGTTGATGTAATTTTGTCATATCTTTTTTCATAATGATCATGATCATGACCATGAACATGAACAAAAAAGTTCATGATCATGATCATGATCATGATCATTACTGTAACTTTTTTATGTTACAAAACGTGTGGCATCATCCCCCCTCACAATGACCCATAAGTTTCACAAAAGCTAAACAACTCACCAGGAACAAGTTTGAATCTACTTGTCAGTGCCCATCATTGATACTTATTATCCGTCTCTTCTCCCTTCATGATGATATATCAACACCTAATCCAGACGACTCAGGATCAAACCTTGGTAGCTGTCTTGTCAACTGCTCTCTCAACACTATTGCCTGTTCGCCCTCCACTTCCGGTCAGAAATACAGAGCAACATGACATGATTCCTCGGCTGTGTTGTGAAGGCACATAAAAACAATCAATCAAAAAGGTAAGGAATCCATAATGGAGTCATGCTGGGTGCTAGTGGGGTCAAACTTTCTTCCCAGTATGTGTGTGATCACCGAATTTGGCTGGAAGTTGGTGACTATGTGCGTTAAGTAATACTACGCCACGGAATTGCCAAAATAATGAGATAATGCATTTCTGTAACGAATATGATCATGAAAAAAAGTTTGACAACAACGTGGGTCTTAGAGAAGAAGAGAGGGTTTGAACAAGTGGATGATTATCAGTTGCATACACTGTTGCATAATCTGCATATATGGGTGTGCTCTATGTTTCCTTACATACCAGAGGCAAACTGGACATTTGACAAGGATTGGGTAGAAAAAGCGAGTCTGCCGTACAATTAATAAGTAAACCAATATTACATAGCAGGTACTTCGTGTTGAGTTCTATTGGCATTTTAAACTTGGATTGCTCAACAGACAGGCTACATTCGAAGAATGTTCGAGGGATGCATGTTGATTTGATGATTCTATGGGACCAACATTATTGCTTTCCAACCACAGTGCATTGCACCTGTAAAACATGCGACGAAGTTGACATCACTCTTGAACAAAGACAATCATCGACTCCACTCAATGAATGAGTCTATCACTACATCATGTTCCTTGGATTGTGATACAGACTCACAAGAAGAGGCATTGTGAATAGAAGGACTTGATGGATAGCTACCAACTTGAGACTCGGCAACAAGTGATGGAACACTATTAGAATCGTCGACGCACGAGCCTTGCGAATGCGCCAAAGACACCAAGCCGTCATCGTCATCATCACCTGCCCACAAATTCTTAACATGACGATTGCTCTTCTGAAGAACACATGAAGGGGCAGGCAAGCCCAGCAATGCTGTCAGTGCCCCCCACGCAATCGTTGAGTTTGTGATGTCTCTTTCGGTGTCTATGAAAGGTGCCTCCTCCACACATTCACAACTATCATCTGAATCCACCTGAAGAGCGGACAAGCTTAGATCATCGATACATGCACACTCTTTTGATGACGATCCCGCATCATGGGCAAGGTTTCCAGAGTCACAATCATTTGGACTTTCGGAAGGTGCGAGAGAAATGAGGTCGTCATTTAAGCTTCCGTCATCATTGGTCCAATAATTCTTCACTGCAGGCCTATTCTTCTGAAGCACACATGTGGGTGCAGGTAATCCTAGCAAAGCAGTAAGTGCACCCCATGCAAGGGCTGAGTTCGTAACTTGTTCTTTGTCTTGTAACATCAAGTTCAACTCAGTATGTTCACGTGAGTCACAGGCCTCGACATCAAGAGCAGACAAGCTCAAATCTTCGACAGAGTCACAGTCGATCGTATTTGACGCTCGCAAGTAGCCAGCCTCGACATCATCAGAGTCATCAACAAACGATCCTTCGGAATTTGACAAAGAAATGACATCATCATCTTCATTAGCAGCAGCATCTGCCCACAAATTCTTAACTGGACAACTCTGCTTCCGTAGAACACATGATGGCGCTGGCGATCCAAGCAATGCTGCCAAAGCACTCCACGCAAGCACAGAACTTGCATTGTCTTCGTCCTTTTGATCTATACACGTATCGTTCGTATCAATTCGAAGCTCTGACAAACTGAGTTCTTCCATCAACTCTTCATCTCGAGACAACGCTGGCAAAATATTACCTTCGGATGATTCATCGATTTCGGAAGCCGGTAACGAAATTATCTCATCGTCGTCATCTGCTGTTGCGCAATCAACCCAAAGGTTTATCGCAGGGCTTCTCTCTTTCTTCGGAAGAACACACGATGGAGCTGGCGATCCAAGCAATGCTGCCAATGCTCCCCATGCAATTGTAGCGTTTGCAACCTCTTCGCTGTCATGTGGGACTGATACATTTTCGGTTAAGGTATCATCATAATAGAAATCGAGGACCGAGTCGTTGTCAGACTCGCCTGCGGGGGATGATACAACAACTGAGTCTACGAGCCCTGAGTTAAAGACAGCTTTGTCCTCGGAGTAAAGGAGGGGCTCTATCAAAGCACCCTCGTCGACGTCTGGGATGGATGAGCTATCATTTAATTCGTTGTTTTCGTCAGTCTCATCCCGGGACAACTGAGCGAGAAGGTTTATCCTTTGTTCCAGTGTCATGACACAATTGTCAGCGTGAGAACTTGTCATAGGTTGTACTTCACTGCCACTGGGAGGACATGACGGGGAGACATCACCAAGATCAACGTCGTCGATGTTGATCACATCATCATTGAGCTCGTCTGTGGCATTGTGGTCTAACCATAGATTGGACGATTGATTGCACCGTCGTCTCTTTTGAGCACGCAGAACAGACTGTGGAGCCGGTGAGCCCATGACTGCCCCCAACAAAGTCCATGCAATAACTGCATCAGACAGCTCTTTGTCGCTGGTTGAATCCTGCGGAAAAGTGACTTGATTAGGATGATCCTTCGAACTTGAATCACAGATGGAAGGAATGCTGCTCTGACTCTCGCTGTCACAATCTTCTTTGCATTCGTTGATTTTGCAGCTGCTGGGTAACTTGAAGACGCTACTTTCCGTTGACTCGTTAACGCCATAGCAACTTGGTAACTTGAAGCCACTACTACTCGGTGACTGGAATGTTCTTCGGTCGGGTGACTTGAAAGTGCACTTGCTGCTGGGTGACTCGAAGCCTCTTCGGTCGGGTGACTTGAAAGCACCGTTGCTGCTCGTCACCCATGAGCCACAGCTCCTGGGTGACTTGACAGAGGCAACGCTGGAATTGCTTGAGCTAGCCTTCTGAAGCGATTCGAAAAATTTGATGCCAGCAGATGCCGAGAGGACGTGCTCTTGATCTCGATCATCCGAGCCATTAGCTTCGTCAAGGGTCGGATTAGGATTGAATGATGGGATGAAATATTGCTCGGTGGCAAGTCTTGGATGAGGATTCTGCGGCGGAGGGTTGGATTCGGTCGACGTCTCTTCAATACCGACGTGCGACATGGGGTCCACTTCGTCTTCACTGTTTTCTAGACTACGAAAGTGATCGGGGAATGACAAGCCTCCAATGTAGGGTGCATTCTCATCGAAGTCGAAGGTAGACTCAACAAAGATGCCCCCATTGGATTCCGCTGAATTCGCTGCTACCGTGGACTCGACGTGATGCGTGGGTGGGCTTGGAGATCCGCGTGAACTCGAGAATGAATCGTAGGAAAAAGTTTGTTTCGTCATACAAAGGACGACCTTGGATGGGATTCGCACTATCTTTTTGGAGGACATGGGTTTCCATCGTCTGCGCCTTCCTTGAATCGATGATTCGTTAGTGAGAGGACCGGCCGCTGAGCCTTTGCCCATCTTGAAAGAAAGTCTTGATGTACTGGACGAGCCCGTCTTGAAAGTAAATGGCGACGAGCGCATCATCTTCTTCACAGGACGAGACTCCGTCGCCCCGAGAAGTGGCTCCAAGGCATTCATCGTCGCGACGGATGAAATATCATGGTCGTTTCTGCCGGGATGTTTGACAGCAGCGGCAAAGGAGGAGGTAGAAGGCTGCTTGCCCCTCTTAATTCCCGAAAACCGATGCTTCCTGATCGTGGCCCAAGTCGAAGTGCTGCGAATCGACCATCGCGATGTTCCGCCGGTGCTTTGAGCGTCATTGTTCTTAGAGGATGGTGGTTTGTGAGAGACGAGCCCAGTGGTGGGAGGCTGTCTGTACCGGCATGATCGTCGGGAGGGTGAACTCATTGGGACGATTCGTGCGAGACAAGTGCTATCAGTAATCGAGATTACAGATTTCAGGAGAGCCTTCTTATCGTAAGATGGCGCGATTCCAAGAGGGTGTTCTATCCATTAGTGAAACAACGCCATATGACGCATACCATGACAAGCTTGGTGGTAATTGACCTTTGCTTGTGTATTAGTGAAATCGATTCAAACTGAATTGATTTCGCTGCTATAGTACGAACAGGGTACGAACCAGCCTCGCACCACCCGTGCTTTACCGGTTGCAGAAGGGAACAGCGCGGTAGGACGCGGGGCAGGTGGCTCCGCCTCCATAGGCCACCATGTTATTATCGTACCTCTCATAGTTGCCAAGAGTGGTATGGTGTTCGCTAGGACGTTTACTCAAGCTTTTATCTAGGGCTATGACCAGCCTAGAATTCGCCTGTCAACTTGTGACGTCATCTTTGCTTAACTCCTGAAAACATGTAGTTATTCCTACGTGGAAGAGTTGTCGATTCTCGCCAAAAATGTCGCTAGAACCCCACACGTCACCAGGATACTCTCACATCTTTCGCAGCGAACAAAACTTCAAGGCAGACGGAATTTAAGGTGTATGTACAATACGATACCCTTACTGTACAATATCTACATTAGGTGGTAATTGTACCACACAATAATGTATAATATTATCATTGTCCCCAGATTGTCCCCAATAGTCTGCAAGATTTTGAGAGTTGAATCCTGGAGCCATCCTTCGTTCACACGTTTCACGAGAGAAGTTGTAGGATACGGCAGCATCGACGGCGGCAACACGTTGTCCCAAAGAACTATGCCACTTCGACGAATCACTGCAATAGCTTGGACAGTCTCACCCGTGGTGGCATTCAGTAACTTGCCAATTCCGCCCGCCGTCCCAATCCCACGTCAAATACCCCATCTCCCGAAAAGAACAAGAATATTTTTGTTTGCAGGACGAGTAGAAACAACAACAATGATGAAGATGTCAACAATCCGCGTGATAATTTGGGAAGGGCCCTGAGGGGGTTTCAATCATCGGCATTCAAGGAAGAAATAGAAGTGGGCGATACCGTAGTTTGCAAATTCCCCATTCCGAATCTGGGCATATATGAGAATACGTCGTACGAACTGCGGTCTGTTTATGCACAATCGTTTGATGAGGAGACACAATCCATTGTCAAAATGCAATTAAATGGGCTGAATGATCCAATACCACCTGGAAGTGCGTTGTATGTCATTTTATTTTCACCGAACCACCATACGGATGCAGTGGTGGTATCTCCTGAGGAGGTGGGGCTGTCATCGGTACGGAGTGAATTGGGGGATGCAGCTTGGCTTGCAGTTCCTGGATTCTTTTGGGTGTTTGTTGCTTCGAACTTTTACAACATTTATCATGAGAGAACTGGCGGTACTTTCATGGATGCGTTTTGGGGCAGATAAAATTATGCCTCATTGCTCAACTACGAGTGAGATGGGAGCTTTATTACTCGCATTATGAATTAAAAGAATGAATTTCTGCTAAAAAATGACTTAATTTGTTTATGTTGCAAGTCTAATATGCGTTTTGATGTACCCCAAGCATTGGAGAAACTATACACAAGCAAAGATGATCAAGCTTATCTTATTAATTTTTTAATTCTTGATGAATCTAGTAACTTGGTATTTTTCAGCAGTTTTCCTGTAATTGTTTAATGGTATATCATCTCCCATTTGCCTCCATGGCCACCAGACCTAGCAACCCTCCTATCGCTTATAACTTCATTAGAATACAATAAGTGTTCCACATAGCATTCGTACACGTGTCCTAAACAATGATGCGATTGCGCTACAAGTTCGTGAAACTCCCCACCACATGTTCAATGATGATACTCAAGGCTGTGTAGTATTCTTCAAGGCCAGGTGCCAAAAAGCAATTGATTGCTTGAATTTGACCTAAATTTTGGTGGATTGGAGCAAAATCTTGTTTCATTCTCTTTTGCTTTCATCAATGTATTGATGGGGGGAATTCCGTACTCCTCAAGAAATGTAACTCCATCAAGAACTATCCCAGCAGTGATAACCTTGCTTTCTCAAGATTCTGGAAGGCATGTTCATGAATCTCTCTTATTGTTTCCAGACCAGTTTGGCTACTGGTATCCAATAATGACCATTGCAACTCGTTATATGTGCTAATGTTTAGAAATGATTTTCCAAGTTCAGAATACAATGGGTCCACTGCAGGAAATACACTCACACGGAACTTTTCGCAGTTTTGTCGTCTGGTGGCCACTTCTTCAATTCCTCTTCAACGACAGTGTCCAGATACTAGCAGAGCATCCTTGATCCATCATTGTGGTTCCCATTTGAGATCATATGGAGTACATGTTTACAGCGAGTGTTGCCGTTATTGCTAGGTAGAACGTGATCACTCATGAGAGCATAATAGTCCCCCATCCAATATGTGTTTATTTTACCTCCACTTTCCAGGATTGATGCTGTGTTCATTATCCACAATTAAGGAATGCTTTTACCGTGTATACCGGGCCAGCTGCGGGGAACATGAGAGTGTGAAAGAGATAGGGGTGCTCTTACAGATTCCATTTACTACCCGTGGAATTTTTGTCAAGGAGAGTCTGGTGAGTGGCTATGTCTGGTTGTGAAGAAGATGTTTGGACGGGCTGAAAATTTGTCACATGAGGCCAACTCTAATTCTATATATGTTTCAGGATGTCGTGCCATTTTCAATCAAGTGATGCGAATCATTATATTTCTACATCTTTTACATCACACAAAGACCATGGCAAGAAGCATGCCATTATTTATCTATTAGCTGGCACCAAACAAACTGCTCATAAATCTACTAGCAGAAAAGCTCCCTGATTACAGCGTTCCCAAGGCTGCTTGAAGAATTGCCCCTGCAACAGGAGGGGTCAAAAAGCCTCATCGTTATAGTCTTGGCACTGTTGCACTCAAAATCTGTGGCCACAAAAAAGCAGAGATCTTCTTATTCGCAAGGTGCCATTCTATCACCTTGCAAGAGAAGTTCTGTAGGATTTAAATAAGCCAGGTTCCTATCAATATTTCAATGCAAAACATTTTCAGGCGATTCATTGTGAGCTATGCAAGAATCTGTGGCAGCTGTCAGCATCCAACTTTTGAGGATGCAAACTTATGTGTGATCCCTGCCAGGAGGATCACCATCATGCCAAAAGACATGTAACTTGCACTGCAAATAAGAGGAGAGTCTGATTTGATGCGCGACTAATGTATTTATGACGGCTAAAAACAATAGGAGTACTGTGTATCCTAGAGGTATCATGATACCCAGCCGGACAGACAGTCAGACAGTGGATTCCAAAAAACTGATTTTGAGTAAATTAAAAACAAGAATTTTGGAGCAACAACAGCAGTAGCTGGCCCTATTACAGTACTGTAGAAACATACCAATTTTCTAGTGACTGATCCCGTAACATGGTGGTTCTTGGCATGGAGGACTCACATAACATTACTACATCCCGTAACTATATGCTAAACAACAAATTGCCAAAACAGTTATACACTCTATTGTTTTTGGTTGGATTTTTATTCCTTACACAGTTCCTATAACCCTTTCTTTCACACGTTATTGGTTGGTCCTTATTGCACATGTGCAATTGAATATGTTATGTTGGAATCCTGTAGTTATCTTGTTTGATTTCACTCTCTGTATCCCCTTGGAACTTGGTCACTCCTTTCTTTCTTCCTTTCACATACATTATTTTCCGTTCCCTATCCAAGCTGCCTGCCTTAATATTAAACTGTGTTCTGTTCTGTCTATGTACTTTCACACCCAACCTCTTTTGCATGTTCTCAATTCTCACTTTCCCCTTCAAATTTGCTGGGAGACTTGCATATCTTTTGGCATGATGGTGACCCTCCTGGCATGGATGGCAAACACATTTGTACCTTCCAAGAGTCCACCTCAGAGGCCTCCTGTGCTGTTGCCATTGCAGTGGCTGTATAACACAAATCCCATTTGAATACCTCCGTTACTTCCCTCGCAAAGTGCTGGAATGGTAATTTGCGAATCAGAAGATCAGTGCTTTTCTTGTACTAATGAATCTCATGGAGTGCCACAGTTCCTGGACAATAACGATGGGGCTTCTTGACACATCCTGCAGCAGGGGCACTATTGCTGGCCACCTTTGTCACAAGCTGCTTTGGGGGAGCTTTACCACCAACCTTCTCATGGGACAGTTCCTGTTGGCAGTTGAGAGAAAGGCAGGCATCAGTAATGCAACTGCCCCAAATCACTGCTCTCCCAGGATCAACTGGGTGAGGTGATGCATGGAATATCTAGTACACCATGCAATACCTTGTTCAGTAGTGTAAATCTCATAATAAACATGTTTCCACGACATGTATCTACCTGTTTACTACATAATATTAAATTACATGAAAACGGCTTAGATCACTATCAATTGATAGCCTTCGCGCGACCAGATCAGATTGTCTGTCCATTGCTCTACCATCCATCATCCATCAGCAGTCTGTGTGTTGACCATGGTAGGTTCATCTGTCCGTTGTCCCTTGTTGCTTGAAGACGTCCAATCTTGGTGTGTTACACGTGGCGTAACTTGTGCTGCCTGACCCCAAGAGTAGAAACAGCCACAGCTGAGCCCCGAGTTATGTACTCCGCCAGTTGAAGTGACTTTCACTCACAGGCCGGCACATGTACTTTTAAACACCTAGCCAAGAACTATTCCCCTGTACGTGAGTGAGGACTAGATCCCACTTGACACGGCCATACTCTGCTTTTGTTAGCAGAGTGCGCATTTAGCACTTAGTGCACTTGGCGGGGAAAAAGACCACTCGTGACGTATCATACGCAGTTGTGGCAACAAGCTTACTTGCCTAGTAGCTCGTAGCAGCCCCTCATTTGATGAGGAGGCAATAAACATAAATGCCTTGGTTTATTTTTTATCCGAATGAGCAATAAGTGTGTAGTCTATTTTTAGACCTAAAAACACGATTAGACTTAAAATTAGTCCATACCCGTAACCACATGCAGCTGCAGTGACACCACGGAGTATTATGTACTTCTAGCCAAATAGGCAGTACAATAAAAGATCTTCTTAATAAAAGATCTTCTTGGGTCCAAAATGACCTTATGATGAATCAAATAGCCTCTAAGGCCTAAATTGCTTACACGTGACCCCCGATAGGTTTCGGTCACTTGAAAGACTCATGAACCCCCCTGGAAGTTCTTGTCTCTGATGTGTTGTGTACTCCAATCATCCAGCTCCCTTGTTTGTTTGCATGGTGATGGTGGGAGTACCGGTTCAACACTGCCCAGGCAAAGGTGGCGCACAGCTCTCAAGTTTCAAGTGTGTCAGACACATCCTCAAGTAAGAGAGAATGAACGTGCGCAGGACATAGTCCCACGATCACGGATCAGCCCCATTCACAAGAGAACCCATTACTGTACAGCCCATTTTATGAATCATGTAGTTGCACAGCCCACATGCTCACACAATCTCAAAAAATGACCACATAGAATGTGTCCTAGTGTCATAGGGCTCACCCCGTGATCCCAAAGGACCAGCCTAGGAGAGAACATTGTTCTACTCCGCATTGGGGCATAGGAGCGCAATGTATTGCTGCATCCTGGTCAACATCAGAGCAATGAGGAGTACTATCTCCAAGTCCCTGTAGACATGGGGGCGCAAGATGGACCCATAAAACGAATACCTGTCATGCCCCAGAAATACTCTTTGTGCAAAAATGCTGCGCACTTTTTGCGGTCTCGCAGGAAAAAAACATGCAACTTGCTGATTTCTTTCTGAATTCCTAGTAAAAAAAGGGAGAAAAGTCTACAAAAATGAGAATTCCTCTTATGTGGTATCCCTTTCATGCGCATAAGCAACCAAGCTTCGCAACAAAGAGGTCACATTATAAGAAAAGCTAGTTGGCTTGCAAATTACCACTACACATCCTGTGGTCCGAGGAAAATTGAATTCAGCGCCCAAAAAATAATATTCGGAGTTATTTAATTTTAAATTAAAATAGCTCGTCAGAAAAAATCTTAACCAGAATTCAACTGTCAAGTTTAAATAACCTGACCAATTTTAATACCTTGCTACATGTAAAAATAGAAATAAAAATGCCAAGAAATCTTCTGGCATCATCAATTGTTTTCTCAAGAAGATGAACTCTTCTCTAATGTAGAGAAACATACACATGTGCCATGCTGCACTATTCACAAGCAATGGTATCAAAAAAGCAACTGGAAATCAAACCATGTTAGGTTTCGAACCGCTGACATGGTGTTGCTACAGTAACAGTGGAAGCAAGGAGGGCATAGGTCCAAGGCTTCCCCTGTGTTCCAAAATGAGGAACATACATTTGTTTTCCTTACCCGGCTAGGCAGGTGTCAAACTCTTGGCACATGTAGGATGGGTTCTTCCTACACAAAAGGAAGGGGAAAGTCACACGATGATTGTTAATTGCACAAGCAATAAATTCCTGTCAAAACACAGAGTGACCAAGCCAGCATATGACCTCAGTCTTTGACCAATGCAAGGACTGAGTTATAATTGTTCTAGATTTTTGGACAAATAACAACATAAAATATGTCAAGATCACTTTTACCTTGCCAGTGATAATTGATGTCAAAAGTCTGCTAAAATCTGTGAACCAGAGTTGAAACAAACCTGGGCACAACATACCAAGCCCGTAGCTAACCACTAAAGTGCAGTACTCTTCTTGAGCAAAAGACTCGTGAATACAGAGCTAACCACTCCTGTGAAATACTCCTCTGGGGGGTGAGTAAAACAGAAGACCTTCCAATTAGTGTCAAACGAAAAAAATGACACTCACTTACACTATGAACTCAATTTCATGCATGTTACTGAGGTTTCTTCATGACAAGAGAAACCGTTTGATGAAGTTTTGGTGTGTTTGGAAGAACGTGCCTGTTTACCTCAATTTTTCCGAAGAGGTAAGTTTACAGAGTATAAAGACAGAGTGCAACCAGTCCAAAAGTCAAGAAAAAACAACGAGGACAATATACGTTGGCAACTGGAGGGTTTCATTGACAGCCGCCGTTAGAACTGGCTGTACAAAGACAGAACACCCAAACAAAA
Organism: Cyclotella cryptica; assembly: GCA_013187285.1. Classification (NCBI taxonomy): domain Eukaryota; phylum Bacillariophyta; class Thalassiosirophyceae; order Thalassiosirales; family Thalassiosiraceae; genus Cyclotella; species Cyclotella cryptica. The sequence continues at coordinate 97,469 of JABMIG010000170.1, read as the reverse complement.
ACATGACTGTACATCAAAATTGGTTCTTAAACTAAGTACAAATGGAAAACAAGTTAGGAAAACTGTCCAAACTCAAAGAATCCTTACAGTACTGTAAATATTGCTATGTTCAACTCTACAAACACCATAAGACTTCATGAAAAGTCAACAAATCATAGACTAGATACTGACGCATCTGGAACCCGTTCATGCCTAGAAAAACTGAAGAAGGTTATACCTACTCAGAGCTAGCAACAACAATCATAGGTTTTCCATGTGCCTCACAAGCACATTCAATGGAGTCAATGATGGCCATACTGTTCTCAATAGAACTCATTTGGAGTAATATGATATTCTCCAAAGGCTAGCTTGAGAGACCACCTTAAACAAGGTTCAGATGGACTTACCAAGCAGCGAGTAAAGGTTTGAATGACAAACCAATACACAACATCTCTGCACAAGAAAACAAGGGCTCAATTGCAGACCCCAAGTCTTCTCATGGCAACAGCACCATGCTTACAAGCAGATAAAAACTTGCTAAATATTCACCCATACAGGGAACTCACATGTTACTGGGTGGTCCAGTACAAGGGAGAACCTTAGGCAAGACAAGATGATTGTCTCGCCTCACTCACAACTGGAATTGTAGAGGAGGCGGTACACCGCACACAAAAAAGAGACACATTTATATTGGACATTTGTTACCACAACAAGGCTAGAGCAACACAACTCGGGTTGGGTATGCTGGCATTCTAGTACAGCTTGCTGAACATAGAGTGCATAATCACAGAATAAAAGAGATTGAATCCTTGACTATGATTAACATGATTGGATTCAAAAGAACTGTGTCTTACTAGATAATGGTATCACTGAGACTTGATGACAGTACTTGATTCACTGGTGAGAACTTCTGATGGTTTACTTCAGAATTATCCATGGAGAACACATATGGTATCCATAAGTAGGGACTCATAGAGTCACCCAAACACGTGGGTGTTTTTGCTAAAGACAACGGGATGACCATAGGTAGTGCACATACGTGTTGCACAACAAACCATAAAACAAGCCTCATAATCATATGAGCACAAGAACAAAAAGGATCGACAACCTTTGTTCTTGTAAAACCACAGCACATACAATTGTGAGTATTCCTAGTTAAACGGGAATACCATCTCACACAAAGGATAAGTCAAACATGAACATCTCTACTGAGAGACATGTAGCACCTTGTTGGCATGCAATGCAAAACAAATGCAACACAAGCAGCTATACACAGAAATGTAGTATCGCTTAACTAGCTTAGACAAATCCAAATAGGAAACAACTATTACGATGTAAACATCAAGGAACTTTCACTTCTATGGGTCCATAAGCCATAAGATAATAGTCAACAACAGTCTTTCAAAATATAGAAATAGGTACGCACATGCACATTTAGTTATGTTGCAATGTCATTACCACCAACAAAAGAGTTATACATGTACAGACCTCCCTTGAGGATCCTTGCTACAAAATACAAAAGGATATCATAAACAATGAATCCATACTCTTCATGGTACAAAAAGACATAGACGTTGATACTTGGACCTTCCAATGATTCTAGTCAAAACATTAAGTATGACTTGACATTGTTCACTTGCCAGTAGCTGACCCTTTTGGCAACTATTCCCATGCATACGTAGGGGTGACAGAGCAAATAGAAGGACAATATACTAACACCAAGGATTGCAGAAGATAACAAACAGAATATCTGTACTATCAGCGCCTTTGTATCTAGACCTGGTTCAATATCCACATTGTACACAAATTGTGACAATTAAGGTGCAGTTTCAACACTACACTTTCGGACCATATGCATTTCATTTGGCTTCCCAGTGTAAGTCAACCAGAGTCTTCAAAAATATCAAAACCCAACAAGTGAATAACTAACTAGATATCAACATCAACCAAATCATGGGGATGCTTGGCCTGCTGTACCAATCATGGTCTTGTCAGCAGCTTCTAGTGGCACAATGTTTTCCTACACAAACACCCAGATGCCATTCACTCATACCTACTATGCAGTGCCTATCGCCTAAATGTAGTGTAGCAATCACAAAGATGGAATTGTTGTTTGGCATTCCACTCTTGCACACACACACACACACACACACACACACACACACACACACACACACACACACACACACACACACACCCTCAAAGTTAGGTCACAAATGGTCCATGAACAGCAATGCTTAGTACACAAAGGTCTTTTATCCCGCACAAATATTCCGTCAGTGTAGCAATGATACTTGGACTATCACAAAAAAGTTATACAATAAGACAAGTCAATAAATATGACTTAAGAGAGTACAAACACATCAGCTTTATCATAAGCCATGGCAAATCTCCCTCTCCACAAGAACTTACACTTCATATACTACATAAAATAATATGTATGTACAAAACGTCACAGGCACCTTACACATTTTTAACCTCGACCAACAGAGCAAGTCTGGCTCGTAATTGGATTTTTCCCTGACAGAGGTTTACTTTTCCACAAGCCACGCTAATTCTCCAATCGTGGGGGCGAGTGACATAGCCCAATTTTCTACCTTAACTGGTAGACCCAATGAGCTTCCAACTGGAACCTCCAAAGGTCTTCTTCACTTTGTGCAACACAAAGGAAGTACAAAGTCATAAGATATTAGTTTCTGAGAAACAATATACAAAAGACATTTTCCTTCTTGGGAAACACCCATATACATTATAGGTGTTTCTCAGCCAAAATATCCAAGAGAGGTTTTCTTTCTCAGACACCTTCTCATAGGACAGTTCCTGTTGGCAGTTGGGAGAAAGGGATCAGTCATGTAACTGCCCCAAATCACTGCCAATCTCTCCCAGGATCAACTGGGTGAGGTGATGCATGGAATATCTAGTACACCATGCAATACCTTGTTCAGTAGTGTAAATCTCATAGTAAACATCTTTCCACAACATGTATCTACATGTTTACTACATAATATTAAATTGCATCAAAATGGCTTAGGTCAAGCAGAACCTTCTCAACTAGGCCCAACATGATATCTTTGAGGTAAAGACTCGTGATTAAGGAAGCTTCAGTCATGAACTATTAGTATGCCACCAGTACACTCGGATGATTTTTTCGCTTCAAAGCTTAGCGTGATAAATGAAACTGTGGCTTAAGCAATGTATAAAAAATCTGGTAAGCCACACGTACACTCTTGAAACTTCCGGTAGCCTGCCTGTACACTCTGACATTTTGTGAGTGTACAGGAAGCTTACGGGGTCCCATACACATCTGTGCAGGGCTCCCAGTCAATCTGCTCCCCAACAATGGTGGTCCAAGGGCAATGGGCAGTCTCCAAAAGTTGGGTGGAGTACTGCATAAAGATCGCCACTAGTGCTTGTTTTGGCAGCAGTTGCCATTTTCCAAGACTGGAGGATGGGAGAACTTTCATCCGTTCTCTTATACGAGGCTTTGGACTTTTTCCTCAGCCTTGATGTCTGTCTTACAGGTCCGTGTCCATTCCTCTCTGGGAGATTATTTCTAGAGAGGTCTACACATGGTTGAGGAACTGTTCAAGACTTCCCTCGTTGAAGATGGCAACAGACAAGGTTATCTTGTCAGAGACCTTGATCTTATTTATCACCTCAGGGGTGTCCATGACAGTGGGGATGATTGAGATGGGTGGCTTGGACCTCCCGGAGAGGCATTCTGGGCTTGATTTATTGGCTGACATTTCCTCTAGGGCCTCTACGAGGGGAGTACTATAAAATGAGGGCTTGAAAAGGTTTTGGGTGCCCTGCAGAGGTTAGTTTGAAACGGAATTTTTAATATATCTTTCTTTCTTTCTTTTTTCTTTCCCCCCTTTTTATAAAGTCTTGGTTCCAAATCTTTTGCAAGAATTCTCAATCACAAATTACCTTGATATGTAGGAAGTGTTGATTGCCGAAGTCGATTGCTTGAAATGATTGCTATTTTGACAATCACGAAGATATTTTTTGGAGAGATCATCTATTGTGAACCCGGAAGAATTTGTTGATTGCAAAGAATGTTTTGGAGAGATCGTCAATGACGCAAAAATAATGTAGCGCCGATTGTGAAGAAATTAAAATTTTTGCTCGCAAACAAAAAAAAAGCTCGTACAACTATTATGAGTTCAAAGATGTTGATGGCTTTGGTGCGTGAAGGTCGCACCATGTCTATCTATAGATAGTGACCTGAGCCGTTTAGTTAGAAAAATGTTTAGATCAATTTTTAAAGGTACATCAACAGGGGTCAATGATTTATTTTTATGAGCTTTTTTCTGTAAAAAATGAGGATGGAAGTCCAATGCAAGAGTCTTTCCATCCGTTTCATCGCAAACGAAGTTTGTGTAGGTTCCACACAATGTTGGTATGTTTTTACCCTTCTTGAGGGTGTTCCCTTGTTTGGGGCTGTGAACTTCTGTATTGGGGAGTCCATGCCTCTGTGATCAGGTGCAATGGAGATCTTTTCTTGAGGAGTCCTTGCCACTTGGGATTTTACCTTTTTATTTTATAGGTAAAAGATTCTTCTTCATTTTTAGTAACTAAAGGTACTAAATAAGGCAGGTTCTAGGCCTACACCAGACTGGTCAAAAATGGGGAATATAGACAGAAAAAGCAGATAAAAATATCAACCAGGAAAACAATACCCAAGTAGACTGGCATTACCAACCAGGCAACAAAGTACTGCTGCGTAATGACAGTATCCTCTGCAAAACTGAAAGCTGGTATGAATGTGATCCTAGGATCATCACATTGCAGTTCATATAAATGGCACCAAAAGGGTTCAACACAGAACAAAATCTGAGAGATTGAATATTAGGAGAGTCACAACTTATTTTGACTACATTAAAGGACAGCATATAACATACATCCACCATCTCCACAACATCCACCTCTCCACATCACACTCATGCTTCATCACATGCACGCCATCTTTCCCCCGGCCAACAGTAATCTGGAGGTTTTACTTTTTTGGGCACATGGACACCTTGTTGCTCCATTCATGGCAGGGCAAGTCAGATGAGCCAAGGATACCTACTGGTACTTTGCCCTTAATATACTAATGTCTAGGAACCAGAAGGGCAACAGAAAAAGAATAGAATTGGCAAAGATAGGGAAAAATCCACTTCACTTGGAAAACATCACAGAAAGACTTCAACAATAAATATTCATGTGAAAAACTTCACTTAAATACTTCACTGGTAAATTCCATCTGAAGATGTCAGATTAATCGATTACCAGGCAAACAGCATGATAAATGCATGAGGTCAAGCATGTGTCAGTTTTCATTTTCAATTCAGATCATACAACTCATAAAAATTATTTCCATCAATTGGGATACCCTGTTGTCTACTTCCTTACCTTCAACTACTTTCATCTTAGGTCAAATAGATACATGTAGCCATTCAGCTGTTCAAGAAGGCTGATGAATTTACGTACCAGAACCCTGTTGGATTTCTTCAACCCATTGCTTATGTAGAAGTATTAAGTCTCAGCTGCATCATTACAGAATATGTTCCATAGCTGGAAGTTGAAGTTGGTGCATTCCGTGAATGACCCCCAAGACTGCTTGTGCTTCTCAGGGTGTGCATCCCCATAAAGATCATCCATGGTGCACTGTCAACCTCTTCACCCATGACCTTTTCTCAGGGGCGCTTAGCTTCCTCCATGAGTAGATTGGAGTAAAGGCTGCACACCTGGTTGATGATGGGCTTAACTGCCTTGTTTTCTTTTGTGGCCGCTTCTATTGACTTTTCCACTGCGCTTTTCTTGGGAGGGTTCTCTCCTGGCCCCTTGTAGTCCTCAAAGACTACTTGGGCCATGCAGAGTCTCTTTCTTCACTCCTTTGCTTCCTTACAGACTTTATCATATTCCATGTCAAGGCCTTTCTGCCTGACAGCATCCAGCGCTGCTTGGACGTACATCAAGAACTGCACGGGAGTCCCCCAGGTAGGGCGAGTCTCATGGTGTTGACAGAATTATCTACTGCCAACACCTCTCAAATTACATCCCGTTCTGGAATGTATGGAATGGGTGGTTTACTCTGTCCTTGATTCCTTTCGATCTTTTAGCTTTAAGTCCATCAGGGATTGCCTGAGGCTCATTCTCCTTAACGTGTCACCAAGGCATGGGTGAGCAGCGCTTGAAGGAGCTCTTTGGTGTACCGCTGATGGGCGCTACCATAAAAATTGGTTTATAAGAACTAGCAAATGTCAAAAAATAAATGTTTCTCTTGACCGGAAACTAGTAAATTTTGCGTGTAACCTCTTTTTTAGTCCTCCGTATTTACATCAAATATTCTGTATGGACTGTTTGGTACCAAAAGTGGGTGCGCCAAAGCATGTGGGTGGCATGTTGGTGGTGTGTGGGTGGTGTGGGTGTGATGTGTGGCAAGCTTAAGGGGAAAATGACATAACTCGTGAACCAGAAGAAGTTACGGGGAGCTATGGATATGGACATGTTGAGGCTGATGAGTGCTATGGATTCGAAATGATTTAGATTCTAAAGATTGCGTTTGGGGCCTAAAAATGACAAATGTCATGCCAGTTGGAGAGGGTGGTTCTTATAATTTGATAGTTCTTATAAACCAAATTTTACGGTAATTGCATATGTGTGCGAGACATTGACATAGGCCAATTATCTACTCTAAAACAGTACTCTAAGAGTACCTGAAAGATACCCTTAACTTCTTAGGAGATGCTGGACATCCCCCTAAGTTTTGCAGTCTTGCTAAATAGCAAGAATTGTTTCATTACCCAAAAATACCATTTGGGACAAGGTGCTCTGAGTCAGGAAATACTGACACAGAATCCACATCACTTGAAGATGAAGTAGAGATCCATCACTGTAAGATACAAGAGAGCTCTCACTGTGTCTTTAGCACTGAAATGTACCAGTTCTACAGGGATCTCTACATAGTTTCGTTTTGCCAAAATGAAGCATGTTTGCTTCATCATGGTTCATCATGGTGGATTGTTAATTCACAATATGATCTAAATTAACTCACAAAAATAACAAAGCTGAAAGGCCCACGTCAAGATTTTTAATACTTTTCAGCTTAGGTCACTATCGATCGATAACCTACTCGAGCGAATTTTTTTCTGGATCGTCTGTCCAGCTCCACACTGCCTTCGACCGTCCGTCATCGTACCGACTTACGCCAAGTCCTGCTTCGCCGCGCCTGTCTTCCGTCAGTCGAGCGTTCAACGTCCAGGTGATCGCTAGTAGAGCCATCGTCTATTGAGCGACGGTAAGTAGTAGCGCCACGTCAGCCCTACGAAATCCCGCCGTCAAGATTCGTGAGAAGCGTGTCTCGTTTGAGTGCGCCCACCACGAAGCTCCTACAAGACCCTTTTCTTAGGTACAAGTCTCGAGCAGCCCTCTCAAGAATGGCCTCGAGAAGATCGCGCCCATCGGGCTTAAACACCAAGAATGCGGCGCGGAAGGGGTGGCGAAAGCTCCCATCCGGTATGTGCCAGACCGGGACCCAGTCCAAGAAGCCTTGGATCTTAAGCCCGAGTCCCTCAAGTGCACCCTCGCGAATGGGTCAGAAACCCGAGTCACGGTTTGGTCGGACACGGTACCAACGAGCAGTTCATACTGCACGTGAACAAGGCGTACAGTACCGCCAAGAAAATGGGGTTGATTCCCGCCTGCGACGAGGCCGAAAAGGCTTATGACTCGGGCTTAAGATCCAAGGCTTCTTGGACTGGGTCCCGGTCTGGCACATACCGGATGGGAGCTTTCGCCACCCCTTCCGCGCCGCATTCTTGGTGTTTAAGCCCGATGGGCGCGATCTTCTCCGAGGCCATTCTTGAGAGGGCTGCTCCGAGACTTGTACCTAAGAAAAGGGTCTTGTAGGAGCTTCGTGGTGGGGCGCACTCAAACGAGCACGCTTCTCACGAATCTTGACGGCGGATTTCGTAGGGCTGACGTGGCGCTACTACTTACCGTTGCTCAATAGACGATGGCTCTACTAGCGATCACCTGGTCGTTGAATGCTCGACTGACGGAAGACAGACGCAACGAAGCAGGACTTGACGTAAGTCGGTACGATGACGGACGGTCGAAGGCAGTGTGGAGCTGGACAGACGATCTGGCTAAATTGGAATTGGTCCTCTCCAGACTGCAAGATGCGAACTTGAAAGTCAATGCTCGCAAATCAAACTTCTGTGCCATAGAAACAGAATATCTTGGGTACATACTCTCACGAGATGGTATAAAACCACAACCCAAGAAGGTACAGTCGATACTTGCACTGACACCGCCCAAAAATGTCAAAGACCTCCGTAGATTCCTTGGCATGGTCCAATACTATCGAGATCTTTGGGCAAGACGCAGCGAAATGCTTGCCCCACTCACAAGCCTAGTCGGCGAGTGTGGTCACACCAAGAAGTCCAAACTCCTCAAGGTAAAAAAAGAAACCATGGAAATGGACTAATGAACATCAAAAAGCATTCGATGATGTAAAGGCCACTATTGCAAAAGATGTGTCCTTGGCCTACCCTGATTACTCAAAAGGGTTTGAGATCTATACTGATGGATCCAAGAGACAACTTGGAGCCGTCATTACTCAGAGCAACCGGCCAATAGCTTTTTCAGCAGAAAACTCTCTGTCTGTCAGCAAAAGTACAGCGTAACGAAATTGAACTTCTAGCCATTGTTGAGACACTCAAAGAGTTCAAAGGGATGCTGTGGGGCCAACGAATTGTAGTCTACACAGACCACAAGAACCTCATGCAAGATGCACTCGGATTGACCTGTGACAGGGTTTACCGCTGGCGTTTACTGCTAGAGGAATATGGTCCTGAAATCGTGTACATCAAAGGAATCCACAACACAGTTGCGGATGCGATTTCACGCCTTGACTTTGGTCCAGCAGTGGACATCAAGGAAAACTGGATGACCTTCACAAAATGCTGGTGTTATTACACTATGCAATCAGAAGAGGACCCATCACCAGACAACCACTCAGACCTCATGAACTTTGTGTTTGCCAACCGCAGCGAAGAGAATGCAATATATCCCCTGACAGTTCGGAGATTGCCGCAGCTCAACACACGGATAAAACGCTGGACAAACTCAGCCTGCTTGAGAAGTACAAACCTCAGCTGGTAGAAAATGTTCAAGTACTGTGCAAAGATGGCAAGCTTGTCATCCCACAGGAACTCCAGCAGCGAGCAGTACAGTGGTACCATCACTACCTGCAGCATCCGGGGACTACTCGTCTCGAAGAGACTCTTCGCTGCGATGTATTGGAAAGGTTTGCGACGCTCTGTTCGCACCTTCGTCAAAAATTGTCATAAATGCCAAGTCAACAAACGACGCCAACGTAAGTATGGTAAATTACCTACAAAATTGGTTGTTTCCAACCCTGGGAAGTACGCTGTGTGGACCTAATAGGACCATACACCCTCAAGGGCAAAGACGGCACTGAAATTGACTTTATGTGTGTCACAATGATAGATCCAGCAACCAGTTGGTTCGAGATTGTGGAACTACCGGTTACAGAAGTGACTTCTGTTGCTCCCGCGGGTAAAAAGCCGCAAGGGTACTAACACACATAATAAACCTAAGGAAGCTTACTTTGATAAATCATCAGCACAGGTAGGCTCCTTAGTTAACAAGATCTGGTTTAGCCGTTACCCACGTTGTCAAGTAATCATTTACGACAATGGAAGCGAGTTCAAGCTCAATTTCGAAACCTTATGTGATTCATACGGTATCAAGCGTAAGCCAACCAGCATCAAGAACCCTCAAGCAAACGCAATACTAGAACGGATGCATCAAGTAATCATGACAATGCTCCGTACCACTGAATTAGACATGGCCAATACAGTGACACCTAGTGACATCGCAGACTTCCTCACAGATGCTGCATGGGCCGTTCGCTCCACATACCACACAGTACTCAAAGCCTCTCCAGGTGCAGCAATATTTGGTAGGGACATGCTGTTTGACATTCCCTTCCTGGCTGACTGGAACAAAATAGGAGATCACAGGCAACGCCAAACCGATCGCAATACCGAACGTGAAAACAAGTCTCGCGTTGATTGGGATTACAAGGTTGGTGACAAAGTACTTCTTCGCAAAGAAGGTATCCTCCGCAAATCTGAAAGCAAATACCATAAAGATCCTTGGACTATATCTACAGTCCATACGAATGGTACAATCAGGGTTCACCGCGGAACAAAATCAGAACGATTGAATATTAGGAGAGTAACACCATACTTTGACACTGCAGACACTTAAAAACAAATACTGTCAGTTAATCACTCTAAAACTCCTCTCTCCACAAAACACTTACGCTTACAACCTTTACTTCGTAGTCACTACAAAGTCGGAACGTCTTGTCATATACAAGTGTTTTCCATTACAACAAAAGCCTGATGTTTTTCCTTTCAATGAAAAGGTTTTTTTACACGACTCACCTGATTCTCCATTCGTGGGGGCGAGTGACATAGGCCAATTATCTACTCTAAAACAGTACTCTAAGAGTACCTGAAAGATACCCTTAATTTCTTAGGAGATGCTGGACATCCCCCTAAGTTTTGCAGTCTTGCTAAATAGCAAGAATTGTTTCATTACCCAAAAATACCATTTGGGACAAGGTGCTCTGAGTCAGGAAATACTGACACAGAATCCACATCACTTGAAGATGAAGTAGAGATCCATCACTGTAAGATACAAGAGAGCTCTCACTGTGTCTTTAGCACTGAAATGTACCAGTTCTACAGGGATCTCTACATAGTTTCGTTTTGCCAAAATGAAGCATGTTTGCTTCATCATGGTTCATCATGGTGGATTGTTAATTCACAATATGATCTAAATTAACTCACAAAAATAACAAAGCTGAAAGGCCCACGTCAAGATTTTTTAATACTTTTCAGCTTAGGTCAGACATAGCTACACTTTGCAAAATCTTGTTTGTGTGCAGCAGACGTGTTTGCTGACAAGATGGAGTGGATGTGGAGGAAAAAACACTTTATTGGCTTTTCACACAAGAAGGTTGCAGAAACTGCTAAATAGATAGTGGCCTAAGCTGTTTGGTGGTAAACATATTACATATTATTGTTGTATGTAAAACGGGATACGACTTTGTTGATCGTAGCATGATAAGAGCAGGAAGACTAACATGTGTCAGTCCTCATTTTCAAACCAGATCAAATAGCTCATAAAAATAATTTCCAATCAACTGGAATACCCTATTGTCTACTTCCTTACCTATGACTATGTCGGTCTTGGGTCACACCTACATTCATAATTCCAAAGAAAGATATAATACTGTATGTTTCATAAGAGATTTTAGAGAGGTAAATAACTAGCTAGATAGAATACTGTTTCCATTACTCAAACTCAATACTGTACTGCAAGAGTTAGAAGGATTCACTTTTGCAACAGCCCTTGATTTCAATATGGGTTAGTACACCATAAGATAGGATCCTGATGCACCCAAAACTTGCACCATCATTTTTCCTTGAAGAAGTATTCTTACTTCAGTTTACCAATGGGGATTGCGCATTCTCCAGACATATTTCAATCAAAGATGTCCAGGCTAATGGTAGCCTTAGAGTTTGTGACCATGTATTTGATGTTTTTCTATGCATCACCTAGGCAAGCCTGGATGACCACCTAGCGCATTTAAGGTTGCTACTAACCTGGTTGCAAGCCACAGGTTTATGAGTCACCACCCTGTTATCAAAATTGTGCACTATTAAAATGGAATACCTAGGGTATATCCTCGCTAGAACCCCTTGCAGTCACATTCGTGAAAACAAGTCAAAGACCACCATAGGTTTCTGGGTTTGATCCAGTATTATAGAGATCTTTGGGCAAGATGTAGTGGAATGCTTGCCCCATTCACTTCATTAGTAGGAGAGTGTGGCCAATCAAAATTACCAAAGCCAAGAAAACTAGAAGAGACCTTGGTATTGGGTTGAGGTACATCAAGCAGTGCTTGACAACATAAAGGCTACTATTCCAAAGGATGTAGTTTTTTCTTGCCCTGACTACCTGAACAGTTTCATATTCACACCGGCACCTTGTCTAATCAACAAGAATCAGTACTCACTCGAGATCATAAACATATGGCGTTCTTCAGCAGAAGCTGCCTATAATGCAACAAAAATACAGTGTGACCAAAATTGAACTACTAGCCATTGTGGAAACACTAAATGAGTTCAAAGGTATGCTGTAGGGACAGAAGATCAAAGTCTACACAGACCATAAAAAATTGATCCAGGATGCCCATGGGCTGTCCACGACCATGTATACCAGTGGAGATTATTTCTTGAGGAGTATGGTCCCAAAATCTTGCCCATTATAAGGACATTCACAAATCTGTTGCTGATGCCATCTCTAGGTTAGACTCAAGTCCAAGCCAAGATGACAAAGCTAATTGGATGATGCTCACAAAGTGCTGGTGTTACCACATCATGCATGGTGTGGTGACAAACAATGCAGAAAGCACTCACAACTACCAAGAACAAATCAACATGGTGTTCACTATTTACAGAAAGGAGGAAGAAATTTACCCGTTAACAGTAAAGGAAATTGCAAAAGCCCAGGATCATGAAAGAAGTTTGAAGAAACTTCAGAAGCATGACAAGTACACCAATCAATTGATTGAGGATACTCAGTTATTATACAAGGATGACAGGATGGTTGCCCCCAAAAGTCTTCAATATCAAGCAGTTAGTTGGTATCGCCACTACCTGCAGAATCCTGGACATACTTGTCTTGAGGAGATATTACACACAGTGATGTATTGGAAAGGTATGCATAATACTATTGATCGCATGTCAAAAAGTGTCGTCCATGTCTAGTAAACAAATAACACAAGCAAACGTATGGAAAGCGCCCCACCAAGCTTGTCATCACAAACCCTTGGGAGGCATTATGTGTATACCTGATTGGCCCATACACCCTCAAAGGTAAAGATAAGACAGAAATTGATGTTATATGTCTCACAGTGATAGATCCAGCTTCAAGTTGGTTTGAAGTAGTAGAACTGCCGGTAACCACAGATGAGGTTATTCCCACAGATACAATGGGGGGAAAGGGCACTAAGACTCATTACAAGACTAAGTTGCCAAACTTTGACAAATCATTTGCAATGATAAGTACTTTAGTGAATAAGAGCCGGTTTAGCCATTATCCTTGTTGTCAACAAATCATATACGAAAACAGAATTGAATTCAAACTTCACTTCAAAGCCCTTTGTGAATCATTTTGGATCAAGTGCAAACCATCCAGTGTCAAGAACCAACAAGCAAATGCATATTGGATGGGGAACATCAAATAATTATAAGGATGCTCCACACTTCTGACTTAGACATGGCCAGTACAGTAGTTACCAACATAGATGTGTTCCTAAGAAATGCTGCATGGGCCATTTGCTCGACTTACCATACAGTACTAAAAGCCTCCCCAGGTGCAGCAATATTTGGTCGGGATATTTTGTTCGACATGCAATTCCTTGCAGACTGGAATAAAATTGGATAACACAGGCAGCACCAAACAGACCTCAACACGAAGTGGAAAAATTGCTTGTGCAGTGATTGGGATTACAAAGTTGGTGACAAATTACTGCTTAGAAAAGATGGTATACTCCACAAGTCAGAAAGTTGGTATGAAAGTGATCCTTGGACTATCACATAAGGTTATACAAATGGGACAATAAAAGAATGCGGAACCAACTCAGAACAATTAAATATCAGGAGAGTCACACCTTTCTTAAGCATCAAAATTAAGAGATAATAAAGATGTTTTTTATGTGTGCTATCTCTCTGTCCTAACTACAACACATGCACTCAAACGCACAAATAAAGCAGATTTTTCAGTTTGTTTTCCCACACAGACATGGTTAAATTCATTCTTACCTTGAGAAGGATTTTTCCTTGCCTTTACCATCAATCACCGTTTGTGGGGGCTAGTGACATAGACCAAGAATCCCCCTTTTGGAGTACCCTTAGGTACAAAATAAGAAACTCCCAAGTATGAAGTCATCCCAACCTCCCAAGTGAGGAAGAATCCTTACAAGGGCAAAGATCCATATCTGTGGATCTAAGCAACACGAGAACACCCCTGGAGAGAACACCATCAAGAGAAGGGTATAAACATACCAGCACAATGCAGAACCTAGACAAAATTCACTTGTTTTGTTTTGAGATGAAAGAAATAACATTCCCCTTTCATTTTCATTTGTTTATTTCAATCAGTAAACTAATTGCTTACAATATCATCACCACCACAATAGTACTCTGTTTTACACTCAACTAAATTATCTAATATTTTTACCACCAAACGGATTAGGTCATGCATGTGCATACCATTTCTTCACCTAACTCTCTTCTGTAGGTGATGGATGGCTACACTTTTATCCTTCGTGCATACTCACTCCATTTTACCATTATCAATATGGCGGTACTTTTCTATAACTAATTTGACTGATTCATGTCTAATAGCAATTTGCCAATCTTTTTTGTAATAAGTAGGGTTAGTTGACTATTAGACATGGCCTGTTCATGGACACATCCATATTCAACTTGATTAAAACAGAAAATGTAAGACACCTTAAGACTTTGAAATCTGATCTAGATTGCAAAAAGGCTAGAAGTATTTTGTGTGATCTTTACATCAGGTTCTACTCCTAGTACTTGTACTCACTAGTGCAGTCGTTTTATTGTTTGTAACATAATAATTCAGAAAATTTGTTGGGTAAAACTAAACCGCACAGAGGAAAACATGATTCCAGAGTTTGGATCGGAAAACAAGATAATAACATGAAAAGGGGGCAATGCCATCGCGGTAATCACAAGAACAACATATGGCAGCGTGAAAAATTGCATGAGAGTATTTTGGAGTCAAAAGAGAATGCTGGCAAGACAAAGTTGAATCACGCTTCTAACATCATCTATCACACGTTTGCAGCATGTGATTGTGACAGAAAATATAAAGGCATGTGTTAAAGTGCAAACATCAAGTTGCGATTGGCAACTTGAAAAATTATGAGCAAAATAGATGACCCAATTTTGTTGAATAAGAACTCAAAATTGAGCTGATCTGAATTCATGCAGCCACAGATCAGCCCTAAACGTGAAAGAAATGTTGTGTGAAGATTTTATGGAAATACTCTCCCTTTCAGATTTTCATGTTGAACAGAAATTAATGTAATCTCACCAATGTTACTATTCCTATTTCAGTCTACAGGAGAGATGCATAAATTTGTAATCTAGAACATCTTCTAAAATCCTACAGAGTATTGCATACACAATCTACCTACAATGTAAGTTGTGCTCAGTAGATTACAAAAAGATCACATTTGTAACCAAGATTTAGAGCCCTTCGCTTTAGGAGTAATCTTGAAGTGACATCAACTCCCTCTTGATTACAACAGGTATTTTGTGTAATCTACCTTACACATCTTACTTGGGGTAGATAGTAGTGACACTGTCCACGCCAAGGTGCAAGAGTTGTCCCTCCTCACACACATGATCACTTTGATATGGTCACTGCAATATTACACCTGTCATACTAGGATATCACCTGTGTTCTGTCATCATTGATGGGGTACAGCAGATGGTGAATCCCATCAATTATTACAAATTAGATGCTTGTAATGTTTGCCTCATGTTTCTGCTGCTGTGTCAAGTGAACTGTGTTGTCCATTTTTGTTATATTTGGAAGTGTTCGAAAACAGCACGTGCTTATCAATATGCCCCATTTGTCAACTTATTCAAAGATGAGTATGGAGTACATTGCAGTTATAGGCAACAGTACATGCTGTTAGATATAATTGGAGAGTGCCATTAAATTCAGAGACTTGTTGACACTCCAGAGCGCAAAAAATGATTGGATTGCTGGTTTCTTTTGCTGTTCAGTTTTGACAGAAGAAAAGCAAATCCTCTCCTCAAACTTGGAATTGGCGTATTGCTGAAGATCGATTGGAGTCTACGATTTTCATTCAGGGCTTCAATAATTTAAAATTTAGTATTTAACATCCCATAGATGAGCTATAGATGTATCGATCGTTCAACATCTCTGATAGAAGAATCTTCGGGTGGAATCAAAAATATGTCGGCCAAACATAATCATCTAAAGTCATAGATGGAATTATGATGATGGCTTTCTTTGGTCCGCCCAATATTTCCACTGCGGCAATTGTATCAGCCAATAATTTAGTAACGTTCAATCGAAACTTGGTAGCTACCCATGCATCAACGACGAAACGTTGATCACGTTTAACTGGCTCCAACGTTTTATCCTGGACTAGATTGATGTACAAAGTTTTTTCAGAATGCGATCCATACTGCATTTCAATGATTCCTCCAGCGGCTTTGACAGCTTTTGCACCTTGATCGGCATTGAACTGGGGCCTTGGGGAACCGAGTTTGCCTAACTTTCCCGTCATCCAAAGCCTGAAGAAACCGCATCCTAACATATCATCTGAATGGTCTCCATGAACAGATGGAACGTACCCCATATGTATAACCTCCTCAGCTATTTCTCTCAAACCTTTCAAGGTATTCACCCCTCGATTTTGCGCAATGGCATAGATTCCACCAGGTAGTTTTGGCCCACCGAATTTGAAATTGTCAGATTCACGCCCATCCATACACTTAAGTATTCCTCGCCGGTCAACCTTGATCATGTCATGGGACATTGAAAATTCGGTGACAATGTCTGCTTGCCACCCTCGGTTTTGAAGGAATGAGAGGATTTTCTCGGGATTCACTAAAGAGGTGACCGATTCTATATTATTTGAATGGGCTCTATTTCGATGAGTACTCCTTAATTGATCGTACTTGGAGTGAGATTGTTTGATTCCAACTTGATTTGAGTCTTTCACTGAATTAGAGTGAGTGTGGGAGTGTCTTGAGTACTCTACTTTTGAGTGAGCTGAGTTTGTTCTGGTGTATTTGGATTCGTTGCTCTTGTGACAAACATCTGAATCAATTGGCAACAAAAGTTGTGAATCCTTGTAATGAAAGTGGTCTCTAAATTCAAGAAAAAATACCATATAGCAATGAATACATGCGATTCTGGAAAAACCCTCTATTGGCAAGAAACCTATAAAGTAACAGCCCCACGACTATTTGGATGGAAATTTTTATACATGCTTCACTGAATCGATCGCGTCATAATATGTTCATGACACAACATGATCATACATAAGAAACACGCTGATGCCAACAACGCAACGACAAATGATTGACAACTATATCAGATCTTCCTCTCCCTTATGGGGCGTGCCTGATGAAAAATGAGTCACAGGGAAACAAATACACCATATCAAACCTTTTGAACGATTTTTTGGAACATGTGCAATACTTTGAGGAGAGTCAGCATGATTGCCATGGATGTGATGTGATGAATGAATGCACCCCATGATCAAGAACCATATTCGCAACGTCGATGAGGGGGTTTTCTGAGCGAATGGTTCTGTATTATTTTGCACCCGGGTTGACTTGAGCTGGTGGTGATGGTGATGGAGTCGTGCACCGAAAATGATTACAACAGGAGGAGCCGTGATCGTAATATTATGTACGATAGTCACCTGTAGACACCGTCCATTTCTTGTACTGTACCTTACTGTTCAATAAGGAGACAATAATAATAAGGCTCTCTATTATTTGCATGACAGAAAAAATCATGTTCCATGAAACCTCCATGAAACTCCTCTTGGAGGAGAGAGAAAAGATCCGGCAGATTCAGTGATCTCGTCTCTTCCAAACTGCCGTTCTCTTGCCAAAGATATATTATTTCCATTAGGCTCTACTCTTAAGTATGGTATAGGTATGGTAGGGTACAGGAGGGTACCATACCATGCCATACCGGCCACGTTCGAACCCTATCGCAATATACAATACAATACCAACCATGGGATCCGATGCTTACGGATCAATCAATCCTACCAACAAGCCGCTCTCAGCTGATGTCGTCATAGGAATAAAGAATGGACGCACTGGTCAACGTGCTCCAGCTCAATGCCCGGCGGATCCTCTGTTGGGGGCGAAGAAAGTTCACGCAAGTAGCAGCTCATCGAAAGAAGGTCAGTCTTCCCGTCGTCTCATCATCTTTTTATTTCATCTCAACTTGACCTTTCACGATTTTTGACCAATCTGCTAGACGAGAGAAGATATACTATATTCCATTACCTCGTCTACGCCATCATAAATGTCATCATAGCCGTCCCGGGCTTATACGGCTATTCATCAGTAATCTTCAACAACCCGGCCTTTCAACCGCACATGGCTGCTCTTTCCAAACTTGTCATCTTTAGTTCCTTCGTCCACCAATTGGCGTTTGCCATGTTTTCATCTCTGGACTTTGCAATCGGGACCGTGCAAGATGCAGGGCTGATTTTTCTTTCTTCCATGGCAAATAGTATTGCGAACGATATTCTGGACAATGGGGGGACCGTGGATGAAGTTTTGTCCACGACGCTTGTTATTCTTCCCCTTGGTACAGCGTCTCTTGGTTTTGTGCTGATGCTTTTGGGGAAGTTTAGGCTTTTGGATATTGTTTCATATCTTCCTATGGTGAGTGAACAGCACAGTTGTACCACGAATTCCCTCTTCGCAGATTGTTTCGACTTGCTCACTTGTTTTGCAATTGATGTTAACGCAATGATAACAGCCCGTAAGTGTGCTTTGTACTGCTCATAACGAATGGTGTCATTTATCAGAACTTTGCGTTGCTCACGTATGTAGAAATACATTTTTATTCAACGGGAAAAAATCAGGTCATCGGGGGTTATTTGGCTTTCATTGGCTACTTTTGCCTTGAGGCTGGGGTAGCTCTTTCTATCTCGAAATCAATGACAACAATTACTGACTGGGGATATCTTTTTGACCCACAAGTACTCCTCTTGGCTGCACCAGGGCTAGTGTCTGCTCTCATCTTAACTTATATTTCGAGAAAGGCCACTAATGATGCAGTACTACCAATTGCAATGGTTATGATACCTGCTAGCTTCTATGCCATTTTGTACATGGCTGGAATTTCTCTATCGGAGGCGCGTGAAATGGGATGGGTAGGCGAGGAATCAGCCTCTGTTCAGTTCAATGATCTTCTTCACCTGGTGGATTTCAGTTTAGTGCATTGGTCGCTTGTGTCAAAGTGCATTGGGACATGGGTTGGGATGGTTTTTGTTGTCAGTTTTGCATCGTGCTTGGATATTGCAGCCGTCAGGTAAGGAGATTTCTATCCCTACACTTTTGTCAAATGTGAAGCTCGAGGGGGCCATTCGAGAGTTCACACCTTGCATGTCTTTTCCATTTCAGCATGGACATGGGGGAAGCATTAGATACCAATAAAGAAATGGTGACAGTTGGTACTTCCAACTTGCTTTCTGGCTTGTTGTTTGGGTTCACAGGTAGGATGATCAATATTTCCAAATGTGTTGTGTATTGAAACACTCTTATTCTGTATACACCTCCACGTGTACTATTCGTCGTAGGATCGTACATATTCTCTCAGACAATTTTCACCTATCGAACTGGTTGTCATTCACGTTGGATTGCTGTTTTCATCATGATCTCCTATTTGGCCGTGGTTGCTTCGACTGTCAACATTTTACAGATTGCCCCTCTTTTCTTTCTCGGCGCAACTCTCATATTTATTGGATATGATCTCCTTTGGGAGTGGCTGATTGAAATTAGGTCAAAGATATTTTTGATGGAGTATGTCATTCTACTTGTTACTTTTGTGGCCATTCAAATCATTGGTATGGATTTTGGCATCTTATTCGGCGTCGTTGTAGCACTGGTTGATCATGTAGCATCCACAACCCGCGTCTCTTCATTAAGTCGCGTTATTAAACGGTCACGAGCTGTGTGGTCAGCGGAAGACTGGAATGTACTTCAGGTACATGGTTACCACGGCGACCATGCGAAAATAGCAACGCTGGAAATCAAAGGATCGGTTTTCTTTGGATCTGCACAAAAGCTTCTCACGGTGAGAGATCATTAGTCGATTCAAAGAGAGTGGCACATGTTAGATTTTAATCTTAGTAGTATTCTAACAGAGCTGTCCCTTTGTCTACAGGAAATCATGGACGATCTTGGTGAGTATTTGCTTTGGTTCCAATTTTTGTTTTCGCGTCCGATCTGTCTAACTCCTGTTTTCGTGCGTGTCAGGTATCTCCATGACCCAGGGAGAAATGAAAGAAATTGCACTTAGCACTCCCCATTCAGCTTCGGGTGTACGGATGACAAGCACAATGAGAGCCACCTTACAACAAACCACCGTGAAGCAACGGCGCCCACCTCAGTACGTTGTCTTGGATATGGCAGTGAGTCGAATCAAGGTGCTATAACCGGCATTTGGTCTTGGTAATACTAACTTAAGATCTGTCATCTTCGATTAGGCTATGCACAATCTGGATGCATCTGCCGCGTCGAGTTGTTTCCTACAGCTCGCCAAGCTATGCGAGAAACGAGGCATTTTCCTCTGTGCGGCAGGAGTGCTTCCTCGAGTCGAATGGATGCTTCGGTCTCACCGTGCTGCTTTTAAATTTGACGAAGAGGTTGAAATCAAAAGTCCATGCTCTCAAATGACGATGGGCATTGGAAGCAACCAGTGTTTGGAAAACTGATTCTTTTCATGACGTTGTTTGAGGTAAGTGACTGTCTCTTTTTTTCTTGGTTTTAGTCTTTTGAGGAAGCAGCTTGTTCTTCTCAATTGAATAATTCTATTTAAAAGGCGTTGGAGTTTTGTGAGAGATCGTTAATTCGTAGGGTGACCAATCACGTTCCACATGGTAGACTATCTTTACTTCGCATTCCAGGTGATAGTCAATCCCCTAACAGCTTGGAATCTCTAGTCAAAAGCATTTTGGGCAAGGATGTGAATCTAGACGACGAACATCTTATTGATGAGATAGCGGGATACTGCGAACAAGTGAAGTACATGGCTGGCGAGCCAATCTTCCGAGCCAATACTCATTCTGATGCGTTTTATATTGTGGTTAGTGGCATGGTCGCTGTTCTTAAACGACTAGGCTCGACCAAAATTATTTCAGGTGCAGGTGTTAAGGACGGTCGAAATTTAAGCTCGTCGAATTTGATGGAATTCACTGCAGATGGAGAGGATACACAGCATACTTCAACCGTTGAGTCCTTCCACAAAGTAGGGAATATATTTGGATTTTGTGATTTCTTACTGGAGAGATATAGGACATTTGATGCGGTTGCAAAGGGTGGTACTGTCCTTGCGAAGTTTACCCGTGCTGATATAGAGCGAATGAAGGTGGAAAACCGCCCCCTCTTTGTTCTTATCCAGAATATGCTCCTAAAAGCCAGCCTGATGGATCTTGCAAATTGCACTTGTTCTGCATGATAATATCGAAGAGCGTATTTTGGTTTGACAAAAACGTCGTGAAAAAAACAACCAGTGGATGAAATCTTGATGTGTATTTGTGGATAAACACAGATGTTTGTGTCGCAGGAAATGATAAAAGTGCCTCCCCTCGAAAGGCAAGAATTACGAGAATCATGTATGGTACACGAAGTGTGGCTCTCCACTTAGCATCAATTTAACAAATTAACAAAAGGTGTTCATTCGCTACGTTTACATGAAGTGACGAAGTAAAGCAAGACAAGAGATGGGCCGATAGTTGTCATTAGTAATACAGTTCGGTTAGATACTTTCAACAACAGCTATGGAACCAGAGACATCTCATAAAAGAACAACAAGACGCCTCGCAGCTGACGAGGCAGAGGCCAATCATCAACTTTAGAGAGCTTTCTGCTTGGAAGCCAAAGGCCCAAGGAACCTGGCCTTCTCGTCCGCCGTCTGGAACCTTCCATGACCAAGCTTGGACGAAGTATCGATAAAGCGAAGATCGGCACTCTCCAAATGCTTCCTGCTGGAATGCTTCATCAAAGACTTCCTCAAAATCAAAGGACGCTTCTTAACTCCGACAACAGCACCCTTAAGCATGATCCAATCCTCATTGACGGTACCATAACGAACGAACCCACCCATAGGGGTAATGCTCTTCTCGGTCAAATCGGCATCGGTCTGGCAAGAAGCATTATCTCCCTTCTTTCCAATACGGTAAACCTTTTTGTTCATCTCAGTACGGTGGTGGTAACCATTTTGACCAGCGCGGGGAACAGTGTCGGACACACGGGAAGGATGCCAAGATCCAATACAGGCAACCTTACGAAGACCACGGTGCGTTTTACGGGGGAGACGGGTGACGCCCCATCGGGTGGTGACACCTTCGTATCCACGACCTTTGGTGACACCAATGACATCCACAAGTTCATCCTTGGCAAAGACGGAGTCGATGGTGACTTCCTTTTCAAAGAGAGATTTGGCAAAATCAACTTTGGCCTTGGCATCGGCACCTCCGTTGATTTGCACTTCCATGATGTGTGCCTTCTTCAAGCGGAGACCGAGCTTCTTCACTTGCGAATGGGTGATGACACGAACAACCTTGCAAAACTTGGCGATGCGTTCAAGCTCCTTCTCGATGTCCTTGCCGTCGTTTTCAGTGTATTTCTTGGCATACTTGGAGTAAGCCTTGCGCTTGCTCTTGTACCAGTTCTTGTAGCAACGACGCTTGAACTCCTCGCTCAAGTGCTCGGCGAAGACGGTAGTCAAAGTGCGCAACCCGCGTGGAGTCTCCAAGTAGCCGACAACACCCACGACGACCATGGGAGGAGTTTCCAAGATTGACACGGCATCGACGACCTCGCGCTTGTGCATCACTGCTCCGGGACGATCGACACCGCGGACAACGTGGGTCATGCCGGCCTTGTAGGCGCGGAAGGCGGTAAGGTGGCACGGGGCGGAAGGATCATTGTCCTTGGGGAAGGAGCGGATACGGCCAGAGTGGTGCTTGGTGCGCTTCTTGGGGAGGAATCCCAAGTTACCTCGACGGGGAGCTTCGAATTTGCGGTGGGACATGGTGATGAATGTAGTGGGAAATGGACGAAGACGCCGAGGAGAGGGGAGTAAGTTTGGGACCGTCGGTTGATTTTTACACTGTTACCTGTTTACTTGTGTTTTTAAATGAACGTGGGATTTGGTAAGCTTTCTCTGTGAACTATGGTACCATCATTGCGTAGTGGGGATTTCTTCTAGACGGGACAAACAGTGATGTTGTATTCTTCATGGGACATAATTCAAACTCTGTGTGATCCTTGTAGATCCCTGCAATTTTTTTGTGCCTCACAGAACTGAATAAATCAGACTTCAGCTTCCACCAAAAGTTGCTGTCTATAGCAACTTTTGGCCAAAGCTGATTTTTGACTAGTCCATTTTTGTGGGATACAAAAAATGTGCGGCAGATACTCAGTCATTCGCCAGTTGAGATAACTAGTTTTTCCAGCTCCGAGTTTTGTGTTACTAACAAACCCGGCTGTAAAAATTAGGCTCAAAGTTACTCTCTCTAAGGTATTTCATATTGCCCATCTATTTCCGTTGATCATTAGGATCTCTTCTAATGTGGTGAGAACCTGTTTTGGATACCATGCCTACAACACATATCATGTGCGACCAAAAACGTGATGGACTGAAAATTACCTTGAAGCATGCAAGATGGTTTCATGGAATTCATCGTCTGTGTGGTAAACTATGGTACAATGTTAGTACTCTTTGGTGCACTGCTGGTGCGCTGTCATAACATGCATCATACCATGCTCTTGTATGTTTTCGTTTGCTGTTTGCTATATGCTCTAGGTATCTTGCTGGTATGCTGTTGGTAAACTGTATAAAGTTATTTTTCAAGCAATAAACATCATGATTCTTTTTACATATGTTACATATCTATCTATATATAAAATAAAATGTTTTTCTCCCTGATGAAGCCGTTGATCCTCATACCTTAGGATTTCTGTTCTAACTTTCATGCCAGCTGCCACGTGGAAGTTTTTGGCACAGTAAACTGACTACAAATGACAACTAGTGTCAAGTTTTCCAAACTTCTCACTCATCTGATAAGACCATGTGACAATTTGTATGATGATTGATGAAGACTTGTTGGTGACCATGTTGACCCTTGAAGTGACATGTTGATCACTCTGATAAAAATGGTGACACCTCTTCAGGACCCTGATAACAACTTCTGACTACCATCTACCATCTGATGAACCATGATGATGACTCTGACAACCCTCCTGAGGACAATGGCATCATGTGATGATGCCTAATGCTTAGTAAAAATGAGATATCATGATTGTTGCAGTGGAGCAAACCATTGCTAAATATGTACGTCTTATGGAAAGGCTTACTTGAAAATCAAAGCCTGCATGGGATTCCTGTGTACTCTAGTGGAAGGGGGAAGTCAAAGACTTGTTGGGATCCTATGGTATTCAAGACTGCTTGAGGATCTTTTGTGCAGTTGTTCATCTTTCAGACATATGGTGGGTACTGAGAGACCTGCTGTTAATAGGACAACTACGATGATTGCAAGTACAACTAATTACTCTAAGTTGTGATGTGATAAAGATAAAGACTTAGTCATGACCCTGATGACCATTGCAGAAAGCCTCTTGATGACCTCAGTTATGATATAAAACATCTGATATTACCCATGTGGTGACTGTGGTGGCTACCATGTGATGATTAATATAACTATCTGGTGACCCCCATGCAAAATAAGTCACAACATCTGATGACATCTGATGAACCCAGCTGGCAACTTTTCTTACCAAAGTTAAAAGTGGCATGTCTTGCAGATGCCCATATTCTTACTGAGATTTTTGGCCTATTGCAGCTAATTCTAGAACCACAGTTATTCTAAGAAAATGGGCCCATCACAGAAAAACACCCCAGTGTTGTAGTTCCATGCTGAACTTAATCACCCAATGACCTGAAGTACCTTTGTGGCCTATAGAAAGATCATCAACAGGGCACAATGTATTGCTTACCTCATGACTCATGACTGGTTTAAAAAAATTAAGATAGAATTACTTACACTTTTATGAAAGAGTGTTGAATTCTTGAACCACAAAAGCAATGTATCTTTCCTATTATTTGAATCTAGCTTCATTTAAATAAGATTATTTTACTACCAGTAACACATTCTCCAACATAATAGCATGAGATTTAGCGGAACAGCTGGATGTATTTTTGATCAATATTGAAGGACAAGTCAATTGATGAAAGCAAAGTTTCAAAACTTGATTCAAAGGGTCTCACAAGTGAAAATGGGGAAGAATTCTTTTACACATATGGGGATAATAAACAACTCGTAAAGAGGAAGCAAGGATACAGCAGGGATATCTACGGACACATGAAAGTGAATCGAATGAAGACAAGTTGGATTTTCACCATTGGAAACAAATAGGTACAGTAGAATGAGGCACCTGCAGAATGGTAATGTAGTGAGGAGGTTTCCAGGAAGGAGGTGATTAGAATCCTTCTGAGCAGTGCTAAGTCATCCCAATATAAAAACAGTTTGATTTCATTTATGCGCCTCATAGTGTTAAGCTTGGCCATTTGAGGGAAGAGAGACATATACTGACATTGCCAAGAAGTACTACAGTGCAATGCAATGAAAACAGCCTCCGTTCCCAGCCATCAAGTGAGCAAGAAAACTATTAAATGAGTAACAGTATGAATTTAAATTTTATGTTGATTTGTTTGATACTTGACATGAGCCAAGGTAGCTTCTCAGGCTTTTAGACCCTAAAACAGGACATTATTAGCCCAAATCAATAAACTTTCACGACAAAGGAAGTAAAAACACTTCACTTCACAAAAAGTGTTGTCTCAAGACGACATGAATCGTTTTTCACAGAAAAACACTTCACACCACAAGAAATACTTCCCAATAAAGTGCTTCACATCACAATAAGCCTTCCCCCATAAAACACTTGATGTTACAGATAAATTTTCACACTTAAAACTTCACAAATAGTCAATTGTGACACAAATCGATTAACCATGAAAATTTCATGTTTAAATTCATGAGGACTGATAGCTTACAGTCCTCGTTCTCATCCAATTAAATAGCTTATAAAAATAATTTCCAATCAGCTGGAATACCCTTTTTCTACTTCTTTATCTACAACTACTTTTCAACTACTTCCGGCTTAGGTCACTATAGTGTGATAGCTAAACTCGGTAAGTTCATTGCACTACCACACAAGAAGGCTCTCCCGACAACCCACAGGCGGTCGAGAAGAATTTTTTTTACTATACAGGGTACTACGTTCATCGCGCACCACCGTGCGAACGACTTCTTCCTCAGCCCTCCAAGGAGCTCCTACATGAATTTTTTTAGGAACTAGTCTAGGAGAGAAGCTATGAGCCATGTCCTCCGTGAAAGCATTTCCCGAAGGGCTCAAGTGGATTGAGTGCGAACGTGGTGTCGGAGGAAAGTATTCCCCCTCACGCTACATTCCTGAGCAGGATCCTGTGCAGGATGCCCTCAAGAAGAGCAAAATGACCACCTACTTCAAGTTGACTCTTCCCAACACAGGGAATGAGTTAAAGCTGGCAGTATGGGCGTTGGGGACTCCTGAGCAGTTCTTACTGCATGTACGCTCCGCAATTCATGCATGCAAGCAAATGGGGCTTGACACAAGCTTTGCGGAGGCAGAGAGGGATGTTGAGACAGCTAAACTCGATGCTGAGATTGTGAAGGGGGAGTACAGCAATTGCGCAGCTCCAAGAAAAAGAAGGGCAATAAAGGAGATGCACCCAGTACTGCCACTGAGGCTGTATCTCCTGTCCTAGCTGAAGTAAAGGCCTTACACGATAAGGCCCTAAAGGCTCTAGAAGCTGCAAAGCTTGCCGTCCCAACGGCAGGAGCGAAGCCCTTCGAGCTGTATGGAAACCTCCTCTCCAACGAGGCCCAACAGCCATGGGAGAAAATCATCAAGGCCCAAGTGACTCGAGCTCCTTGGGAAGACATTAAAGGAGTCACACACATGGAGAGTCCCATGAAGACATGGGACTCGTTTCATGAGTGCGTCACGTTTCACCTGCTACAGGTGTGCCGTCATGATGCGGGTGAAGCCCTCAAGTACTACATAACTATCACGTTGAAGAAACCCAACAGGGTTGTCATACGTCAGTTTTTTGTCTTAGTGGAACAGCTCAATAGCTACCTTGAGACATTGCCCTGCCTGTATTACAGCCTGAAGGCAAATCAGGCTACTAAGGAAGTATTGCCCTTGGATGACGCCGACTTTGCAACTAACTTGTTGTGCATGTGTCCGGCCAAGTGGCAGACCCAATACAACTTGACTGAGAATACCACTCCGGTCAGCACTAGGGCCCTTCTCTTGGTCCTAGAGAATATTGAGAACAACGCGGAACTTGATGCAAAGCCTTCCAGCACAACAAAAGCAAAGGGGGCTGATCAGAAGCGCAAGATGGAGTCAATGGACTCCCGCATCCCCAAGAAAACCAAGAAGGTGGGCTAGACTGATAAGCACTGTGTGCTATGTAAGAAGCATGGGGGGGGGTGCACAAAAGTCACAACACCCATGACTGCTGCGGTTATAACAAAGATGATACTCCGGTCAAGAAGAATGGGGTCGCAGGTAAGCCCCATTCCAAAGAAAGGAAACCTGAGGGTGCAAACTTTGCCCAGATAGTCCGGGTGGAGTTGAAGAAAGCAATCCACAAGAAGTCTGGCAAATGCAAGAAACGCCCTGCCAACGACTTGGAAAGCGACAGCAACTCCGACGAAAGTTCTTGAAGGCATGGGTTGGATAACACTGGGGAAATAAATGTACGTAAGAAACGTAAACTAAATACCGCAATTGACAGTTACACTACCCCCAGTCCGAGTAAAGCTATCCAAACTAATAAAAGTAAGAAAAGTAAGTTGACTGTCACCAAAGAGAGTACAACAAAAAATCTTGTTCCAAAACAAAAAAGGCTGAATTAAAAATTCGAGACGAGTTCAAGACTACTACCTCAAACATTTCAGAAAAATCTTACGACAAAAACAATGTCAGTTATAAAACAAAAGCCACTGAGGACAGTACTAAGTCCCCCAGTGCAAACCATAGTCTCAATCAACCAAGACAAGTGGTTGCATCCCACACCAAGGACCACCTTGTTGTTACGACACTAATAGCCATAATGGAACCACCAACTGAAAGTCAATCCTCCAGAGCATACAAACAACCTCTGAGGAGTTGCCCCAGTAACAAAATCAAAGTCCTACTGGACTCTGGGTCTGATGGAGACCTCATTTTCCTACCAAAAGGAAAAGACAAACCCTTTCCCTACCTGACTAGGCAGGTGCCAAAGTCTTGGCAGATGCCAAATGGGAGCTTCCAGACGACTGGAAGGGGAAAGATCAGGGTTAAATTCTTTGAGTATTCCAACAGCAAGGAGTATTTCCTACAACCCAATGTTGTGGAGTACAAAGAGGATAGCAGGACCAAACCAGGGTTTGACCTCATTCTTGGTAGTAATACCTTGAAAGAGTTAGGAATTGTCCTAGACTTTTGGACAAAAGAAATCACAGTAGATGACATCTCACTGCCAATGAGAGACATCAATAAACTAAAAACAAGAGTGACAGTTGAA
The DNA here is from genome assembly GCA_013187285.1 of Cyclotella cryptica. Lineage (NCBI taxonomy): Eukaryota > Bacillariophyta > Thalassiosirophyceae > Thalassiosirales > Thalassiosiraceae > Cyclotella > Cyclotella cryptica. The sequence continues at coordinate 68,945 of JABMIG010000170.1, read as the reverse complement.
CGGGCTTGGACTATGAACAATAGCATCTACCAAGACACGTCCAAAGAACCCCAAAGTGTGCTCAAGGCAACAAAACGCCTCATACATATACTAGACGCTAAATATGAAAAAGCGGATCTCAGGGCAATTGTCAAGGACAACTGCACACACCTAAGTGACCCAGAACAAACAAAGTTACTGGAGCTCCTACAAGAATTTGAGGAGCTATTTAGCGGGAAACTAGGTGACTGGGATTGTAAGCCGGTCTCCCTCCAGTTGAAAGAAGGAGCACAGCCATATCATGGCCGGCCATTTCCAATACCCAAGAAGCATGTAGAAACCACCAAGAGGGAGGTACAAAGGCTATGTGACTTAGGGGTAGTCAAATGGCGAGACGATTCTGAATGGGCGTTGCCAACCTTCACTATACCAAAGAAAGACAACACTGTATGGGTTGTCAGCGATTTTAGGTAAGTAAACAAGCGTGTAATGAGACAACCATTTCCTATTCCAAAAATTAGCACTGTTCTACAAGAACTAGAAGGCCACACAATGCCACAGCCCTTGATCTCAACATGGGCTATTACACCATTAGATTGGATCCATATGCATCCAAAATATGTACCATTATCTTTCCGTGGGGTAAGAACTCTTACCTATGGCTAACAATGGGTGTTGCATGTTCTCCCAACATCTTCCAAGCTAAGATGTCTGAGCCTATGGCAACCCTTGAGTTCATCCTAACTTACCTTGATGACTTGTTATGTATCAGCAAGGGTAGCCCGGAAGACCACTTTAATTAACTAAGACAGGTTTTCACTAGGTTGTGAGACACAGGCTTGACAGTGAATGCACGCAAGTCATCTTTCTGTGCCGTGGAGACAGAATACCTAGGATATGGGTTATCCAGAGATGGTATAAAGCGACAGCCGAAGAAGGTACAGGCAATTCTCGCATTAACACTGCCACAAAATGTTAAACAACTCTGTAGATTTCTGGGCATGGTCCAGTACTACAGAGACATTTGGGCAAGACACAGTGAAATACTTGCACCATTAACCAACTTGGTTGGTGAGTGTGGACACACCAAAGTCGCAAGGGCTAACAAAACTAAGAAAAGCCGTGACATTGGGGCAACATCCACCAGCAAGCATTCGACACTGAAAAGGTAACAATTGCCCATGATGTTACCTTGGCCTACCCTGACTACTCGCAGGGATTTGAGATCTACACGGAAAGCTCCAAATTTCAATTGGGCGCCGGAATTACTCAAAACAACAGGCCGCTGGCATTCTTCAGTAGAACACTGAGTCAGGCGCAGCAAAAATATAGCGTGACCAAACAAGAACTACTGGCCATAGTAGAAACACTGAAAGAGTTCAAAGGCATGCTTTGGGGACAACAACTTACCGTCTACACTGACCACAAAAATCTAATGCAGGATGCTCTAGGTCTGACCTTTGATCGAGTGTATGGCTGGAGATAACTCTTAGAAGAGTATGGCCCCACCATCGTGTACATCAAAGGCATCCACAACATAGTTGCAGGTGCCATTTCACGACTGGACTATTGACCTGTCATAGATGACAGGTCAACTTGGATGACTTTTGCCCAATGATGGTGTTACCACAATGCAGCACAGGAGGAAGCATCCCCAGCAACCACCGAGGAATCCATGAACCAGGTGTTTGCGAATCAAAACAAAGAGGACTCCATCTATCCACTCACAACCAGAGAGATAGCGGAGGCACAACAAGAAGATGAAAGTCTTTGAAACAAAGGCTACTTAACTCACTTAGTGGAGAACATTAAAGTACTCTGTAAGGACGGCAAAATGGTTATACCAAAAAGCCTCCAACACTGTGCCGTAGCTTGGTTTTGCCACTACCTACAGCACCCCGGGACCAAGGTCTTGTAGAAACTCTTTGTCTTTTAATGTATTGGAAAGGTCTACGAACGACAGTCCAATCACACATCAAAAAGTGTCACAGTTACCAGGTGAACAAGGGCAGGCAATTAAAATGCGGGAAACTGCAAACAAAACTTGCAATCACCAACCCATGGGAGGCATTATGTGTGGACCTCATAGGACCATACACCCTCAAGGGCAAGGACAAGACACAAATTGACTTCATGTGTGTCACAATGATTGATCCCGCAACAATCTGGTTTGAAATTGTAGAGTTGCCGGTATCACAGCTCCAGAAGCTTGATATTCCCAAGGGTACAAAGGGGCAAAGCAGCAAAGACACACATGTCCAAACAAAACAACCCTACTTTGACAAGACCTCAGCAACAGTAGGCAATATAATAAATAGGACCTGGTTTAGCCGTTACCCACGTAGTCAGTACATTATCTATGACAACGGAAGTGAATTTAAACTTCACTTCAAGACCCTCTGTGATTAACATGGTCTGAAGCGTAAGCCAACCAGTGTCAGAAACCCACAAGCAAACACAATACTTGAGTGGGTGCATCAAACAATAATGGCAATGCTCCATACCGCTGACTTAGACGTGGCCGATACAGTCAGCGAGAGTGACATTGCTGACTTTCTCACAAACGCCACATGGGCAGTTCGCTCTACCTATCACACAGTACTAAAGACATCGCCAGGAGCAGCTATCTTTGGAAGGGACATGTTGTTTGACATCCCCTACATTGCTGACTGGTCAAAAATAGGGGAATACAGACAAAAGCAAACAGATAACAACACAAGATGGGAAAATGCCTCCCGCATAGACTGGGACTACCAGCCCGGTGACAAAGTACTGCTGCAAAAAGACGACATCCTCCACAAAACAGAAAGCCGGTATGAAAGTGATCCTTGCACCATCACGTCAGTTCATACGAATGGCACCATAAGGGTTCAACGCTGAACTAAATCTGAGAGATTGAACATAGGGTGAGTTACACGCTTTTTTGAATAAAATAACCTCTGTACAATATCCCCTCTCTCCACATAATACTTACGCTTTGTCACATGCCACACCATCATTTTTTCCTACCAGAGGTTTTTTTTCCTCAGGAGGTTTTATATTTTCATGTGCATTTACACCTTATCGCTCCATTAGTGGGGGCGAGTGACATGAGCCAAGGTAGCTTCCCAGGCTTTTAGACCCTAAAACAGGACATTATTAGCTCAAATCAACAAACTTTCACAACAAAGGGAGTAAAAACACTTCACCGTTTTTCACAGAAAAACACTTCACATCACAATTTTCCACAGAAAAACACTTCACATCGCAAGAAGTACTTCAAAGTACTTCACATCACAACAATTCTTCCCCCATAGAAACACGTGATGTTACAGATAAGTTTTCACAGTTAAAACTTCACAAATACTCAATTGTGACACAAATCGATTAACCATGAAAATTTCATGTTAAAAGCATGAGGACTGATAGTTTACAGTCCTCATTCTCACCCAATTAAATAGCTCATAAAATAATTTCCAATCAGCTGGAATACCGCTTTTCTACTTCTTTATCTACAACTACTTTTTACCTACTTCGGCTTAGGTCACTGCATTGCATTAGCTCCCATAAAATCTGATCCACATTGTCTGATTGTTGCTTCGCCCTTGGTCATTTGATTTGTTGGCTCTCATCAAATGTCAAATACCGCATTGATGTACAGGTAAATCAATTAGTTGTCAACTGATGCAGGCAAATCGTCTCAAGTCCCCGCTCCTCACCCTATCCGATGTGACTCCCTGGTTGCTGTTTGGTGGATGGCAGTGATGCAAGAAGGGGAGAAAGTTGCTTATTGTGGCATCATGAGTTAGAGATGTGTGAATTGGGCTGATGATTTGAATGATGCGATTGATGGAAGGTAGGCTTCTATCAGAAGAGCGACCCTTTGGTAATCAATGTCTCCCTCTTCTTGGGGGTCTCTTGGGAAGATGGGCGTGTTGTTAGGAAAAATGGAGGCAGTAAGGGTGGATATCAACTATACAGTGGCAGAGTGGATGATGCGTTGTTTGGCATTTTGCATGGTTGACAGAGATGGTCTGTTTGTTGCCTGTGGTGGTTACACAGTCACAGGAATTTTTGGTATTGCTGGGTGACCAGTATTTGAAGTTGAATCTGCCAAAGAAGGTTGGGGAGGTGGCAGTGGTTGCATTGCTGGAATGGTCAAAGGTGGCATCAGATTGGTCATGGTTTAAGCAGTTTTCGATAAATTATCATGGGTGAAGCTAGAGTATTTTTGAGATCGCGCGAAAGAAAAAAAACATGCTTACCCAAAAAAGGCTAAAACGCAGATTCAAACATTTTTGAGCAACTATTTGACAGGTGTCTTGTCAACCTATCCCCAAACCCATATACCACAAGAAAGCCGAGCTTCTCATCTACACAGATATAGGATGTGTGCCAGAAGGCAGCTGACGGTTCTAAAGTTATGAATTTTTATATGTGTAAACTGCATCCAAAATCAAAAAACATGCTGGAGTGTGGTCTGAGGGATAAGGAGATAAGCCAGATTATAGGTAACACTGGTGTATAAGTGACACAGGCCTAGTTTTGCTGACATTTGTGTTTTCCGCCATCAAAAGCAGCTTGATCACATAAAATACACTCTGATTAGTTTCTCCTCATTGCCAGCAACATGACAATGTGTCTTAGTCCTAATAACTCTGGCTGGTTGTGGAGCTATACACATTTATGTCTATACTCACATCACATCAGCATCACAACACACAATTGACACTCAAAACCTCTCAAAACCATGCACCGAATAGTCCTTGGTTTCCTGCCCTGCAACAATGTGTGTAACTGCAAGTTGCATCCGTTTGGATGAGGTAACTCACTCATTCTCAACAGAGATGACTGTGGTGTTGGTCTTCATGTTTGCCCGAGGATGACGGCACTGCACAAGTTGGCATGCTGCACCATCCGCACTGACGGCGCGGATGGACGTCGTGTATGTTTTATGGCACAGGAATATGCAGCGGGGGAGAACTGTCAACATCTGGATAGGGCATCGGTCTGGCTAACAGATGTTTTTCATCCAGAAAATGCGAATAGGTCAGTGCAATGCCTATATCACCATTACTGACGTTAGGCATATGCTGTTGTGTTGCACTCCAATGGATTGTGATGATTTTGGATCGTAGATATGATTGTGACGCTTGACAAATGATAATTCTGTAAATGATTTACATTAAAAATGTGTTATCATAACTTTCATTTGAATAAAAACATAGTTCTCAATAAAAACAAATAAATGATCTATTGAAATGCATTTATGTTTATTCCCAAATTAAAACCATTCATAACCTGTCTTCATCCAGGCATTCCTAACCGTCTGCGCAGGAATGCTCCCGTAAACATCTACGAGCCACTCGGCAACTAATTGGCATGATGGCATTGCCCTCCAGCATCCAATCCTTCCACTTTGCCCTCATCCTGTTCTTGATTCCAAAACATGAAATGCACCCTGGAGCTGCCCCCAAGGCACTGTCAGAACTGGCAGGAAGACTTTAAAATACAGTACAATACTGTACAATAAAGTAACTAGCATAGTTACTCCAGATACCAATATTTTAGCTCCGTGATAAAATCACTAGCTTTGGACGGATTATAAGTAATATTTAAATGTATATTTGACATTTGTATTACTTATAATCCGGCTTATATGGTATCCTAAGGACACTTTGGTCATGCAAATCATGTGACAAACAGACCAACTTCATGCTGTCCATCTCTATCCTCCCCGTTCCATTTCCCATTACATTATTCACATCCCCATGAGAGCCTAAAATTGCTATCAGCTGCAATCTCAAATAAAACATCTTGTGACAGTGGTCTTCTTCCATCGCACTTGTTAGGGGTTGAGTACAATGTTGTCCTCCTTGTTATCTTTATGACAAGACATATATTATACGTGTGTCCTCTCTATGTGAGCTTTGTCTGTCAGTCCTATTGTTCCATGTTGTGTCTGTTCAGTTGACACATATATTCTCCATGTTTCGTTTTGGTTATGTGAGCATTATATCCTCCTTGTTATGTTAGGGTTGATATGTATATTCTCCTTGTGTCCTCTCTGATATGTGAGCATTGTCCCTCAGTCCTATTGTTCCATGTTGTGACTATGCGTAGTCGATACGTATATTCTCCTTGTTTCCTTTTGGTTATGTGAACAATGTCTCTCCCTTTGTCAAAATGAATGCACATTTGTTATCCATTTTCTGAATCCCAACTTTAACTGTACACATCTGCTGATCTACCAATTGTCCATTTTTGACCAACATTGACTTTAGCCATGTTGTTCGTCAACTTTAATGACTCATACATCATCCTTCCTTTGATCTACTACTATATTCTTAGTCCCACCAGGTAATCAAGAAGCAACTGTCGCATATTCTAGTTCGCTTCTTACTGAGTCTCGCCCTCTTCCCAATACTTTCACAGATCTGTTGCAAGATTTTTTAGCATCAGTGGGAGTGTGAAACCTGGAAGCAGTCTGTTTTGTGGAGTAGGATAACACTGGAAGTGACACATGGTCTGGTAAACTGCCCTTCTTGATTAATGGCTGTGGGATCTTGCTTGACATGCCCTAGCATGTGACTTAGTCTGGTAAACTGCCTTGTTCTTGATAAATACAAGAGCACAACCACTAGTCAAAAGAGGTATCAAAATGTTGTAAGTTACAACAGACCATTGAAAGCCAATTTGTGGAGCATTGTGAGTTGGGAATCTGCAAGAAGTTTTCTTTAGTACATCAAAATGAAGTACTATTGAAAGCAAGGCCATATCTTCTGTGGTGTTTGATATTATACAAGGGTTAATAAAAAGAAAATAAACAGTCAAATTCTTGCCTCACTATGCCATGTGGTGACACATAGATCTACTTTGTGGCGGTGTGACAAATATACCATAAGTCATAGGATTGGATGATGAATGGTACCGTGCTGTGATAATATGTGAAATAGCAACAGAGGCGAAGAATCTGATTACACACATTCTCTCTCTCTCTCTCTCTCTCTCTCTCTCTCTCTCTCTCTCTCTCTCTCTCTCTCTCTCTCTCTCTCTCTCTCTCTCTCTCTCTCTCTCTCTCTCTCTCTCTCTCTCTCTCTCTCTCTCTCTCTCTCTCTCTCTCTCCTCTCTCTCTCTCTCTCTCTCTCTCTCTCTCTCTCTCTCTCTCTCTCTCTCTGCTCCTCTTTACCGCTTTGTGTTTGTTCGTGTGTGTGTGTGTGTGTGTGTGTGTGTGTGTGTGTGTGTGTGTGTGTGTGTGTGTGTGTGTGTGTGTGTGTGTGTGTGTGTGTGTGTGTGTGTGTGTGTGTGTGTGTGTGTGTGTGTGTGTGTGTGTGTGTGTGTGTGTGTGTGTGTGTGTGTGTGTGTGTGTGTGTGTGTGTCTTTATCTTAGTCTTCAAGGGTTCTTTTGCTCCAGCAGCTAGAAATGGAAAGGTGTGAACTGCATACCCTAAAGCATTTATAATGTTTCTATGTCTTTATCTCACCGGCTTTATTGAAATACAAGCACTTTTGCATCACATTTAGCTGTCTTATATTAAGGGATAATATCAAAGAGACTTCAAAGTATATGTGTTTCAATGAAAGTTATGGCACATTCATCATTGTTTGACTATCCATCATGAAGTGTCCATTTTTAGAGTCTGATTGCAAAACTATTAATGCAAGCATCATACAGATATTGGTGATTTTTGCTGTTGGTTGGGATTGTGTGTATGTAACTTTTTCTGTCAAAAGGGGGCAGTAATATTAAACCCCCAGACTTTATCGCTCAAAGCACATTTTTCAAGTGGTGTGCCTGACAAAATGGGTCAGCCATATGTAGACATACAGACATGAATGTATAAAAAACGGTATCTTCAATTGACGCCAATACAGAGATATATCTTCCTTTATTTAGAGATGAAAACTTGTTTACAAGTATGTATATAGAATTTGCATGAGTTCAATGTGGTTAGGCCCAGATTTTTGAAAGTGTGTTGTGGCAACTATGGTCCACAGTGCTGTTCCTCTCTTTTCCAAAATGGTACAGCAACTTTTTGCCTTTGCCTGACAAAGCAAGTCCTTTTGTCAGATGATGCAGTTTTGTCAGTAGATAGGTTTCAGTTTAGTGTCTAAACAGACACCATTTTGGAGCAAAGGTATTTATCACATTTAAAAAGAAAAAGTGGTTTTGTCTGATGAAACCAGTGGCTAGTGTGATTTTGTAGTACAAAATGAATGGAAGAGTCTTAGAGAATACACAAGTTACATGAATTATTCTAGTAAAAGATGTTTTGTCTGACAAGAAGTTGCTGAATCATCTTGTAACATGAACTGACCAATGGACCATAGTTGCCACAACAGGTTCTCAAACCAGTGAGCACCTCCATGTTGGAGTGCAATGAACTTTTTATGTACATAGTGGTGAAAAAGTTTTTATCTCTAAGTAAGAGGAGATATCTTGAAGTCAGTGAACCCAAAAGAATTTTGGGTTGAACAAATTGCCGTGTTTTGAAATATTTTCTAACATATAATAGTATCCCAAACTTTCTCAAAATTTGTTCCAATCTCATTCCTGGATAAGTCTGTAGAAACAACAATTTTGCCCCAACCTTTCAAATTAGATCTTGATGCTCATAAAACTCTTCATCTGATGGCTTTTGACAATTTGGTGGAAACAAAATCTTTTTCCAACGGAAACTTACTGATTGTGAACAGGGCCTGATTTCAATCTAGCATAATTGAGCACATGTTAGTGCAAGTGAACGATATTGTGTGGTATGTTGTCGTTCCGCGTGGCATGTTTCTTTGAGAAAAAGTACAGTGAACATCAGAGAACACAAGTGGATGCAAGTGAACAAGGCTTGCATGTTAATGCAAGTAAACAGAGCATTATTGTATGCAACTGCATCTTAATGCATGTTAATGCAAGTGGATAGATTGCATGTGAATGCAAGTGAACAAGGCCTGATTCCTCATGAACGCAAATGAACAAGGCCTGAATAGAAGTGAACAGGGCAGTTTGGCTTCACGTTGGCATCAAATAATTCCTCAACAGATATTGGTTGTTAGGTGACCAAGAATGGAATTTCTTTTGGATGTGACAGGGAATGAATATGGCAGAACTGTTCAAATATTTTATTGGAAATGTGACCAATAGGGACAAAACCGATAACAATGACATGATTGCAGAAAATAGTAATTTGGCAAATTTTTCATTTAATATTAATACTTGCTTCACTGTCTTCCTGTCCACATTGGAGGGAATTCAAGATACCCTTTTGATACCCTCGCGTCTATGTGATGCCAACACATTTTGTCTGACACACCCTATAGAAAAGTCTGTTTGTCAGAAAAGTCTGGGGGATCCATATAATTGACCTCTCCCCAAAAGATAGCACGTTCTTTTTTTCACGCCAACTCAGTCAATCCCTTAGAGAAACCATCAACTTATCCTAAATACCATAATAGAGACTATCTGCAGAACATGTCAGAAAATACGAATGTATTCCTGGACAATATGCCAAGTTTTTTATGATATGTCTTTATGAAAGACTGCACAAAAATTCATGGAGACTCCAGATCTGGGCATTGTGATTAAGTTACAGAAAGTTACGTCTTTTTTCTCTTTCGTGGCTTTGCTTCATTATCAACACTTCGCTATTCAAACCCATCAATAGATGAGAGTACACATACTTTGGGGACACCTAGGCAAGTAGCAAATTTCTCTTGAATGCATTTGTACAGTCTAGTTACCTTGTAAACTGCACCCCACTTCTGATATTTCTCATGTGAAGCAGTGAAGTATTCCAGAGATATTGAATAATCTTTAAGATTGAAGTAGAAGTTTGCTGCGAGCTCATATGCAATTGCTTCCTCATGAACCCACTTGTGTGTCTTCGCTGATGATATTGCCTTGTCATAGATGAATTTAGCGTCATCTATATTGTCATTACAAAAGTGTTCTTCCGCTTGTAGCAATAAGTATTTGCTCTCAAAATTCCATGATGATCCTTTTTCTGACCACGATTGCATTTGAGATTTGAACTTTGTCCCTTGCTCTAGCCAAAGCGTACTTTTGTTTCGCGATATATTCTAAATGAGACTAGACCAATTATCAGAACATGAAATACGTACAGCGACATCATAAGCCACGATTTTCCTGTGGACTTGAAGTATTCCTCGGCGCTCTCTTTCATTGTGTGATAATCATCCAAAATAAAGGCTGCAAATGTTTTTTGGAAATAGCTAAACAGGACCATCGGAAAGGCGATAGGACTAAATTAGTGAGAAGGGACCTGGGAAGAATAACACAAACACAGAGCACTCACTACAGGGTGACTTGAAAAGGGTTGTTATTTGCAAGAACACGCCGCTTCAATTCGTCATCTGTGATAAATTCGCCCTCATCCACTCCGATTAAAATGAGGATTGACCGTTGCAATAACAACAGATAGTTTTCAGTTGTAACATGTCCCTGAGACATCAAAAACCTACGGCCTCGGAAGTAAACGTCTGCAGATACTGAAAGTTTTGATCCAGACCAAAAAATGCCACTGGCATACATGAGTCTACTATAACAAGCCCATGTCCTAAGGGAAATGACATTGGTAATTGTGATATTTGTTAGTATTTGTTGCACGAAAGAAAGGATAGAATCATTAACAACAGGGTGCTCACACTTCGCCTGCTCCTAAAGCAATGGCCTCACAATCTATTCGATTCTCATTTGCAACAGGAAGGGGTTCAATGTAGCATAATATTTCGATCGATACCCAATACACTTCACCTGCGATTTCTTTGAGATTCATCTTATCGACAAGAGACTTCGCTAAGCTTGCACATTTATATCCACCCTTTATATCTCCCAGTTTTGCAACGAGACTGCCAAGGTATGCAAAGCCGATAGGGCTCATCGAAGACATTCCGTGGGCAATTGTGAGTTCAACCATTTTAAGAGTAACAACAGGCTGGGAAACAAAACAGTACGTTGATCAGAGATGCTGAAGAGCAAAAGAAGAGAATTCACCAAAATTTATTCACTCACAAGGAGATTCGGATGCACCTGGTGAGTCACTGATGCAAGCCTATGCAGGAATTTCATTGCCATCATCTTTTTCTTATCTGTCATCATCCTGTAGTTCAATAACTTAGTAACAGATATTTCATCGAGCATTGTATGTGTAGTTTTGATTCGATCCTCGGTACAATCGTCTGAAAAAGATCTGGGCAATTCCTCGCCGAGCTTCTTGATATTCTTGATGCATAACCTAGTGTCGACATACTGGAATCCAGTCCAGTGCGTAGCAGGTGAATTGACGATAAGATCGTAGTTCATGTACGAGACGTGTATTGACTTACCATATGTATGATATGTTGAGAGTGTCTTCAAACGACCGTGCATATTTCAGCACTTGATCAGTCAACACAGTAAGACTAAAAGCATCACGGGTGATAAGAGCACACTCGGCTGCCAACTCATGAAGTTCAAGACTGAGGGCATAGTGATCTTTCCAATAGGTTTTTTTGAGAAAAGTGATACCATTGTCAAAGAAATGGAACGCAGAATGGAACTCGGACATATCAACTGCCATTTTTCCTGCAGCAAGATTGTACTTCACGATTTCCAGACGTTGTTCATCATTGGAAATAGCAGAAGGGCCACCGAGATTTATCTGACCAACAGCCACACACAACATCGTGTTTTTCTTGTTCGCACTCAATGAGAGTTCAGCAAGTGATAGTCCATACTTCATGTGATATAAGCACCTTTGTTCTTCTGGTATCATGCTGTACGCAACTTCTTGGATGCAGTCGTGAAAGAATTGAAATTTCCCATTTGATTTGTTGACGAAACCTTCCTTTTCTGCGAGGGCTAATGGATCAATCAAGTTGTCACCAAGACTTGCCTCCAATTTTTCTATAACGTCAACTTCTATGGAAGAACCAAAGCACGATAATGTACAAAGCGCCGACTTCACATCCGACGGGAGCCTGCCTATCCTGTAAGAAAAAAGCATGGCTACATCTTCCGGCAAACTTCTTGAGAGTATTTTTTCTTCATTCCATTCCCATCGTCGGCGGGTCAGACTCAGATAAAGTAGCCCGTCCCGATGTAGCGAGAGGATCAAATGCGAAAAGAAAAGAGGATTACCTTTTGTCGTAGTACACTATTTCCGACAGGGACCGCACAAGTCGCGGAAATAGACACAGGAGATTAGATAACATTTTGTTACCATGTCCTTATCCATGCATTCTAACTTTTTACAATTCTTGTAGTGACACCCAAACCTTGAACACTCTCAATCATTTTCAAAAAGGGATGGTCATTCCCTGTTTTGTCGTCACGATAGCAACCAAGGAAGAAAAATCGCGTATTTGCATTGTATGACTTCAAAACGTGACCAATCACTGATATCGAAACTTCTGTATGAAATTATCAAGTTTTCAAGACAAGTAAGAAACATCTTGAATTGTATAGACAATGAGCGAAGCGAGAAACCTACCATCCGCCCATTGAAGATCATCGAGAAAAGAGCAATGATACGATCTGAGAAGATGGAGATCGTCTCCACAAAGCGATACATCAAGTAATAGATTCTCTGTTGCGCATCCATGCAATCCTGGTTGGCTTCCGAGCCAACTTCGCATTCATCCACAACAATAATTTTACTTAAAGTGGGTATCACCCTCACCAAGTGGCAGGCATCTCGCCCCAAAGCTCCTCTTATCTTTGAAGATATCCAAATAGCTCTTTCTGGATTGGTCTCTTCAATCAACAGATCACAATACGAATTTAATGCCGCCACCAATGCCGAGAATGGTTGGGACTGGTGCAATCGGTCAAACTTGCCTTTGAGGAATACACCCCCGTTCGCAACTATATACTGCCCAAGACGATCGGTTAGCCATGACTTTCCCGTTCCAGAATCCCCAGCTATGAGTGATAATTCAGGTGACCCTGAAGCAGATCGCATGTAAGAGCACTGCAGGGATGCAAACTCATCATTGCGAACAAAGACAGTTTCATTCAATGTCAGACGTGTCAAGGAGAGGGAGTCAAAATCCAAATCTCAAAGAAACTTCTCGGGATAGTTCGCCATCAAACACAAATCACAAGTAACATCAGATATATTCGAGTATGATTTGTCTCCACTTAAATCTCCATTGATGCAATCGATCATGTTGTAGATCACATTACACAGTGCTGCAGGAACGCCTTTCGACTTCAGCTGTTCAATTGATAGTTGAGCTGTTACTTTGCACAATGCTATTCCATTTTCCCTCTCTCCTTTGTTGCACTGTGAGTATCGCAGAGAACGACTAAGTGTAGACTGCCGCTTCCGCCTTCCAGATTCCGTGCAACTATCATCCAGATCTTCTGGACCGCACCTATCTTCGTAACGAAGTGGGTGGTTGCCATTGTGTCTGTTGTTGATATCATTGATATTTTTGCACCCCTCAGCAATAGAACTCTCGTCAGAGAAGTTTAAGCCCGCCAAGCAATCAAAAGCCTGTGATCCTGACTTCTTGTCTGCGGCATCGTCGCAAGAGGTTGGGGTAATTATTAATTCAGGAGGAGGCCGTTCGCCGCCAGAAAATAACTCGTAGAAAACCAAACCAAGAAAGTGAATTCAATGCTGATTGTCAAAGAAGGTGTCTGAACAATCAATCTCGTTGCATCCATCGCCGTTCCCTATAGAAGATATGTCTGCAGAGTGTACATTTAGATAACTGCGATCGCTTTGATGGTGCTCCGGCTCATAGATGATATTAGATCCCGTCCTCCCAACGGAGGGCACCGCCAAGCACTTGTCAGATCCATCAACACATTTATCCAAGAGAGCATGTAATTCATCATCGTCAATTCCCGAAATGTAACTGGGCGCTGTTGCTGTTGATATCGAGTATGGCATCGATTCATGTGGGATGCTGTTCAATGTGTATGGAGAGTCTTGGCCTTCATCGATGTAGCCATCGTGATGGTCCTTCAAACGAACTGTAATAAATTCAGCCAAGTCAGGCATTGAACCATTCGACATTTGATGCGACTGCTCCCTGTTGAACACATCTGAAATGTTGAAGCGAGCCAGACTCTCCGCGTCGTCTATTTTATGGGAGAGCCATATGGCAATCCGGATGGATGCGATAAGGTAGTCCCATGGCAGGGTGTCGCAACAACATCCCGCAGTGTTGCGGTTGAGATTGTTGTAGTATAGTGCGCATCTGATCCATTCTCCTAAGGGGAAAGTTGTCTTCGCGGTCGCCATAACGTTTTTTTGTGAGCTGTTTTGTCTTGTGTTTTATACTTCGGTTATTATTGTGCGGCACTGTGCAGCCACTTAATACTTGTTATGTTATGGTATCTCGTGCAAGCTGGCCTGCCACACATGTTTTTTTCGAACGCACTCGACAGACTCGCATTCTACAATTTTTCTGATGTGGAGCCATTTTTCACCGAAAGGCTTCGTTTGCTGTCATGACAGCTCCAATTCTCCCCCGACAGCCAAACCAACAACACCGTCCACTTTCGTCCAGTTTTGGCCGATTCTCTTCTCGACAATGTCCAACCCCCGACCTTCGCGCCAGCCGTCAATCCGAAGGCGCCAAAACATGCCACCCCCTCCATTCCAACTCCACCGCCACACGTCGTGCCAATTCCCCGTCCTCCCAAGATCGAATCCCTTTCCTTAATGCATCGGAGACATTTCCCCTTTTGTTTCTTCTTCATGGCGAGGGGTTGTGACAAGGATTGTCGTGCCCTCCTCTTTTGACCCTTTCCTTCCACCGCACTATTGCCATTCTCGCCCTCCTCCACCCTCGTTGTTGTTGTTGTTGTTGTTGTTGTTGTTGTTTCACGGACCCTCCAAGAAGACAACGCCAGACTATCCCACCTCTCTCCCTCTCGAGGCATACAGTTGTCCAAATTTTACGGGAACCAACTCTCGTTGTACCAGTTCTTCCATGACGAGGCGTTGTTGTTGGGGTTGGGGTCGAAATCTCGATGAGAGGTCAATGGTTTGGATTTTGGTGTAATGCGGTGGATGGGGGGTGGTGTAGGTTTTATAACAGGTGTTGAGTTTCGTCGGGGGTGTAGTCGTGGGATGGATGGAGGTGGGGGGCATGGTGGTTTCAGGCGGTAGAGTGGTGGTGGTACTTGTGTCAGTTGGTGTGAGTTTGGATGGGTGGAGGATTCGCCAGGGGGTGTTGGGTAGGTCTGCATCATTGTCATGATTGTTGTTGTCACTGTTGTTATCGTCCTTGCTGTTGTTGTTGTTATTGTTGTTCGTACTGTCCTGTGAAACAATCTCTTCTCTTGACATGGGACAAATCGAAGTTGAATCGTTTGATCCGCCGCAAGTGTCATGAGGGGCGCATTTTGCTCCAAAACAGCCATGGCTTCCGATTTGGAGTAATACGGCGTGAATGGTGTCATGGTTGGAGTTTGTGTGTTTTGGTATCCTCGTGGTGTCCTCCACCCTCCATCGCGTCCCACTCGTCGTCTTGTTGGTGCCCTGCAGTATCGGCACAGCGTTCCAAGAGGCGGCGCTGGAAATGGCACCGTTTTCAATTTGGTGTTGCAGCGCGGTGAGACGTGGCGATGGCGACAACGGTCATCATTGTTATTTGGGGAGGAGGCGGTGGGATGGTGTAGACAGGCACAGTCCTGCATTTGCTGCTAATGAGGTTTTGGGTACGATTACTCAGGAATGTGTTCATGGATTCTTTAGGAAATCACAAGTACTCTAGCTGTAATAATTAATAATTGTATCTTTAGTTAATGCTTTGTGCTTTGCAAATATTGTGATGAAAATACTTATGAATCATGGTTAGGAGTCAACTATTGGCAAACTTATGCGGTATGCAAAGTTATGACAGCTGATATGACATTCAAATGAAAATACAAAGTGCCCAGGACAATAGATCAATGCTTAGGGGGATTTTGCAACCAGTTTTGTTGGAAGAGTTGTCAGAAGGAAAATTGGTAAGGTCACCACTCCCAATCTCGGATTCCGATCTCGTCTTCCTGGTGGGAATTGTTCCATAATCTATGGAAGCCTATTTCCCATCAAATACTGGGCTTTCCTCATCACAATGGTGCCTTTTCCTTTGATGCTGTTTCTTAGCCTTTTTGCATTAGTGCCGTGAAAGCGTGGAAGTCTGTAGTGTTTAAGGGAGTGGCGGGAGTGATGAGAATAGAAAAGAGGACACGATTTTCAATTGGGGACAATGGGTGGGAACAGTGAAAGTATGTCAATTTTCCAAAGTATGGTTTTTCTCAAGTCCCCGGCATTGCAATTGTTTATGCCTGCACCGTCACGACACATGTCTCAAATAAACATCATGATGTGTGTCAGAGTGTGGTTTTTGCTCGTGCACTCTCGAAAGTGTTTTTTCATGTTTGTAGTCTTGGTGGAGCAAACAAGACACTCCACAAGACACGTTCTTAGTTAAGTAGTCGTGAGAATGTCTCATAAAAAAATGTAAAGTCAGTAAAAGTCCGTTAGTTAACAGTTAGGTCGAATACGGAGTTTCAAGCCTTCCAACATACTTTGAAGTACGCGCGAGATAGCTGGGAACTCTTGATTGAAACTGAAGTACCTGTAAAAGTCAAAATCGAAACTAAAAATGAGTGATGAATCGAAAAGTCTGTCCATTCCAAAGTGGGATGGAAAAGAAGAATCTTGTCCAAGATATTTGGCTAAGTTTAAGGCACTGGCCGAGTATTACAATTGTGGAGATGCGTTGGATGAAGGCATCATGATGTCTGAATGCCCCGAAGAATCCGAGTTCAAATCCCTTCAGACGAAGTCAGTCATGTCAGATGACGAAAAGAAGAAAGTCACGTTGTATAAACAAAACAAACGCTTGTGTGCAGTTATTACCTTGGGTCAAGACAGTGATCATGGTCTCGCTGCAATCAGTCGAACAGTTGTGAAAGGTAAACATCCTGATGGTCTTGCGTACAAGTTCTTAAACATTCTTGAGGAGAAATACAAACCAAGTGACGCAAGTGCGAAGGTCTCCTTGATGTCAGAGTTGAGATCCATTCCCTTCAAGATGGCAAATGACTATTATAACGATGTTTTTGGAGTCACAGCCAGGTACGATGTACAATTGAATGAAACGAGTCTTATAGAATATCTTACGGAGAGAGTCAGAGATACAAGTATTGCAAAAATCATTGTTGATCATCTTGAGAAGCCCGTTGGTAGTCACGATCTAGAAGCCTTGTGTAAGGATATCTCGAAGGTTCAACGTGTTGCGAAGGTATATCGTGCAAGTAACTCTAATGTCAGAGCTGATAAAGAGGTTAATCTCTCAAGTCCAGAAAGTGGTGAATCCAGTGAAAGTGCACAGAAGGAAGAGTCTAGTGACAGTAGTCGTAAAACAAACAAGCCGCTGCAAACATTGTGGTAAACGGGGACACAGTGAGAATACCTGTTGGGATAAGTTTCCTGATAAGGCCCCTGCATGGTTCCGTGAGAAGTCATTGACCAAATCCGAACGTGAATCATCAAATGTAGATGTTGAAATAGTCCTGTAAGTTGAAGTCTCGAGTCCAGAGCAGGTCAGGGTGTCAGAGTGTGGTTTTTGCTCGTGCACTCACGAAAGTGTTTTTTCATGTTTGTAGTCTTGGTGGAGCAAACAAGACACTCCACAAGACACGTTCTTAGTTAAGTAGTCGTGAGAATGTCTCATAAAAAAATGTAAAGTCAGTAAAAGTCCGTTAGTTAACAGTTAGGTCGAATACGGAGTTTCAAGCCTTCCAACAGATGTGGTACTCACGTGCCGTATTCTTGGCTGTCATTAGACACTTTTAGAAACCCATTGTTCTTATTATATATCAACTCAATTGATCCGGCTGTCCTTGGGAGATGCAATGGTTGATCGGGCAGGGATTGGTCTACAGCGAATATTCCGGTGGGCGTTGATGTAGTGTCCATGTGCTGTTTGGTTCAGGTTGGCCCTTGAAAGGAATGGTATGCAGTATCTTATCCCCGTACCAGAAATTAACCCATGCATGTTCATGTGAAGTTTTAGATTGAAAAAAAATCTATCTACAGTCATCCAATAGGAGATCCAAGTGGTTAGGACATCAGTATAGATGTGTCTCGGGGTGTGAATAAAGTTTTTTTGCTTTAAACTGTCCATTTCTAGCAGCTGTACAACCCACAAGTCGGGCATTTTTCGGGCTCAAAATTGCTATTTCATGAACGTTCACGTCTTAACACAATTCATGCATGTGCACGGCTTAAAATTTTGCCATACTAGCTGCTAGCTAATAAATCATGCGTATGAATGTATTAAAATTTGTTAGTCCATTCTACTAGTAATTCATGCCCTTTTCTAAAAGTTATTACTCTTCGTTATTATTGGCATGCTTTCTCTTCTTCCCACTACCTGTACCACTTGCTGACGGAGACTTCTTCTCTTGCACTAGCTGCGAAAGATCGCTCACTTGATGAAATCTTTCAAAGCATGTTGTCTTTCTATTCCCAATCTTTTTGTTGCATAGAGGCACAAGACAAGTTGAACAAATTGTTGTTGTTTGAGAAATTTTAGCATCCTTGTCGTCTGGATCAGCAATGGCAACACATAGAATACAACGGGATCCACTCCTTCTGACTTTTGATACTGTTTCCGTATGCTTGGCATTTTTACCATTATATGTTCTCTTTCCGGTCTTTGCATCTACGTAACTTCCAACAGAATGAGGTATGTGAAACAATGTCCTGTCATATCAAATTTTGTTAAAAGTTGGGTCCTCAATATATTTATTCAACTTGTACCTACTGTCAGGTTTGATCCGCTCCTTAACATATTTGGTTGCTTCCTTATACCATGTTGACCTCTCGCTCTCCAATTTCTGATCGACAGCATCATGTTGAATTCCAGAATCACCGACAGTACGTGCTGGTGAGATTGGTACAACTCCACGTATTGGGTTTATCAACTTGTACAAAGAGGCAAGTTGGTATAGAACATCTTTCATGGTGACGCCTGACTTATGATTTAGACGTTGAATCGTTGAGTATCCACTCCCACATGTAGGTGATTTTACCGGAAAGCAATGCTTCAAAATGAATCCGACATTGACAGCCATCTTTTTGAACTCTCTCATTACAAGCACTTGCTTTGCTGAACCATTTGTGAAAGTAAAGTTCATAGAATCTAGTGATCGTGTCATTTCATCAATCCTACCTTTTGACCTAATCCACCTTGCAACTATTTCTGGAATTATTTTCCTTGCTTTTGGAAGTGGCAATTGAGTAGTTCGTATCATCGAGAGAAGCTTTCTCCAAATTATCCAGTTAAAACAGACGCACTCCTTTGTAATGGAGTAACCTTTAGATGAAACAATTGCATCCCAAAAATCTGGAAAACGAATACGGTTAGGATTGTTGATACCTTTTATGATCATAAGGCTTGATGTCAAAATGTCTTTCGACAATTCTCCGTGATGGCTCATGTGACAGGAGAGAGAAATTCCAGTGGCAATGGAATTTACACAATTTCCAACTGGACCAAATGCCTTGGCACTTTTGTGTCTTGAAAGAGAACGATCATTAGCTTTGACAGATCTAAGGCATAGTTTTTCATCATCAACGGTAAGGTTTGAATACCCCTCAACAAAAGCAATAGACGAAGTTCTCCCTCCCACATCTCTAAACATCTTCTCAAGCTCACGATCAAATCCATACACAGGCTTCCAAAATATACCATCTTCATTGTCATCCGGAGAGTTACTCTTAGTCTCGTAGAAGTTCCCCTCTAAACTACGAAGGAGGTCATTTGCACGACAAATTTTGCTCTGCAATGATTTATATCTGGAGGGTAGCCTCTGGATGGCTGATGTCAACAATGGATATGTCTCTGGGTGTTTTTCAACATCTGCCAGGCTACACTGATAGGAACAAAGTCCAAAGAATACTCGGACAAAACACTCATACTCATGAAAGTCAATGGTGTGTTTATTTCTGGAGGAGAGGGCTTTGTTCTGGAATGCAAGGACAGGAAGTAACACATCTGCTGTATAGATGGCGTTGAAAATCTCAACAGCATTTAACCTTGACGATGGCTTCTTGTTGTCAGACAAAAGTGTGTTGAATTCATATAAAATCCTCTTGCGAATCTGCTTGGTCTCCTCAAAGTAACCATGCTCAAGATCTTGATCCACCTTGTCAAAGTTGATCTCAAAATCACTTTGCTTCATGGGGATTCTTTCCATGAAATCAATTCAAGCACAGCATTGTCCTCATCTTGACTGTCCTCGTCGTCGATAGAAGGAGTCAACGTTTCATCCGATGATATGGAGTCTTCATCATTGGAGGTATTTACTGTAGGTGAATTGCCTTCATTTGTGCTGGTAATAATCAATTCTGTGTGTGATTCTTGGTGTGGTGATGTTAAGGAAGATGCTTCACCAGAATTGAGGTCAAGAAGAACAGAAGTAGTTGTGTTGTTGGGTGGAGATGCCACCAAGAAACGAAGAACACGTCCACCTAGCCTTTTGTCCGGATTCATATTGGTGGCGATAGCTCTTGGCATCATGGAGGAATGTGTTGAGATGAAATGAGGAACTAAGATAGATCACAGTGGTAGGGCTGGAATGATAGTAGCGATGAAGTAGAAAATGAAATGGTTGGTGGGAAAGTAAATCATAGAGTGCTGGTCTAGTGTGTGTGTTGACAAATGTTATAATATTGATGCATGGAGAAGAGGCTGATGAGCAATTCCACGTGATTGGGGATGAGTGATGAAAATGATGACAAAATGGCAGGGGCAATACACAGTTGCATCATGAGAGCACATATGTCAGTAGAAAAAACAAGCCATCACACTCTTGGCGCGAAACTAGGAAAATTTCAATACAGAAAAATGAACGTAGGAATTAGTATAAAAGTGATAAAAATCTCAACCGACTCCTTCCACTCAACAGCCCACATAAGAGGCAATATTGAAAATTACGATGCGGTTTTCATCAGGGGTCTTCCTGAGATGTATTCACGTGGTTTTTATGTGTTGGATTGGTGAAATTAATCATTTTTTGTCGCGAACGAAGCAGCACAAAAAGGGCAATATTGCGCTCTAAGCCATGCATATGCATGATTTATGAGACGAATGGGTTGTGAGACAAAATACTTATTTAATGCATATGCATGTTTTATGCGGTACGGGGTTATGTATGTTGGGCCAAAAATAGAGGATCAATGGGATCAGCAAGGTCCCCTATTGAGATAGGATGATGTAAAATAAATCGACACATGGATCATTTCTCTATTCATTGACCCCTTTGGTTGGCGATCACGATCCTGACATGAGAGAGGTATCTTCGTACTGTAGAAATTAAGATTGTGCGAATGATGCCTTGGAATCATCTTCTACCGGACTTTATGTAGAGTCGCCGAAAAATAAAAATCAAACCGGTTTGATTTTTTTCAAACCAGTTTGTAAACCAGTGGTCTACCTATTACGGTGTTACGACATTCCTGAGTATTCAACATGACATTCTTATATCATCAAAGGTAGCCTGGCTACAACGGGTTTTAGAAAAATCAAACCGAGAAGAAGAAGAAGGAGAAGGGGAGAAGGAGAAGGAGAAGGAGAAAACGGGCTCAGTTTCCAATACAACTAAGATTTTGAAAAAAATCTTGATAAACTAAGATTTTTCAAGAAAAAATCTTGACATGAAACCAATCTACCACTGCCATGTTAATTTTCAAATAACACCAAGGTGATATTTTTTGAACTCCTTGCCTACTTTTCTCGTGCAAAATTTCCCGCCACATTCAATTCCCTCCCCCAAGACCTACAATAATCTAGGGTGAAAAATAATACTGAAGTGATACTGCAAGTAACGTATAATACCAAAAAATTGCTAACAAGTAACCAGACTTACGCGTAATAGTATCTGAAACAACACTGTATTTTGATGTAAAGATTTTTTTGCTAATTATGTCAGTTTTAGTACCTCTACTAAATTACACGTAAAATTTGTAATAAATGCAGGAATTCATGTATGTAAAATGTGAATGTTTGCATGCCTTTATATTGATATGCAGGTATCCCCCAGGGTACAATATCTACTATCAATGATGCCTATTTTTATATTGGCAGTGCCTCTGTGTGAAAGGGAAGTTTTTGATTATAAACAGTAAGTGCCTGTTCTGTAAATATACGGGCATGTGTAGATGGGTCATACCCTATCTTTACATATACAGGCAGCCTGTGTATAAACGGATATCAATCCCATCCCATCCCTGCCTAACTGTATGTATGCAGACACCTAAAATTTGCCCAACACTCTGCCCATATATGATATATGCTCCCTACCAGTATGATAATTAATAGATGCTTTCGCGATGATCTTTGAAATAATTCAAGGTAGTTGCCACCAAAAATAGGCCATGATTGTAGAAAACATTCTTCGCCATAATAATAGAAATGTTGTCATCGACGGGAAGGCCACATGTCAAGGTAGCATACCATGACCATGACAAGCTGTCCACTTTGAATGACACTGAGCAATCCTCCAATGTTATAACCAAGATGGATAAAAATTGTTAAAGGCACAACAGCTCTACTATGTTGGGTTTGTCGGGGACACGACATGTCTTCGGAGGCTCTCAAAGACATTTTTTGTCACGCCATATGACACGAGTGACATGTCTCGAGATGTCACCGAGACATGTCGCGACATTAGGGGTTTCCAAGGTGGCCAAAAGAAAGCCATATGTCGCGACATTTCGAAGATGGCGACATGTCGTCACCTAGTAGTACTTACTAGTAGTAATTGTTAGTAGCAATATTGAGTGGTATAATCCAATAATCATCAAGTTACACTGAAAAATGATACATTAGACATGTAAATGCCCATTGAACTAAATTAAAAGCAGCTACTCTTCTTCACCCTCCTCCTCTCTCCTAACGATCTGAATCCCCTCAGCTTGTAGTGTGAGCAAGAGTTCCCAGTCTTGTAGCACGTGCATCAGTGCCCCTAGTCAACTCTGCGAGTGGTGTTCTCTTCGCTGTCACTTTCTTCATTCGTCATGTCTTGGATGGGTTTAGGCATGTCTGTGTCTGTTAATTAAAAAATGTTACTATGTGTGTTTGCGAAAAATTAACAATACAAAAAAACCAGAAGGACTCTCACCTGCCTGGTTGGATGAATGGCTGTTGTTGTTGGCTAGGCGGCGCGGAAGGTGGCGTGGCCTGAATCAGTCTGTGGGCTGAGATGTCCATGGTAGTGTGGGAGGGCAAGTAACAATTTAATTGAAAAATATGTTAGTGTGGGTGCTTGCGAAAAATCAACAAAACAAAAAAACCAGAAGGACTCTCACCTGCCTGGTTGGATGGATGGCTGTTGTTGTTGGCTAGGCGGCGCGGAAGGTGGCGTGGCCTGAATCAGTCTGTGGGCTGAGATGTCCATGGTTGTGTGGGAGGGCAAGTAACAATTTAATTGAAAAATATGTTAGTATGTGTGCTTGCGAAAAATCAACAAAACAAAAACCAGAAGGACTCTCACCTGCCTGGTTGGATGGATGGATGGCTGTTGTTGTTGGCTAGGCGGCGCGGAAGGTGGCGTGGCCTGAATCAGTCAGTGGGCTGAGATGTCCATGGTTGTGTGGGAGGGCAAGTAACAATTTAATTGAAAAATATGTTAGTATGTGTGCTTGCGAAAAATCAACAATACAAAAAAACCAGAAGGACTCTCACCTGCCTGGTTGGATGGATGGCTGTTGTTGTTGGCTAGGTGGCGCGGAAGGTGGCGGGACCTAATTCAGTCTGTGGGCTGAGATGTCCATGGTTGTGTGGGAGGGCACGTAACAATTTAATTGAAAACTATGTTAGTATGGGTGCTTGCAAAAATCAAGCAAACAAAAACCAGAAGGACTCTCACCTGGCTGGTTGGATGGTCGTGTAGCTGTTGTTGATAGCTACGCTGGCGCTGAAGGCGGCGTGGCCTAATTCAGTCTGTGGGCTGAGAAATCCCATTGCGGGTTGGCGGCACGTAACAATTTAATTGAAAAATGTGTGTGTCATGTAAAAGCGAAAAATCAAGCAAACAAAAAAACCAAATGGACTCTCACCTTGCTTGTTGGATGGTCGTGTAGCTGTTGTTGATAGCTACGCTGGCGCTGAAGGCGGCGTGGCCTAATTCAGTCTGTGGGCTGAGAAATCCCATTGCGGGTTGGCGCACGCAACAATTTAATTGAAAAGTGCGTGTCGTGTAAAAGCGAAAAATTGATGAAACAAAAACCAGAAGGACTCTCACCTCGCTGGTTAGATGGTCGTGTAGCTGTTGTCGATAGCTACACGGCGCTGAAGGCGGCGTGGCCTAATTCGCCTTGTGGGCTGAGATATCCCATTGCGGGTTGCGAGGCACGTAACATTTTAATTGAAACAATTAATTAGCGTAAAACGCGCCATAGGCAAAATCTAATGGAAAAAATAGTGATCTCACCTCGCGAGTTACACCCGTCGACAGAGATCGTTGAGGGCTACAGACTGTTGGCGGTGGCAAAGTCTAATTCCTCCTATGGCCGGAGATATCTGCGGTCATGGTGGGGAGGAGGGAGCTATTTAATTGAAAGCTTGCTGTTCTGGATTATGCAGTTCACGCAGTTGTGCCTGTTGTGTGTGTTTTGCATAATAATATATAGGTAACAGAACTGGTCTGCATGATACATACTTATCGCATAGCGGTGATGTAACAGACAGACTGGAAAAGACATGTGACTCACCCAAATGACACGTGACTGGGTGAGATTAGAGCTAAAAATGTCGCCGATATATAAGATGTCACCCAGATTTGGTGACATTGTCGTGTCACGGTGACATTATGCTGACATGTCCCCGACAAACCCAACATAGCAGCTCTATGAAGTGCCCCACCACTTAAGGAACATCACATCAGAACTCAAAGTATGTGTTGTCATATTAGAAGATAGAAATGCTTCACAAAGAAAACAAGATGACATTGTCAGAAATATTATCACAGTTATTTTACCTGCCATTGTAAAAGTAGCTGATGTCTTGAATGACACTGGGAAAAATATTGCTCCAGTTGGTTCAGTCAAAGTTTTACATGACCAAAACAAGAGGAAGAAGCAGATACAATAGTCGATGCAACCAATGAGCAGAGGTGCAGATATGAAAATGCTAGAGTCTTATACGACTATGTCAAGATCCATTTCAAACATCCATCACAGAGATATAAGGGCACATCATTAATAAAACAATGTGCTGTCATTATCTCTCCCAATCCCAGCAAACAGCTATCAGTACACAAAGCCTGAAGCATTGGAAGTATTGTTAACAAATGACAGTCAAGCTGCTGTTAAACACATGATCAAATTAAAATACATACCATGTGGTAAATTCTCCTTGTATTGGATGCTCCAAAATCATAATCAAGGAAAACCTATCTTGAAGACAACATGGAGTGTGGGTGGAAAGCCCAGAGTCCTTGAAGACACAGCAATATCATCTATTGTCGATTGGTTAAGCAATGACATCGGAAGAACGTATGGTCAAAAAGAAGTTAATGATTTGATTATTGATCAACAAAATCAATTGTTGAATGATGCACGTCACATACCTCTACATTCTGATTACCATCTGAAACCAACTACTCTCTGAAACTACACCACAGAGCTTGCAATGACACTGGAGTTATCTCTTACACAATCATCCATAGCAAAAACCAATACATGGTTTGCTGCGGAACATTCATTCAGGGGTGCAATCAGCAATGTGATGTTGATAGCAATTACACACTTCATTGAGATGGATGAAGAAGATGTTGATATTAGAAGAGAGTTGAAGGAAGTCCCACTTGAGACGAGAATGTTGTACAATCTAATCACAGACTCACGGAATGGTGTCCCTGTGGTTCCTGTCAAATCTGAACTGATAACTTAACTGATGACAGTACAGTCTTCATTTTCTGCAGAAGTACTAACAAACCAGATGATTTCCGTTTGGTAACAACGAAATCCCGTTTGAACAAAAGAACAAATTCAATGTACAATGTCGATGAAAGTGAACACATGAATGGTATGAGAGTCAAACTTTCCTGGACTTCTTCGGGTGGAGGTACATGTGCATCTCTCTTCGTGACTGTAACTGGCCTTTAATGACAGAGAATTGCCCAGTGCTCAAATGTTAGTAGTTCAAGTAGCAGGTTGCAAATGAACAAGAAGGTTGCATTGTGTTCACCAAAAGCGGGCAAGATAGAAACAATTTGAATTTTATCAAAGCAATGTCCTCTTACCATTCATCAACTCCCCTGGGAAAGAATACTCCCACTTTGATATCTCTGATGGGATTACAATACCAGATGAATTAACTGCAGTTGCATGGTGTGATCAAGACTTACCTCAAGTGACTTCTATTTTGAGCAATCATAACTTGTTCATGGAAATGAAAATGGTTGCAAACAAATAAAATGCAGCAAGGACCGGAGTGGAACAACCAGCAGACTTAGCCAAAGTGTTTGTAATATTCAAACAACAAAATAAAACTCATACTGTTATTGGCATCGATCCTTCAAGACATTTTATGAAGATGAGGGTCACAAAGGCATTCAACGGTGAGACCTTACGGGTATTAAATCTAATTTGAAGAAGAACTCCTTTATATTTCTGCCTTACCTGAGTTGGCAACAAAAGTGGCAACAAGAGGAAACATTCTTCATGGCTTTTATGAGAGTGGTTTGATCCACCAAACAAAGTCAAGGTATCCCATGTTGTTGAAAGTATTAGGAACATGTCGGGGTACACTTCCAGAAGAACTGTATCAAAGAGTCATCAACAATTTTGCTTACATTTTCAGAATCATGACAGAACAAGGTAGGATTTGTGAAGATCTCTTTGATGATCTAGGCTTTCCTCCAAAGATGCCCATGGACATGAAGTGTTGAGAGCCGCAGTTATATCACAGGACGTTATCAGCAATCAAAATATCTTACTCATGAATTTTAAACCGACCTTTGTAAAGAACGCATTGAGTGAATTGAAAATGGTCAGAGACACAAGGCAGAACAACTTCAACAAAAGCATAATGAGAAAGTGCATTCTATTGGACTGATTGAGGCAAAGCTATGGAACATGACAGCAGAAAATGCAGAACTTATGGAGGGGATCTTTGATCAATGCACAGTCGAAATGTTTGACAAACTAACCTCGCCCAAATTGTCTGACTTTGTTTAGACACATGATTCAAGTCTTCTAATGAAAAAAGATATCCCAAGCAACAAAGGAAAGCTAGAGGATGCAAAGTATGCAGCCAAGCATGGTTCAAGAGCTGATAAGAACCCCTTTTTCACTGCATACTGACATCATTGCAGCTAACTTCACCAACAAATGAAATCATTATAGCCAATGATGTAGGACCTACTGTCGTTTCTTTTTCGGGTGCCCTTGCTCACAGTCAAGGCGATATGCATTCCTCTCTGTTGGGTGCTGAAGAGTGGATAGGGAGAATGTATCGGCTGTTTGATGCGGAATACTTGGTTCCAGCAGTGACTGTTACAAATTAAATGAAGTCAAAAGGAGACTCTTTAGTCAAGCTTATGAGAGGACGACTGAAAACATTTTTGAAGAGGCGTATTGAAACAGAAGCCAAGCAAAATCACTGGGCTATTCAACTTGCATTCAAAAAATTTGCCATTGCTGCTGCTTATATTATATGATTCTTCTTGAGCATGTAAAATGCGATCTTACCTGTCTTGATGACACCATGTCAATGTTGTTTCTCAACACTGACAGATTCCTCTTGTGCAATACCTTTCTACAATGCTGTGTACTTGTATTTTGATGCAAACCTTGGTGAATTTGTGAGAAGTGGTAAAGTTACAGGACGTGGTTTCAGTGTTAGGCACAAAGAGCATGAAAAGAAATCAAGAGAGAGAATGCAAGTAGCAACTTTTACTTTGTGTATCCATCCCAAGAGGTAGCAAATAAAAGTACAAGGCACAGGCAAGGTGTATTCTAGTCACTCCGGCAATACATTGCAGATGGATTTGATCCAACCAATACTGCGGCATTGAATCTGGACAAAGGGCACAACAATGGGGCATTTGGATTTGATCCAACCAGTACTGCTGCATTGAATCTGGACAAAGGGCACAACAATGGGTCATTCTCATGCTCAGCAATGACGATATCAAATATATACAATCAGGCATGAAACAACAGCCCCAACATCTTTTGAAATTTCATTCCTACATTTCAAATATGGGTACCAACATCATAACTTCTTTCACATTCTCAAGACACACCAGCAGACAACATCACCAATTGTAAGCACATGAGGGGATACGTATGGCATCTTACTTTCCAGTACATACTCTAGGAGCTCACCGTCAACTTTACTCAATTTTTGTATCCAATACAAACCGTGCAATTAACTTAGAAACTTTACCAGTCTGATCACATTAGTAATACAATCAGACTGGTTAAGTTTTTATGTTGATTGCACAAATTGTCTTGGCTACAAAAATTGGGTAATATTGGTCATTTGTCGTAGAATTCTCGTAGAATTGATACTATTTTTTTCATTACTCTATCACGTAAAAAATCAGAAATTACCAAACAGATTTTGAATGGGCAATTATGTATATTATGTTTACAGCAAGGTATCTAATACGTGACTTTTTGCGGCCATTGCACTGTCTCCCCTCATGTGAGATACCATCACTCTCATTGATTTTTTCACCATCAAAATACAAAATGACAACCACGACAAGTTTGTGTTATTGACATCTGGCTTTTCTATCATTTCTTCTGCTTCAAAAATTAATTGGCATGAAAACGACATTTGTCATGCCAACACGTCCCCCCCAATGCACACAAATGTTAGTAACAATATGTATACTGTACAAGTGTGCCTACTGGGCATGCCAGTATGTATATCTGAACCAAATCCTTGCAATGATATCACGCAAAATATTATTAAGTGTGACGATGTGAAATATACTTAGGCATGATGACGTGAAATTGTATATTAGGGGTGACTACACGAAATATTATAGTATTGCAACACACGAGTGATGGAGAGATGATTATCAAATATTCATAGTGTTCATTGTGTTGGCGACGATTAACAGGATGACCTTCGCTAGTCCTCTTATTGGGGGGATAACAATCATGTGAGGGGAGAAAGTTGCAAAATGTACATATTCCTATGAAAAACTTATTTTAACTGAGTAATTCCCAGTTTAGGTGCTCTGTAGCATGTACCACCAAAAATTTGCTAGCCATCCAACACGAGTTATGTTTGAACGGACAAAAAAATACCACAATATATCTTTTGACCTAACACAGAGTAAAACAAACTAACGTACTAACATGCTAACTAACTTCTGACTAACCAACTATAACTAGGGGCAACTCTAGACATACATTTATCTGCCTATGGGTCTTTTGAACTTCAGTGAAAGTGCTTAGAAATGGAGTGATGCAAGACATTCTCCAAAAATAGTACCTACATTCTAGCAGACTCTAGTAAGAGAACATACATACTCAACTAAATGCAGACAAAGTCCAGATATTGGACATAAAATAAAAAAATTAGACACTAATCTGTGATGTGTACTTGGGGTCTCAAGCTAGACTGCAAAATCATATTAGAAAGTACTGTAGTCACCAAAATTTAGAACTACCAGATCTAGTTAGAGAACTGCTAGCTGCTAGAGGGTACCCAAAGTTACTCTAGAGTGACTGATATCTAGTGTGTCTAATGCCATGGATCCTCTTTCAGTACCCCAGTCATATTGTACCATTGAAAACTTTATTACAGACTATTGATAAACATTGGACACGGCCCACATCACCATTACCAACTAGTGGGGCTTCTGCAACACATGAAACCATAATATTATGCATTTTCATGGTCACAACTATTTGCATAAGATTCATTTCATCACCTGCATCAGACTCTCTCATGACAGTTTCTTTACAATTGACAATTCACCACAACAGGCACTAATTTTAATACACATGCTACTCCATGCAATATTATGTTTTATCATAACAGCACAGCACAATGCAAAATAGCCTTGGAATTCAGCCTGCATGAGAATGTTGTCTCCCTGTCAGTCTTAAGTGACACAACATGACAAATATATGATTGTTTTTCATTGTTTTAGATTTTATCATCTTCTTCAAGGGGGTGAATCTTTGCAATTGTACAATGTTGCGGTAGCTCTGTGTGGGAAACTAACAGTAATTCATGTGACTTTAAACTTGATTGTCCTCATCAAGCATCCTTATTCAATTGAACTCACTCACCTCTTTTGCAAACTGTGTTTTAAATTTCCCGAACCATCTGATCCACTGATTGTCATCAC
Organism: Cyclotella cryptica; assembly: GCA_013187285.1. Taxonomy (NCBI): domain Eukaryota; phylum Bacillariophyta; class Thalassiosirophyceae; order Thalassiosirales; family Thalassiosiraceae; genus Cyclotella; species Cyclotella cryptica. Next base: position 38,650 of record JABMIG010000170.1, on the reverse strand, counting down.
TATCAGGAAAGGCAAATTGCTAATCACTTTCAATTGAGAAGACATTATGTGTGAGTTTTTGTTTTGTGTTTGCTTAAAAGCAATCTTTCTCTGGCATGCCTTTTAATGATGTTCTCAACTCAAAGGGATGGCTGGGCACAATATATCAAAGTATACATAGAGTGGATAGCTCGTGTGATTTTCTCATAATTGTTGCCAGGATAGTTTCAAAATCGTGTAAGTGCAAGTTTTATCATGAACCCAATTATGATAGTGTTTCAAAACCACAACCCCACTTTGTCATAAAATTCCATCCATTACCTATTTTCTGCAGCTTTGCAGCAAAACAGAACAGAATTGCATTTGATATTGGCTGTACTGGGAATGAACTGCATGTTGTCCATTGTCCATACCATGATTTGTTATATGATTTTTAGCTTAGTTGAATGGGGAAGGTTGGCTGCTGGTATGCTTGTCATGTTGTGCTGCAAATGAGGGATTGAGTTGGGAGGTTACTTCAAAAGTTTGTTAAAATGGTATAACGACAGGAAACAGGCTCAAGGACTTCTGTTTTTGAGCAAGAGTGAGTAACAACTTCATCTTTGCAAAAAAATGTGTAGATGTTTGTACCCATTTATATACTATGCAAAAAAATATAAACTGACAAGCCCTTGTACATACTTGTATGCCATTGTGCATAATTTTGTCCTGTTTTTGTGTCACAAAACATGTCAAGTTATGTTTGATGGGCATCAGTGTATTTACTCATACTGGTATGCCATTATGCATGTTTTGTGACACTAAGACAGAGCAAAATTATGCATAAAAGTATGCATGTTGCTCTTACGATGTGTTAGACCTTTCAGTCTTAATTGTTTACAATGCTATTTTCACTTTACAATATTTAGCATTTACTGGTATGATTGTGGTGTTATCCACGGTGTTATGATTTTCCAACACAGTCATGGTGTTTGTAGTATTGTATTGAGTTATGGGGTCCACTATTTGGACAGGTTTCAACATTGTATCATAGCCTAGCAAATCTTGGGACCTCCAAGATTGGTGTCAATCATTCTTACATTTGGTATCCTATTTTCCCGTTCCCCTCGCTTTGACAGGAAATGTATGACTTTGATGACAGGTTATGCAAGCATCACAGAGAATCAAAAATGCTTCTCTTTAAAGTTCAGAGGATCAAAAAATGCCTCTGCATAGTTCAAACTATCAAAACATGGTCTAATTAGTTCAAAGTATCAAAACATGGTTCTGGATAGTTCAAGGAAAAGAATCAATGAACGTTTGAAATCATATTCATTTCAATTTTTCTCTGACTTGTCTCTCACATCTATCACCTCACATCTTTCTCTTATGTTTCTTTCCCTTTCGTTTTTTCTGCTACCTTGTCTTGATTCTCTTTTATGGAATCTTTCACTGACTTCTTTATTTATTCTCTACTTGTTTTCTCCCCTCCCCTCATTTACTCTGGCATTTACTTGGACTTCTAAAAGCAAAGAATGATGTTGCACACTTCCTCTTAATATTGTCTCCTACACCCTTTATTTTGTCTCTTCATCCTCCTCCTCCTCCTTTGGCTGATGCTGGTTCTTCTGATGATATAGAATTCCATTAAACCCAATTTTTCCGACCCTTGGCAAATGAAGCAGTAAGTTCGTTTCATTTTGAGATTTCGTGTTCACCCCGTGATTCTGGACAGGTTTAGGTTAAATTCAGCTGTAATGCTGGTTGGGGTTATTTTTGTTGTACTTTCACTTATTACTGTGCATGCCTCTAATGTGGTAAATAATTTTGACATTATGTGTTGCGCTACCCCTATTTTTCTTCCAAAAATGAGTTTAGTGCAGACAGAGGAAGAAATGAATTCTCAATGATAATCATACAATCGAATCAAAGGAAAGTATGTGCGAGTCAAAGAAAATATGTTGTTTGAAATCTTGTTAGCTAAACTGTTAGCAAAAATAGACCTTGTTAGTATAATTGTGAGACAGCAATAATCAACACATCTTACCAACAGGAGCAGTTTCATATCCCAACTACTACAGAAGTCTGTAAAATCCCTGTATATTTCTACTCATTTTCAAGGTTGTGCAATTATTGCACCACCTTGTTGGCTATTCCAATGTACAAAAGTGTAGAAATGTTGTTGGCATGTTTCCCTAAAAAAGCTTTATCTCCGGGGGGAAGTTGTGAAGCTGCTCAAGCTATAAAGAAAATGTTGAGAAAATATCAGGAAGGAAAAATAAAGACATATGAATTTATTAGAATAAATGTTAGAATAATTTAAAATTATCAGTACAAAAATGTATAGCAACAGATTTTCTGTTCAGAATAATCCAGAAACTAAATTTTCACAAATTTGCCTGTTACTCTGCTGTTTACATACATAGGAGTAGTACAAAATGAGGTGGCACAATAATTGCACCACAAAAAGAGCAGATTACCACGAAATTTGTGGTGCCATTGTTGCACCACCTCTGGTAGTTGGGATATGATTTTGGACACAATACAAATCATACATACATTTGTTAGTAAGCCCATTTTTCACGGACAGCTTATCTAACAGTTTGTTTGTTGTGTGATTCTCAAATACCTATGGAACTGATTTTCCCACCAAAATCTTTTACAAGTAATATCCGGCAGCAACAAAGAAAACGAAGATCGTTGAGCTGCATAGTGCTGCACAGCATTTGAATGCCATAGAAAGTTCAGCTTGGGGGCAATGTCATTCACTCAAATAGAAGTTGGCTACAAGAAAGGATGTTGCAATTAAAATGGGCCAGATACATTTTACGTCCGACTTTTTGCAAAATTTGTGCCACAGGGGTTATAGAAGAATCAGTCTTAAATATCATTATTTTACTGACTACTTGTCATCAAACATGACACATATTCTGCCTGAGTGCTTAGGTCTATTCAGAGGAAGAAAATCTGCATGTGTGATCTTGTAACACAGTACCACTCCTGTCATCAACACAAGTTATCTGACAAATTTTAGGTGTAACTCATCAAAAGGGGAATCTCTCTGTTACAAGGAACTGAACCACTCCCTTAGCTTGTGGCTGACCTATCCATTTGACAAAGACCCCACCTTGATGACTTACACCTAAAATTTGTAAGTTAACTTGTGTTGATGACGAGAGTGTTATCTATGTACATATGCCCAGGAGGTTTTTTCTGTAATATGCGGACAAATTATAGACTCCCTCTCTGTGGTGCGGTTGGTCACAGTTGCTATAGTCTTGCTTGTGCATGAGTTGGCCCCAGATGCCTTTTTGATGCTTTTTTCTTGGGAGGATTTCATCCATACCCTGCAAGACAGGCAAGTTTGCCACTTGGATGATTTTTGAGCAATTAACTGACGACAACTGAAGACAACTGAAGACAATTGACGTCTTTTACATTATCTCATTAATGTGACTAACCAAGTGACGGCATAAGAAGGCACCATGTGATGACCCTAACGACAATGTGATGACCGAAGTGATGACACTGAAGACAAAATGATGACCCTAAGTGACGGCACTGAAGACAAAATGACGACTGAACTGAAGGCAGTTAACGACATTTTACGACCCTTCGTGGCGACACTGATGAACCGTGGCGACACTGGCGACCCTACGTGGTATATATACGACTGCCTACTGGCGATAGTGATGAACAAAGTGACGTCAAAGACGACTGACGACCCTAAACAAAAACATAGTGAAGACAAACTGACGACACAAGTGACAACCGTGAAGTCTTTTTGATGACCCAAGTGACAACACTGACGACTCAATGACGGCCCAAGTGACGACACCTGACGACATTTTAACGACCCGTAGTGAAGGCATGAAATGACCCGATATTTTTAAGTGACGTCAACTGACAACATTGCACGACATTGGACGACTCAGTTGGCAACTCTTTATTGCTGAAGTCCAAAGTTGCCTGTCTTGCTGGTAGCTGCATTAAGCCTTAGTGGCCTATGGGTGAGCTTCTCTTTTCCCTCCTTGTTTTCTGTGCAGGCCTTGTCATGAGCAAATAACTATGTCCCTTCTGCAAGATGATTTCAAGTTCCATCTACACATCACTCAAAAATGTTTTGGGTGGGCCTTAGCCACACACAGTCACAGTAAGCTGCACTGTGTTGGGCAGTTTGATCTTAATTGTGTGGTTGGAAGAGGTATCTTGAATGTTATCCTTTTCAGGGATGTGAAAGATGAGGGCTTTGTCCCCTCCAGGACTGTGCTCTCATTCTTGTGGCTTCAGTCTGTTGGGTACTGTCTTGGAGGCAGACATCCTCTATTGAAGGCCACTCTGAGGGGTGTACTGATTAGTGGGCCTCAAAAAAGCTCTTCACTGCTCCAGTCACGCTCACTTGGGGTTGAATATTTGTCATTATTTGTGGGCTCACAAGATTTTCAAATTCGTGGGATTTCAATACTCCCAATTTGCAAGGTTCAAAGGCAAAATTTTTTAATCGCAAGATTCCCTGGATTGCTAGATTTTTTGCTTGAGAAATTTATTGATAGCAAGATTTACAGATCAAATAAAAAATACTAAAAGTATTATGTGCATACATGGGTTTTGATTCTTCATGAAGAATAATTGTGAGATTAATTTTACTGGACTGAGGAATTTACAAGCTACTAGATACATCATTATGCACAACACACAGCGGATCCTGCAAGAGATCGACTGTTGCTGGAGCAGTTGCATGACTTGATCCTTTCTATTGACTGCCAATATAATCTGTCTCATGAGAAGGTCTCCAAGAAGGAAAATATCTCTGGAGTATTATTGTTGAGAAATGCATTTGACAGATACAGGTGTGTCTCTCAAAAGAAGATGTCGTTTGAACATTGTTTCTCACAAACCAGTATGTTAAAGTATTATGTGCATACATGGGTTTTGATTCTTCATGAAGAATAATTGTGAGATTAATTTTACTGGACTGAGGAATTTACAAGCTACTAGATACATCATTATGCACAACACACAGCGGATCCTGCAAGAGATCGACTGTTGCTGGAGCAGTTGCATGACTTGATCCTTTCTATTGACTGCCAATATAATCTGTCTCATGAGAAGGTCTCCAAGAAGGAAAATATCTCTGGAGTATTATTGTTGAGAAATGCATTTGACAGATACAGGTGTGTCTCTCAAAAGAAGATGTCGTTTGAACATTGTTTCTCACAAACCAGTATGTTGTGATTTTGTACTTCGTTTGCATTGCACAAAGTGAATAAGACCTTTGGAGGTTCCAGGTAGAAGCTTGTGGCGCTTACGTACATAAGCTTATTCTTGACTGCTGGCAGGTGCTTTGTTACTGATTAATTGTGTGCTTATGGATTACTGATATAATGACGAAAAAATGAGGTAGGAAGGGCATTACAACCCGTCTCATAAAAAATGAAACAAATGGATTTTGTGTAGGTTCTACACAGTACAAGTCAGAATTCACTTTGGACCATTACATGTCCGATATCTTTGGGCAATGGTGTAGTGGCAATATCCAACCTCTGAGACCCAGACAAGAATGCAAAACCCTTTGGGACTATCTTGAGAGCTTAAGTCCAGCTCCACACAACCTTCGGTCCTTGAGATCACCTTCTCAAATGCGCTGCCATTTTGGGCATGATATGATGAAATGGTTCAAAGTCCACCACGTAGAAATTTGTATGTTTTCTACGATGACCTTGGTGTCCAATAGCAAAAGTGTTGAAAATGGTGAGAAGACACATCATGATCGCGCAATCATGCGCGCTATTTTTTTATGGCATTCATAATAAACTACGGACAGACTATTGGACACTTTGTGTCCATGAATTTTTGTGTAAACGTGTACAATCTTACATAGGAATAATAGTTCACGTCCCTTATGGTTCAATGTCCCCCAAATGGTCCAAAGTGAATTCTGACTTGTACTGGTATTATGTACCCTTTTCATTAGGGTGTTCTCTTGTGCAAACACAGATCTATAGATATAGGGATCTTGTCCTTGTAGACTTCCTTTTCATTTGGGAGCTTGGGATTATCCCATAATTGGGAATTTTTTGTTTAGTGCCTAAGGGTCCTAAAGTCAGATTCCTTACCTGTGTCAAGCTATAATTCCTTTTTATGTAAAATATGTTGTCCCTTTAGTTATATTGTTGACAACCACACTGTTAAATTAGGTGTCACTGTGATGTTTGCTCTGGGATCACCCGTAGTGTTGAAAGTGTTGTTTCTGTTGTTTGTGTCTGTGAACAGTTCCAAGGCCTTAACCAGATCCTGAACCTGAAAAGGATCAAACTCAGGAAGAAACAGAAAATGTGTATAATCTAGCATCAATCTAAGGTTGTCGGCATTGCAATTGACATATGGGATAGATTGGAAACATCTGCATGTACTGAGAAGAGAGAGGTGGTGCAATGTTGTTGTAAGTTCACCGCTGGATGGTATTGTGACATACTGATAGCTGGTGTGCGGGGGACTATTGGGGCCATTTGACCTCAAGGAGTTCAACTGATGCATAGAATACAATTAAAAGCAATCAAAAGATGCTAATGGGAAGAAATTTTAGTTAACGTATCCTAGATCCTACGTATGTTGGTCAACTTCTCTCAGAACACCCATGATTTGACAGGTAATGAGCAATCTTTGAGAGCTTGTTCGGTCTAAATGGGTCAACTTATGCAAAAATGCATAGGTTTACTCTTAACTTCTGCAGAATCCTGCATAAGTTCAAAGCTCTTTTATTCATGCAAGTACATTTTAAAGGAACATACTTCTCATGTACTTTTCAATGGCACTAAATGAATTTAATTGAATATCACTGTCATCATGAGCAATATTGTCCACACCTAGAACGATAGATCATCTGTTTTTGATGGTGGTCATGTACCTACAACAACAAATCATCCATTTTGATGGCGGTAATAATGTTTTGCTCTTGCTGCAATCACAATCATTGCATATCTCTTCTGTATTCGTGTTCTTCACTTTAATTTACTACCCCCAGCCAGAAGCGAAGCTATCTCTATCCCACAAGTGTTTTGTGTGAGAGTAGGGCAAGCTTGGTGATCCTGTTAGAGTTTGAATTCCTGACAGTGTATTCCCTGAACCTAATGCTGTGTACATTGGACACCAAGGTGCCAATGATGAAGGCAATGGTGAATCACTTGAATGTGTCCTACCCCATGGATATATACGTATAATCCACTTTTAGATGGGGGCAAAGGTAGTGGTATGTTAGATGGTTGGGCATTGTCTTTTACTGACTACAGTTTTACAAACACTAGAATTATCTGCGACATAGAAGAAGTGGAGGACAAAGCGTTTTTCTATTCTAGGAGGAAATCATCATGGTACTCTTAATAAGATTGACATCCTGCTGTGCAGTGATGATCAGTCCAAACTATAGTTGTTAGATAAGTCTCATACTAACACAGATTTTAATCTCCTTATAAACAATATATTATACTTCAATGGCTACCATTGCTCCTCATCTCCCTCATGTTTCTCTCAATTTCATATTGCCTTTGCAAACAGCAACAGAAAGCATGATCAGTACTCTATCAGAGTGAATGATCCCTCTTCTGGTTGTTTTAAATACAATCAATCTCCAATTTTTCACAATGTGAAACAAAAAGATACTATTTAACCTCCACAGACCTTTTGCAATGGGATGATAAGCTATTTCAAAACAGGTGATTTCAAACTGCAATTGATGCTTGAAGATAAAGTTATTCAAGCTGACACAAATGGAGTATCCATGAGAAGATCAACCATTGGTGCTGCATCATGCCAAATTTTGAAAGATGTTGATCCCTCTACTGCAATTGATGTCCAAAAGTGCCTAGTCAGAGCTTGTCAATAAACCAATACATAATGTTGACAATACCTATTATAACCTAATTCAACTTATTCTTGAATGAATCTGCCTTATGAGTCTCACACGTGAAGTTATAATTTGCTAGTTAATATCAACAGTTTGTGTACAATAGCAAAAAAATGAGTCATAATTGCTGTGAGCAATAAACTCATGCACTTACATTATTAATCAAATATTTTGTAAGTATTATTAGTGTTTGTTTTTGTAGTGTTGATTTCTTTAGTGATAGCTTCCACAAATCATTTTATTCATAAAAAAAATAAATCGTTGTTTTTGGTGGAAAATGCCTTTTGTTTGATTGCAAGTAAAGCAATGTAACTTCGGATTTTATTATTGCAACAGATGTTGCCCGTGACCATTAATGGCATTTATTGTTTTGTCTAGTTGGGCTCATCAGTGGTATGGTAGCAACAATTACGTCCATGCATTGTTCTCCATGATCCATTCAAAGGCGGACATGTTGGATAGGTGGACAAGGCAGTCTGTTGCATACTGGTTGTATGTGACAGCACATGGTCACATGCATTTATCTGTGTCTGGAAAGAGGAGAGTAGGGTTGTTGTGGAGGTTTCAGAAAATGATGTCATTGTATTGGAGTAGATGTGTGATAGCTCTATACATTGGTGGAAGAGGTTATGGGTTCACCTGAAGAATTTACTTAACCCAGAGTCCACCTAGGGTGGGATCTCGGGCAATGGTGTTGAAGGGATTTCATATATACATTTTTTGTGGCAGTGTTGCATGGTCATTGATGAGTATCTGAACAAAGAAGACCTTGAGGTAGATTTCACATTCAAAGCATGCAGTGGTGGCCAAGATATACCCTGTGATGTATGGTTGCAGTTGGATTAATTACGTACTGAGGCCAAGGACTGATTGGGCATGACAGGGGACAGCTTTGCATTCTGTGAGGTCATGTAAGTGACATGAGCCAAGGATACCTACTGGTGCCCCAATAACAGGATATGGAAATAACCACAAATAAAATTCTTGTCACTATGGAAAGGATCCCACCAAACATTTGGCAAGACTCTGTGGCAAGACCAAGGAGTCCTGGATGACCCCTCGGCAAGATCAGATTTACAGCCTAATCAGGTGCACTAAGACCCTAATTGACACCCAAGAATCCAACAGGGAACACATACAGTGGCTGCTTGTAATGTATTGTATGGTATCTTACCCTCCATTGATCTACCTCGGCCACTCACGGAAGAAAAATCTTCTGAATGTTTGTGAATTACATAGGAATAGATAGCGACTTGTGCCCTTCGAATCTTTGCGCCTACAGGTATCCGTAGAGGGAGAAAGATTTTTCATCGTTACGTTACATACACATCTTAAAAGTCGGTGCTCACAACATCATAAAACTCTACCATACCATCAAAATCTTGTGCATCAGTGTTTCTTGAACAAGGTTTCCTCACATTCACCTGTGCAAATTCCCCTTTCATCAATCATCCGCCAGACAGCTGCACCATGACCGGCGTCGAAACCACCGCCTCCTGGGCGGCCCTGTCCGCCCACTACGCCGCCACCTCGTCCCTCCACCTCCGTGACCTGTTCGCGGCCGACCCGGCCCGCTTCTCCAAAATGTCCCTCAAATTCGAAGACCTCCTCTTGGACTACTCGAAAAACTGCGTCACGGACGAAACGATGAAGTTGCTCTACGCTCTGGCCGAAGAGCGAGACGTCATCGGCAAGGCCAAGGAGATGTATTCCGGCGTCAAGATCAACAACACCGAGAAACGCGCCGTGCTCCACGTGGCGCTGCGAAACCAGAGCAACACTCCTATTCTCGTCGACGGCAAGGACGTCATGCCCGAAGTGAACGAGGTGCTCTCCAAAATCAAGACATTCACTGAAAACGTACGATCGGGAGCGTGGAAGGGCCACACGGGAAAATCCATCACCACCATTGTCAACATTGGCATCGGCGGCTCGGACCTCGGTCCCGTCATGGTTTGCGAGGCGCTCAAGCCATACTCGAAACGCGACCTGAAGATGCTCTTCTGCTCCAACGTCGACGGAACTCACATTGCTGAGATTTTGAAGCAGTGCGATGCCGAGTCGACCTTGTTTTTGGTTGCGTCTAAGACCTTTACCACGCAGGAGACCATGACGAACGCCCATACCGCTAAGAAGTGGCTGCTGGATTATTATGGGGGGGATGAATCCAGTGTGGCCAAACATTTTGCCGCGCTTTCCACGAACTCGGACGCTGTGTCCAAGTTTGGAATAGATACCGCCAACATGTTCGGATTTTGGGACTGGGTTGGGGGACGGTACTCTCTGTGGTCCGCCATAGGCACTCCCATTGCTCTATCTATTGGATTCGACAATTGGATGGAAATGCATGCTGGTGCCCATGCCATGGATCTGCACTTTATCAACTCGCCTGCTGAACAAAATCTCCCGTTGACGCTTGCGTTGATTGGAATTTGGTACAACAATTTTCACAAAGCCGAGACGTTGGCAATTTTGCCCTATGATCAGTATATGCATAGATTTGCTGCATATTTCCAACAGGGGGATATGGAGTCGAATGGAAAGTACATTGACAAGGAGGGTGAGAGGGTGAACGTTCAAACGGGACCTGTTATTTGGGGTGAACCGGGAACGGTGAGTGGAAGGAATCGTTTTGATGGTGTTTTTGTCATTTGGTGCACTCCTGCAGTATCTCGCGGCACATGCGACCTGATACACTTACATTATAACGTCATATTCGCCATTCTGCCTCAACACAGAACGGACAACACGCCTTCTATCAACTGATCCACCAAGGCACCAAAATCATCCCCTGCGATTTCCTCGCACCGATTGAAACACAAAACAACGTAGTTAAAGATCTCAACGGCCCGGTCGATCACCACCCTATTCTCCTCTCCAACTATTTTGCCCAAACGGAAGCAATGGCCTTCGGCAAATCTGCCGATGCTGTCCGAGCTGAGCTTAAGGGCACCATGTCAGATGAAGAAGTGGAGGCATTGGTCCCTCACAAAGTCTTCGAAGGAAATCGCCCATCCACTTCCTTTCTTTTCCAAAAGCTCACTCCACGCATGCTTGGTATTTTGATCTCTTTGTACGAGATGAAGATTTTTGCCCAGGGCGCGATTTGGGGAATCAATTCATTTGATCAGTGGGGTGTGGAGTTGGGGAAGGCCTTGGCGAAGAAGATCTTGCCGGAGTTGGATGGGGAAGGCGAGGTAACCAGTCATGATAGTTCCACAAATGGTTTGATTAATTATTACAAGGCAAACAAAAAGTAAAGATGGAATGTTTTTCGTCTATGGATCAAAGCCAACCACTAATAGCATGTATGAAGTTCGGCGAATGAAAGGTTCGGTGCGTGCCACACAATGGAAAGTACTCCCTAGGTTTTGTGATGTGAAGCTAAGAGGGAATCATTGCAATATTGATGTAGAAGTTAAATTGTCGTTACAAAAATGGAGTGACACCATCGTATGGGTACCAATTGATTTCACTGCATACTTTTAACTCCTCTTGAAATAACTCTCTTCTCTCCATAGCATTTTTGCGACAATGTTAACACAGCACCAAAGTAATATTAGTTTAGCATGCGAATATTTAGGTTGATGGACTTCAATATGATTAGCTCACTTGCTAAGAGAACAATCACTAAAGAACAATGAACAATGAAGACAATTAACAGGATAATGCAAACAAACGTTTTTAGCGAGTTCCTTAGTCGCATAACTTTCATCCCCGAGTGTTTGTGAACAACTGCTTCGCAAGCTTAGTGGCTCTCATTCTGGTTGGCCTATTTGTTGGTGCGGGTGCAAAATTTGGCGATGGAGTTGGTGGAGGAACAGATTGGTATGACTGGACAACAAACACAAGATCATCAATGTCGTCATAGCTACCACTGGGACAGCTGCTTGCTACTCCATTTGCTCTAAAGACAACACGGACAGCTTGGAGATTCCCTTCTTCGAGAGCATACTGTGCTGAAACAGTATTGGCACCAGATGCAGTAGGCTTGGTTGTCTCGATGAACTGCCATTGTGGATTAGTTGCATCAGTAGCGTAGTAGAAATCAGCGTAATCAGCAGATGGATCGTACGCCCAAACAGTGGCTGCAATCTGAAGTGTTGAGCCAGGTTGAAAGTCTCCGTCATCCAAAGTGGAAATCCTTATGTTGTCAATAGATTCGTCAGTGTGGTAGGTTCCCACAGCTCCGTCGGTACAAGAATCAAGTGTATTCGGGCTGTTAGGTTCCGAAAGACCTGCTATTGCATCTCGGCTATTGAGCAGAGATCCCGAGTCGCAAAACGAACCAATGCTAGAGCATTTTGGTACGCCGAGCTCTAAATCGTAATACGCATTTCCAGTGGCAGAATAAGCAGTAGGCTACGAAATGGATGGGAAAAGTGGAAGGCAAATAAGGTGAGAAACAATAGCAATGATACCAACCAAAATATATTTGAGGCGTACATTTGAAGAAACATATGGTACCGTTGGTTTGGCCGTCGGCGAAAGAGTTAATATAGGTACTGGAGTTGGCTCACGAGTTGGAGCAGTTGTTGGTTTGACTGAGGTAGGAAGACTTGATGAGGGTGCTGGAGTTGGCTTTAGAGTTGGAAGGGGGGTCGGTTTGAGAGTCGGAGGAGGAGTTGAAGCTGCCTTGACAACAAAGGCAAGGTCATCGACATCATCATAAGCTCCTCCTGGACAAGGACTGGCTACTCCGTTGTATCTAATCACAACTCGAACAGCTTGTAAACTTCCTGCGCCTATTGTGTACTCGGTCGAGACAGAGTTGGAACCGGATGAGGTAGGATTGACCGTACTTATCAGCTGCCACTGAGGATTGGTGGCATCGGTTGCGTAGAAAAAGTCGATAAAATCAGAAGTCGCACTGTATGCCCAAACCTTGGCAACAATCTGAACAGTGGCGCCAACTTGACCTCTCCTCCGCCTAAAGCGGTGATCCTGACGTTATCAATTGATTCGTCTGCGTGGTAGTTACCAGAAGCACCATCCGTGCAAGCATCAAGCGTATTAGGACCATTCGGCTCAGAAGCCCCGCCGATCGAATCCCGGCTATTCAGCAGAGACCCAGAGTCACAAAATGAAGAAACCTTGGAACATTTTGGTGCTCCTAGGCCGCGTCATAAAATGCAACCCCAATGGATGAGGTCGGGCTTAGGGTTGGTGGAGGTGTCGACTGGGGTGCGGGAGAGGATAAGGCGACGCAGCCAGAAGGAGCCCTGGCGACGACATGAAGGTACATCTTTTGAGCCTCACGGCCCGGGTCGACACTCTGATGGGCTTGGTCGTAGTTTGCAACCATGTTGGGATTTGCAGGCCAATTGGTAAGGTCGTTTACATCTCCACTTCCATCGTAGTCGGCACCAAACGAATACATGATATTGCCGTAAGATCCAGGGCACCATTGACTTAAATATAGTCAACACCAGAAGCGATTTGTTAACATCACACGTTCGGAAAAATTGTCAATGGAACGAAAGAAGTTCAACCTTTGAGTGCACGTACCAATACGACATGATTGTGCTCCAGCCATAGCCCACAGTTGTCGGACAGGCAATGCCGCAGCTATCAATGACCGGCTACCAAACCAATTACATCAAGTGTGAAATTGAACGGATTATTGAGTTGGCATAGATCGTTAGAGCAATTAGCGATCGGAAAGTGTTTGATGACTTCTCACGTCATAATAGTTCGTGTCATGAGAATGGCCACTACCAAAGTTATGTCCAACCTATTGCCAAGAAAATAAATGCTTAGCGGGCAGCCAAACCAATCACAATCACAATTTGGGTTCATTATTGCGCTGCGTACACAACTCACCTCGTGCATGAATCCTTTCATATCCCAAACCACCGGCTGGCCCATCGACGTGAAGCTTCCACTCAAGCCGCCAGTTAAGCCAAAGCCCCAATCGCTTCGACAAACTACTCCAATGTACGCAATTCCACCTCCAAGTTTCCCAAGCAAGGCGTGGTGGATGTCAACATTGGCAGCATGCCAAGTATTTCCTCCATAGTTGGTTCGCATGATGCTGAGCACGGGCATGTGAAAAAAGACAAGGAAGTTATTCTTCTCGTTTACAGCAGTCATACAAACTAGCGCCAAGCGAACTAAATGTGTACCTTAGTGCATCAGATGTGGATGTAGCGCCATCATAGAGAGTCGACACGACAATGTTGGTCACTCGTAGATGAGTGTCGATCTCTTTCTCGTACACCACATTGGCACCGGTAACGAGGGTATTGACATAATTCACAGCATTGCTCAAGCTGCCTAGATTATTCACGAAGGTATTGTCGATTTCAATGTACATCTCGACTTCAAAGTTATAACTGGCGGTCTGAAGACGTCTAGGTTTGTTGAGGGGGTTCACCTTGATACCACGGACAACGTTCCTTAGAGCATCCATTGCAGAAATTCCTTTGTCTTGGTCTCCATGCCCATGGTGGTTGTGATGACCATGCTGGCCGGCGAAGGGCAAACAAAGTTGTGAGAACAGGCTGAGCCAACCCTGCAGTGTACAAATGCAGTACGTATCACTTGAATAGAATCTTTATGCACTAATGGTCTTACACGGGCTCCACTCATCAGCCTCCTCTCTATGCTTTCTTCCTCACTGGGAACCTCCTCAGCCACATCGCAATGCCAGTCAGACGGCGGCAATTCTATTTGCTCTTGTGCCATTGCTATACCTTCGTTCTCACCCTTGCTCTGCTTTACCGTGTAGGGCACTCTCTCACCGCGCTTGCCCTTCTTCTCAACCAATCCATGCATGTCATTAGTCTCGGGGTTGATTGCCAACATGGCAAAGGTATCGGCTCCGTCGACAGTATCGACATCAGTTACTAGTAGGGTGTAGAGGAGGATGTTGTCGCCAACAGAAAACTCGTTGCCTCTTTCATCCTTGATGATGGTATCGAGAGTGACCGCAGGATGACTCGCTTCCACAACGTCCATGGCTAGCTCGGTGCCTGCTTTCTCGGATCCTTCTTGGATTTCGGTGTGGATGGTGTAACGATCTTTGATCACTACATCTCTGCCTCTGTATTGCCGTACCATCTCACCCACGTTATCTCTGGGGCGAAGACTACGTCTTGGATTGCTGGCGGACACAAATTTATCGCACAGAATTAAGCTGGAGACGACAGTGGCTAGGACCAAAAGTGAGGTAAAAGTCATGATGGATGTCGATGGTAGTGTGTGGTTGGCGGGTTGTGGTCAGGGAAGTAATTTGCTGCCATGCGAGGACAAGAAAATTATAGGTCGAATAAACCATTCATAAAAATCGCTTCTTTGCATTGCCCTTGAGGGTTTGGGTATAGCAGTATGCTTGAGAAGTCGTGTTCGCGATTAGCAAGTACAAATGTTACTGTTATATTGTTGATGTTGTGATCACATTTTCAATTTTTACGCTCTCTTCACAGTCTTCCAGAAAACATTATTTTTTTATCTTATGAGTTTTGTTTGGGGCAATTCAACACTTTTACATACGAGGTACAGTGTGTATGGTAGATAGGTACAATTGTGTGTATTGTAATGAAGGGAGAGGTGGGAGAAGAAACGGTATGGTACGATTCAATACAATAATGGTATTGTACAATACCGTAGTAGTGTGGTTGCTTTGCGCAATAACACATTTTTATGTAGTGATACTTAGGAGATTTCCTGAGTTGTGTCACGGATTAAAATTGGGAGTACTTCCAAATCAGCCCGGGCTTACAAGAGTAGTTCCCCTCTGCAACTTCCTGGAAAACCTCTTTTTTGGCAATAAAACGAATCCAAGTAACACCAAGTGGTCTTTTTTTCTCGGAACGGAGAAAAAATACTCCGTCCTACCGTCGGAGCGAACCCGAGTGAACCCAAGTCATGCGGGAATGAATCGAGAATCCACGATTACCTGGTTTCGGCGAAACCGAGTGACACCAAGTGAAACCGAGTGGACTCGAAAGTGACACCGAGTGAAACCGAGTGACACCAAGTGAAACCGAGTGAAGTCAAAGTGAAACCGAGTGACACCGAGTGACACCGAGTGACGTAACACCGAGTCCGAGTGAAACCGAGTGACACCAAGTGAAACTGAGTGACACCAAGTGCGTGAGAGTGAAGCCCAACTGTGAGTTCACCAAAAACCAAAAACTCTGTGTCCACCAAAACTAACGCACCAAAACTAACACACCAAAACACACTTCAAGTCTAAAGCACACCTTGCGTCAGGCTCCACAGTGTGCAAAAACACCCACAGTACACACAAACAAATTCCAACAAGCAAGAGACACACTTAAATACCCTGCTCGCGCGACCCCGCATCACAACTTAAACAATGTTCAATCGGATTGGTCGTAAGACTGCATCCAGCAGTAGCTCCGATGACTCTTCTAGGTCTCCGCGAAAGCTACTTTTTCATTTAAGTCGGCGATTCAAATCCTTTTCTTCATCTGAAAGGTCTTCGTCATCACTGTTGATGTTGTTCATGGTTCTTCACAGAAGTCATCTTGCGATGTGGGGTCCTCTAATTCGTCTTTGTCATCGACGTCGAACCATTTGGCTGCATGGCATACTATCTCAAGATGAAAAAAAGAAACATGTTACTGTGCCGCTTGAGATAGTTCGAGAGCTGCTTTGGGAAATTTGGACCCGTAAAATTTGCTCAAGATAACTTACCAGCTGAAGATGTTGCTGCAATGCTCCATCTCAAGAGAGATCAACACCAACAAAAAGTTGATCTAAAACATCATCATATCTGTACAAGGGAAGACGTCCTTTTGGTAGGGCTGACGTATGCTGGATTTGAAGACAGGCGTCAAAATGTGTGCCGTAAGACAAACATCGAGCGCTTTTGTGGTTTCTACAAACTTCTACCGGAGGCCGTTCTTGACGCAAAGAATTATTTTGACGAATATGATGACGGTATTACTTTCGAGAGGTTTCTGTTCACGCTTAACTTTCTCAAACTTTGTAAGTGCCAACCATTTCTCATCAGTTTGTGCTTTGTTGTAAAGTTCTAAACTGAAATCATTTTTTAGATGATACTGAAATGGTACTATCGGGTCATTGGGGACTTCACGAAGATACACTGTATCTGGAAAACTCTTGGAACAATACAGGAATATAAAAAGAGGTTGATCAACTTTGATCAGACGAGTTCAAACACGATGAGGTTCATGTGATGTCAGTTGACTGTGTGAATTATTTGATTGAGGAACCACGCATTCAACCAAGTACAAAGTGGTTTGATCCAAAGTCAAAGTCGGCAGGGTTTAAGTATGAATATGCCATGCCATTGACTCTCAAACGGGTGAGTAATTTTGCTTATATGCGTACATGATTCTTCCAACAAGCACCTCAATTCAATTTTGTAGCAAACTTGTATTTGGTCAAATGGCCCCCACCCACCGGGGATGTAGGAGTCGCTCATGATGGGTGTTTGTTTTGGGGCAGAACACTTGATCAACCAAAAGCCTGTGGAACAAAAATAGCCTCTACCATAAAATACCCCCTGGCAAAAAAGCTATAGGGGATTCATTGTACAGTGGAATGCCAGACAAATGCACTGTTGCTGAGGAAGGGCAGAATAACTTGGCGCTTCACATGATTAATCGAGCAAAAGCCCTGCAAGAAAACTACCACGGAAGGATGCAAGAGTTCCATGTATTAAAACATCGTTTTTGCCATGGAAATGCATCAGTTGAAATGAAAATGTCAAAGCACAAATCTTGTGTTGAATCAATTCATGTCCTGTTACATTTTGACTTACAGCATCGGCCGTTAGGAGACTGGTGATAGCATCTAAGTTTTTGGTACCATGGTGACTTATGTGTTTGTAATGAGTTAAGTGATAGTTTTTGTTATTTACTAGAACACTTGACATTGTACCAAATGAACCCTAATAGTTTAGACCAACCTTCTAAAAACAACTCTGCACTTGTCCTTCATTTGTTGTTAGATAACAGGCTATTAATTTTCGAGATCTCATCTTTCAACTGTGCATTCTCTTCAGACAGTCTTTCGACTACCGACCCATTGCTGTATGTCATTGTGAAATTAGCCCCCAATGTATGCAGGTGTTGTTGGGGGTATGTCCCCCATGGATAATATGGCATTGGCGGAAGGAGGTCGGGTGGATAAAGTGAATATTGATGATACATGGGACGAGGAGGGTAGACTACTCCTCTCTTGGTGCCCTTCTTTTTGTCAATGTATGATCCTTTGCTCTCATTCTACTTTTCTTCAAACTTTCAGTCTGCAAACTCTTTCTTTCCTGTTTTCTCAGCTCAAGAAAATTCTCCGGCAAAAGATGATGAAGCGGACCACGAGGTCCATAATCGCAACATTTGCCCATATGCCGACCACCACAAATACTTGCCATTTTTTGACAAATGGGATTATAATAACAAATTTGATCTTTGGCTGGCTTCTTTTGTGGTGTTTTTTGGAGATGACATGATGCTGATGCCAGCAATGATAGATTGTCATCATTACATGCTCCACTTATGGCTGCAACTGCCTTTGCTCCTACGTCGTCAACCACAGTCGCATCACAATGATTGTCCTCTCCTCTTTTGTCAGACTCATACGTAAATGAGATCAACACACAAGCAGCTTCATTTACTTCTGCCTCAAAGGTGATTTCAGGAAGAGGAGACTTAGGATACTCATCACCAGCTACAATGTATGAGTAGTGATTTTGTGAGTATAGAATACATAACGCATTTCTTGTTGGATACACAACATGACTTGAATGGTTCTTCTGCTTTGGTCGACTTCGAAATATCACGCCACTATTTTGGTACCAATAGAATTCTGTTTCAACATCCATTGTAGCTGCCGAAGTCTTTCTTCCCTTTTTCATGCTTCGTGTCTTCATTTGTTGTCAATGAAGTGTGTAGACAAAAATGTTGACCTTGAATCGTCTCAATACAATGAAGAAAAGATCGTCCCCAAACCACTGGTCTTTTTTTGCATATTGTTGGGCTTGTATTTGCTTTTTAAGCGCTCCAATCTTTTGAAGAGGTTGCAGTGAACTTGTTTGTTGTCAACTCCATCTGCAGCAAACAGTCCATTGCCACCGCTTTCATATTCATCACAACATTCTAACCCAAAACGAAAGATTTCATTTTGAAAGCGGACAATGCTATTGCACAGATTTTTATCCACATCATCGAGGTCAAGACATTTCAAACCTTCCATGCATGCATGAAAGCCACATTTTCTATTTGCAACAACCGACCTAATTGCTCCAACCTTAAGAAAGTGCGGCGCCCATACCCATTGGTTTTTACAGGGATAATAGTCACCAGAATTGTCACTAACTCCTTCGGAATAGCAAACGTCATCATTGATAATGATTGCTTTGCTGTCATTCATTAGATAACAAGACTGCAGGAGGGGGGGGGGGAGGGGGGCAAGTGTAAAGTGGAAGTTGAAAGTGTTGCCTTGGGTCAAGCGCAAACATCTAGAGCTGCTATGAACACAACTGTAAGGGAGAGGGCACTGTTCACACTTGATTCTCCCCTTATAAACCCTTTCACTCTCAGTGATGTGGTTTTAGCGCCATACAATTACGAACACAACCCAACCTTTCAAAGTTGACTTTGCAGAGCCGTACCAAGATAAGGATCTTTCAAAGTTGACTTTTGAAGACACTTCCGAATCTCCAAAGTTGTCAAACATCCAACTTCAGGAGACATCTCAGCTAACTTCCAACTTCAGGAGACATCTCAGCTTGTCTACAAACATACCATAGAGACGATATTATTCCCTGTCTGTTTTTGCGATTTTACCTACTTGGAAGCTGAAATGAATTGAACTGTTTGCCAGCCTATCTAATTTGACCTTGCACTGTCTCTCAAAGTCGGCTTGCTCAGGACGATCTAAGCTTCTGGAGATAAGTTGACTTAATTCAACTAACTCTTGCACCGCTAAAGGTCCCTTCAAAGTTGACTTTTAGAAGACACCGCAGAATTTTTACCCTTCAAAGTCCTCAAACATGCAACTTCAGGAGACATCTCAGATTGTCTATCTCGATGATATTCCTTGTCCATTTGCAAATTTCCCTACTTTGCAGCTGAAATGAATTGAACTGTTTGCCAGCCTATCTAATTTGACCTTGCACTGTCTCTCAAAGTTGACTTGCTCAGGACGATCTAAGCTTCTGGAGATAAGTTGACTTAATTCAACTAACTCTTGCGCCTCTAAAGGTCCCTTCAAAGTTGACTTTTAGAAGACACCTAGAATTTTTACCCTTCAAAGTCCTCAAACATGCAACTTCAGGAGACATCTCAGATTGTCTATCTCGATGATATTCCCTGTCCATTTGCGAATTTCCCTACTTTGCAGCTGAAATGAATTGAACTGTTTGCCAGCCTATCTAATTTGACCTTGCACTGTCTCTCAAAGTTGACTTGCTTAGGACTCTCTAAGCTTCTGGCTTCTGAAGGTAGGTTTACTTTTGTGAGCCCCCTCCAATGAATGAACAATTAGGAGCAAGTCATAACTCAAAGATTACGGCATTATGCTAAACAAACAGATCAATTCTTTCTACTAACATTCTCTGGCATAACAGTCCTCTGTACCCAATATCAAAATAACGACACAATCAAATAGCTCCCTAGGTACTTTCAGCAGAATTCACATAACTTTGGGAAAACGAAAGAAAAGGCAAACTACATAGCCTCACTCGGTCCAAAGTAAGCTTGCTTAAGAGCCCCTTCCATAAGTCACGTGTTCATCCCCATGCCCATCCTCAAATTCGTAAGAATTGTGTTCAATCTCAGATAAACTCTCTTGCTTGACTTTGATCTCATCACCATTGTCAAACAACACAGTGTAATGTGGAAAGTCCTCATCGTCATGCACTTCAACAACTGTAACAACGGATTTTACTCCTTTGCAATTGATGTGTTGGAGAACTTGTCCATCGTAAAACCTACCCTTACGAGAAGGTTTAGTTGGAGTGGGATCTTGCTGACGTCTTGCCTCTTCTTCCATCTCATCCTGAAAGCTGACACCTTTCTTCTCCCCGCTTGCCCCAACACGAGGTCCGCCACTTCCAAAGATACCACTCACACGCGTAAGCAAGGTATTAGCGACTGAGGCGGTGGCAGATGATGGAGTGTGCGTAGTAGTCGATGCAATATGGGTGGCATGAATGGTTTGGGGAGGAGGGGTAAGTCCATGGTTGGTATTGACGTCATTCCTTGGAGGGCTGTAATCTCGCTGCTTGACATTGTTGCAACTGTCTATGCTAGTATACGAGCGCAGCGGGGTTGATTGGTCAGTTGCAATGGTATGGGCTTCATGACAGCAGATGAATAAAGAATTAAAGAGTTAGCATTGGTAACGACAAGAGGCTTACTTAGTAAAATATTGATACTCACTGGAGGCATAATGGCTTGCGTCTGATTGCCGAGTTCCAACACCTGGTTGCGGTGTTCCAGAATATGACTGCTAGTGATAGGAGGCATGTCCAATAGGTTGCTGAGTACCAGCATAGGACTGCTGAGTGCTGGGCTGACTCCCGGCGTAAGAAGGCTGAGTGTTGGTAGGAGAATGCTGAGTACCAACAGCTGCTCCAGATTTCAAATGCAATCTTCTCATGCGGGCCATCATGGTAGTCTCGCTGGTTCTTGATTCAAACAGTGATACTGCACTGTTCTTGGGTACAAAAGGTAAGAAAAAACCAAAGCCAAACCTAAGGCAGTCAGAACTATCATCAAGGGGAGTCCTGTATCTCATTTGGCCAGGACCGATGTACGGATATCCGCAATGGAAGTACTCGGGAGAGATAAAGCGTTGTGCAAGACCTGTAGCTCTATCCTGAAAGGCACAAGTGTCACAGACTATCTTTTTTGGCAACTTCAAACGAAGGCAAATGATCTTTGCATCCCTCTTGACATTGTGCACACCCATCATTGTATCCTTGAGGTGTTTGACAGTCTCAAAGAAAGCATGCATCAAATCTTCTCCGTTACTGCGGACCCTAACAGTCAAAGCTGAAGAAAAGTTATCAAGGAGACCGAGAAGGTATTGCTCATTGTGATCATCTGAGGATAGACAAATAATGGTGAGATAAGTAGTTATAACAGAAAGTAAAAGCAATCCATACCTTTCAAATGAAGGATAATGCTCCTCCCATCATCAGCCAATACGGGGTGATGCTCAGGGTCCATACACATGATCATTTTGCTGTGAGCAAGGACGGGGGAAAAATGAAGAAGGTGTTCAGGTCAACTCGATTTTGACTCAACCCTCCCCTCTGCGTAAAGCCAGACAAGATGTAGAAGGGATATCCAGAGCTACCAATGCCATTATCATTGTGCAAGAGTTCAATGGTTAGGTCGATCTTACAACCATTGAAGACCTGGTCTTGATTGATGGTAGCAATGGCGCCAAAGTCATGGCGATCTACAATGCGGCGAATTTCTACACGCGAACCTTGTGGCTTCTGATCGATGACTTGCCCTTGACCTGCTTGATTAGTGGATGGTTCACTGTGTTTTGACTGAGTGCGTTGGGAGGTGGACATGTTGGAATCGTTGGCAAAGTGAACTATGTTGAACTCGTCAGGATCTTCGTCAACACTGTTGTCTTCGCTGTCGCTGTCATCAAAGGAAGGTCGGAACTGCTTGGAATAGAATGGTGCAAAGTGAGGTAGCTTCAAGCGATGACACCCTGGCTTGTGCACAATAAAGTCAAGCGGGTTAAAGGTCTTGGGGAGTGGGGTGTAGTCAATTGCGTTTCCCTTTTCGCCGTATCGTACGTTGGTGTTGTCGTCTTGGCATTTAGAGTGTCTATAACGATCAAGCAATCTCTTGACTGATCCCTTCTTAATTCAAGCCCACTTGAGATCTGGAAAAATGGTGTCGCAATTGTCAAGGAAGACAAAGTTCTTGTTGATTAAGGCGTGGTCGGTGTTAGAAAGAAGAGAGTACTTAAGGAGCTGAATCTGTTGTTGGTAGTGATCAACCATTTCAACCATATGTTGCCATGGATGTCAATCGATGCTTACGATGGGCAGTTTTTTTGTTTTATGAGCTTGCAAGGGCAGAAAGTGAAGCATTGACATTTGCGTTTGGCTTACATTGCTGTGGTATTTAATCCGATGATGATGATGGGGGACATGGTGAAATAATACCAACAAAACATGATTCTCGTTTCTCGATTTCAAACCATTTGTGCCTTAAAGGAAAAAAACTGAAACTGTTTTGTGGTCAAGACTCTCAAATGATACATGTCATCAAGTATAGAAGTTGTGGTTGGTTGAATCAATGACAATAATCAAGTCAGAAATGGAGCAAAGTATAATACCAGTTCCTTACAAATAATGCATGATTAAAAAAGAAATCATTACAAAACCTCTTTTGAACAAATCCTACTTTATTCATTATAAAACTGCCAACCTCGAAGCACCAAAAGTTAACTTCACCATCTGAAAAGTATTCAAGGGCAATGCGAGGCACCGCAGTGAAAGCAATCCAGAAATCATGTTCAGGTACAGCAGCGAATCCTCATCTTCTGATTCAGGGGAGTTGAAGGGCACTGTTAATGGTTTCTCATTCCACCAACAACTTGATTCCAGTTCGGATAGTGAAGTTTCAGAAAACAGCTCAAGGGAGCGGCGTACTTACCACTCGTTCTCTTTCGAGTGGTAATGGCAGTACGCCTCCTTGTTCCCTACAAAAGCTACCGTCTCATAACTCGTCGAATTCAGAATCAAGGAACAGTGTACATGAGGAAAGAAATGCAAGACTTGTTGTGTTTGGCCCCAACTTGAAGAACTCTTCAGTGGCCGAGCTAAGAGACAGACTGAGAAGTAGGGGACAACCATCCGGGGGCAGCAAGTCTGATCTTATAAAGCGGCTATTGGGGCAAGAGACAGAAGTGGCAGAAGGAACAGAAGAGGATCTGAAACGATATACTGTGCCAGAGCTCAAAGAGCAGCTAAAAGCAAAACAAAAATCAACAAGTGGCAGCAAGACTGATCTTATCAATTGTCTATTGGAAAATGAGGATGAAGTGGAGGACGGAATAGAGAAGGATCTCAAACAATGTAGTGTGGCCGAGCTTAGAGAAAAACTAAAGGAGAGAGGGCAGCCATCAGGAGGCAGCAGGTCTGATCTTATCAACCGTCTATTGGGACAAGAGGTGGAAATGGAGGAAGGAACAGAAGAAGATCTCAAACGATATACTGTGAAGGAGCTCAAAATGAAACTAACTGCAATGAGACTACCAACTGCAAAGGGAAACAAACAAGAATTGATAGACCGTTTGACTGGAAAGGAGCAACCCATGCCCAAAGAAAAATGGGAAAGATCAAATGACAAGAGATTCCTTTTGAGTTTGTTGAAGGATGCTCGACCCACAAGTGTGCAATTTATGGCAGCTGAAGAAGTCAACCAAAGCCCACCATTCAATAGATGGCCACTGAGCTATTTTCGCGAAAATTGAAACCGCCCGAAGGCCTGTTCTGAGTGTGGAAAAGATTGCTGACGAGGATAACCATGACTTCGTTGCTGATACTGCAGCAAATCCTAGAGGCACTCTGACAAGAAGAGGTAAATGCACTATTAATTGTTTTATTTGGGAACAAATTCAATGTACTAATCCAATTTATTCTATATGCATAGGGGTTCCATTTTGGGACACTCATCCTTCTTGCTATCACCTCAAGCGTGATTTGTTACAAGCCATGAGTTCAAATCCTCCGATTCATCTCAATCCAAAGAAATTGTGGGAATCACGTACCAGGAGTTTGACTTGAAAACTTTTTGTGATCACATTGCACAGCAAAAGTGGTACTTCAATACACCTCCAGGGTGGCAAACAAATAGAAACAAAGCTGCAAATAAAAAATACGAAAAGAATATAGCAGAAATGAGGAATGCTTGGAACGAAATGCACTTGGAAAGTTAGACTCAATGACCAATTACTCTTGTACTGAATAAAGCTGATCTTTAAGTTTAGCTGGTCCGACAAATACACTTGTGAATTCTACAGATAATGAAGCATAAAATAAAATTAAGAGCAGTGGTGATCGTTATTTACTTAATTGATTAATTGTATATTGACACAACCAACACCATATCCTACACTGCTCAGAGAAGCCGTGACCGCGAGCTCAGGTGAGGATGACCCCGTCCTTTCAATTTTAACGCAGCATTTTCATATCTCAAACAACAACAAACATCCCTCCCCTCTGTTCCAATACACAGTCAATCACTTGCCTGTCTTCCAGGTCCAAGCCTTCAGGAGTATCCTTTGGATGGATTCTGACACCATCAGCAAGGAAACGGAGCGCTCTGAGGTCGGTGCCAATTCGTCTGGCAAACACAGTCATGACGCGAATCATGTGTGAATCTCTAGTCATCTTAAAACCCAATTCCTGTCCCCTCTTTAAAACGAAATGCGCAACAAACATAAAATATTGAATTTGGTTGTGGCATCAGAATCATAGTGGTTTTCAAAATGAACTCACCTGGTCCTTCACGATAATTGTGATCACAGCAATAGACGTCACAACACAATTGATAACGTCTCCATCTTTCATTTCCAACGTCTCCGCAGTATCCTGTGGACGGACTCTTTCACCCTTAGCAAAGAACCAGATGATGTAGTCTTCAATTCCAAGCCGACTGGAAAAAGATCCATAACACGACGCATTTCTGCATTGCGACGGATCATGAACCTGAGTTCAAGATCGCTTTGAAGAGGGACGACGTAAACCATGAATTTTGGCCTATGCAGTTATGACAGATTACACCATCACTCACCTCTTTCCTTACAATTACAGTAAGGGTAGACGGTGGTGCGTCTGTGTTGGTGTCCCCAACAGTCGATTGGTTTTCAGTAGACATGAAGTCTTCACAGATTTTTGAGGTGGCAGCGGTGAAAGTTGCCTCTGTTGGTGGATGCCGTCATCTGAGATGGATGTACACGAATTTGAGGTGAAGGCTGACAGATGGCATGACTCCGTGGTGCCAGATTGCATGCAAACGAGGGCTTCAAAGTTGACTTTAGGGAGCCTTCAACGGGCGTCAAAGTTGACTTTATGAGGGACAGATCAACTTCAACGGTTTGAGTCAGACCATAAAGTTCTTTCTTTAATGACTTTAGGGGGAAGGTAATTTGCTGATTTTCCCTCTATCACAGCTTATTTAATTACCACAAAAGAGAAAAGAGAATGATGAACCTTTCAAGTAATATTGAAAAAACTTTGGGAGACATCACTCCGATCTGAAATTTCATCGCGTCCTTGACTTCATTGACCACTATGAATGGTACAATACACCTGTACAATACTACACTCTTCTCCGTGGGACCACATTGCCTCCACATCACGTCCAATTGGGTTGCACCATGGCACGAGGAAGGAAATCAAGGGCCAAACAAGGTGATTCAGGCCCGAGCCCCAATGCCGACAACTGGAACAGCAGCCTCTACAAGTTCCTTCTCTTTAGAACTACAAAGAAAAGGGGCTACATCCCTTCTCTCGACAGTCAAGATGCAAATGAACGATCCGTTGCGGAGTGGATCAAAGAACAGCACGACGCCATCGAAAAGATTCATGTCAAAGACTCCAATTCTGCTAGGCAGTTACGCTCAAGAAGGCAACAAACAATCACAGAAGACCAAATCGCCGTCTTGAAGAGTGTCAACTTTCCCTTTGAATATAACTTCTGGGAAGAAAAATTTATGGCCCTTCAAGCATACAAAGAGAAGAACGGAGACTGCCTTGTCCCCCAGTCTCACAAAGAGCTTGGACACTTTGTCAACAATCAACGCAGGTTGAAAAAGCAAATAGTCAACGGGAAGTCAGTTGGAACTCTAACAGCAGACAGGATCGAGAGGCTCGAGAAGATTGGGTTTGTCTGGGAAGTGAGAGCAAACGCAGATGAAGCATTCGACAACAACCTGCAAGAAGTTATCGAGTTTCAAGCAACAAATGGTCATCTAAAAAGCAGAAGGCTTCATAAATGGCTTTCAAAGCAGCGAGTTGCAATGAAGAATGGAAAACTATCCAAGAGTAGACAAGCAAAGTTGGAGGCTTCGGGCATAAATTTCCAAGATACCATGAATGGAGATACAGAAGCTGACCCAACAAATGATCTGACGGAGGGCATTGCATTGTTGGAGGCAGCAGGGATTGATAACCAATTCACCATGGAAGCTGAGCTAGAAGAGCAGCAAGAAGAAAGCACTAGCGGAAAAGAGATAGAACCACAAGGGAGAGGTGAAATTTCTGTTGCTTCTGAGAACAAATTACAGAGTGAGTGATATGTTGTGAGAAATCATAGTTTGTAGAGAAACAATATTAACTTCTCATTTTAAGCAGGCCGTTTAAAGTCTGTATTGGTTCCTGACTTTGCAAACAAGCATTCAGGTATATTGAAATCTGCCACAGCAATTTTGGATCATCTCTATTTACATCCAAGCCATGCTCCATGGGAGACAGGACCTGGAATTGTTCTCACTGCTGATTCATGTTACAACAATCCAGTTCAACTCAATATTGAGAAGCCAACTTACCTGCATCAAAGTTTCAGTAAGACTGCCACTGGTATCACTTCAAAGTGTCATGCACATAGACACTGTTTCACATATGGCACTGGAAGTGGAGTTATCACACATGGGACAGCATCAAGGTAAATTCATTGTTTTTGTTGTGTATGTTTGAGAATTTCCATTGGTTAATCATTTCTTCCTTATAAAGTTACTTAGTTTACAGAGATTGGACAAAAGATATGGATATAATTGAAAAAGCCATAATGAAAGAGATGAACGAAGTTTTTGATGAGGATGAGTCTGTAAACTTGCGAGTGCATTTAAATGAATTAGAAGTTATCTCATATTTTGATAAGAAACATATCCGTTTTCATCGAGACCAAAGGTACAATTCAAAAGGAGAATTCATGGAGAGACAAAATTCTCAACAAAAGCAATCTTTGACTTGTATTCTTGCTATTGGAGATTCGAGGAGTCTTCTTTTTCAGCTCATGAGACGGAGAACAAAAGAAGAGAAAGGAAAAGGATTCGTTAAACTTAATGTTGAAGGTGCATCCAAAGAATTCAAGTTGTCTAATGGATCTCTGTTTTCTTGCACCCAGATGATGAACAGGATCAACAAAGACTTGAATTTGACAAGGAATGTCTTACATTTTTCAGCACGGAAGTAAAGGTGTCGAGTGATATTGGAATGTCGTTTGGTCTGGTTTTTAGATCATGCTGTCATGTTAAAGAAGTGACAAAGAGCACTGGACAGTTGATAGAAGCAGAACATAACATTGGGTTGCTACAAAGAACTAAGGGGAAACTTGAAGATTTTTTGGCAGGAAGGACCACAACAAAAGATGGAATGACAAAGGAACAAGCAGACAAATGGCTGCAAGCAAAGTATCTGCAGACAAAAAGTCGTCATGATCTCTAGAATAACTTTAATTTCAGATTAATTTGCACAATCAATACACATATTGTGCGTGAATCGGATTTGGTGTTGGTGGCAAGTTGACCGTCCACATGTCTCACATTGTCATCGTCTTTGCAGTTTGAAGAGTCCTTTGCTTCCTCTTCATACTCTTTCACAAGGCCTCCAAGGCCACCAATGGTTCAAATGACGGCCAGAACGCCTTGACACCAATACAACGCCAAATCCAGTAGACGATACAATCAATGTTGCCAATTTGTACATGTATCTTCGTCGTCTTCCTCCATCACCAACCCACCATGACAAATACCCTCCAACAGCAGCGACAAATGCTTGACTCCCTCCGCTCTCACAATGGTGGCTATTGCAGCAGAAATGGTGTTGCCAATGACAGGGGTTCTTATTCATTCTCCTACCATCCAGCTCATCCTTCCTTGGGCCGACTGGTTTGCTTAGTTGGCCCTCTTGCTCAGTAATGGCTAGGCGAACCATCATTGGTGCCTGCAGATACTTTCGGCTGATTGTTACGTCCTGCCTCGTCACATCTTGTCAAGCCTTCTTCCCCGCTCTCTAGCAGTGACTTCCTCGCCTCCTTCTCCTCCCAATTTGAAGGCATCTCTACCCACGGGATTGTCATCCAAGTTTGTTGCAACTAGTCACCACCTGATGTGACGCCTGACGCCCTCCCCTCCCATGATCGCCTTGCTGCTTCCATTGCTCTCAAACTCAAGAGCCTGTTGACTCCTGCCTCCGCAGTGGAGCTATGTCTATACGCCAAGGCCGGGCCCAGCGAGGAGACACCGTGCGTCTCTCTTTGCTCCGGCCTTGGCCTCCGAGCTGGGCATCGCTCCGTAGTCGTCGGATAATGAGGTTTGGGTTAGGTGGCACTGACGGCGGAGTTATCATGACGGCACAGTTGACGCGTCGACGGCAAAATAGATGTTGATGGCTATTTTTGAGGGAGACGATGGAAACGGTGGTGATATTTACTTAAGCGGCTGACACGCGATGGGGGATCGTCCATGGAGATGAAATTGAGGGATTCCTCCCCAGATGCGTTGGGGTGCGGAACTTCCAATGGTGCTGGGTTTGTTTTTCATATTGCTTCGTGGGGCTGTGTTGGCTAATACAACGTGCTGTGGCCACTGTGGCCCTTGGCTTGCACCAAGTGAAACCAAGTGACACCAAGTGACACCAAGTGAAACCGAGTGAAACCAAGTGATGTGACACCGAGTCCAAGTGATGTCGAGTGACACCGAGTGTCACCGAGTGACACCGAGTGAAACCAAGTGACACCAAGTGAAACCGAGTGACACCAAGTGAAACCAAGTGACACTGAGTGCACTCAGTTACTCCGGTGCGAGCAACCAAGAACACCCAGATCACGACTGAGCAAACCCAAGTAAGACCAAGTCGGAGAAACGGACTAATATCAATATTTTCCTTATCCCCGAAAACCCAGGCGTGACTCCAAGTGACACCGAGTCCGTAGTTTTCCAGGAGGTTGCTGGGTGGTAGGGGTATGAACTTAGTATTTTTCTCAATCGTGCATTTGGGGGAATGTCTAGAGAGCCATGCACATCTTGACAAATTTTCTAGACACTCCCACTGATAGAGTTGTGCAAAGTGTTAGAGTTCTGTGCATTTGTGCCGCAAGAAATCATATATTATCAAATAAAGACAACAGATCTCTTGTTAAAATATTTTCCACTCTTAGAATTTGTTTCATTTTATGGTTGTTGCAAACCTCTTGACCTCCTTTGCTATCATACTTGCGGTGTTGACCTGCTGTTTTCTTGTCAGATTGAGGACAAGACAGACTGCATAAAATACCGCCCTGAAAGTCCGGGTACAAAAGATTGCATATAGATTAAGTGCAAGGTTATTTATTTTGTGGGTTTGAACTTTACACTTTCGTAAGATTGATAAAAGACCACATCAGCTTTCTAGTATAAATTATTTTATTCACTGCATGCGACACATGCCCCATAACTCAGTTACCAATGCTTGCTTTGCTAATGACTGGTTCATATATCTGTCTCTTGGTGGTACATTTCAATTCTCAGGTGCCATGCAGTATCATTCCGTCTATTCTCATCAAAGACCAGGCAATGCAACAGTCCCTGTCACATAATATAAACAAGAAAATAAAATCAGACACAATTAACAATTAACATAATATGTTACTAATAATGCATCTTGAAGTCTTTGGTTTAGAATTGTAGGTCGTAGTGGACCTATCACATCTATTATTGCTGTGGCTTTGGATCACATCTATCTTGGACTCTTGGAGTTATCCACAGATGATGCAGTATTCATTGTGGTCTTTTAACCTGCTGCCCCCTGGAAGTTGACCGCTTCTTCAATCAAGACAAGATTCCTTGCCTTTCCAAATAATTGGTTATGTCTGACAAATAATAATTGTGCATATCTGAGAGGGACCACCATTGACTAGTGAGGTAGAGAGATATATTAGTTTCCAGACAGATAATAAAATGTTTAGGGCTTACCCAATTGTCCACAGGATAAAAAATAATTCCCCTCAATGGGATTTCTGAGATTAACCTATAGTGCTGATGGTCCAAAAGTAGCTGGGTTTGTTGAGTATATTTTTGTTTTTTTTAACACAAACTGTGCACCCCGCCCGAGTTCACCAATGTTGTGATGGCCAAGACAAGAAGTGGAATAAGGCTTGTCAAAAACCAATAAATTTGACAGGCATCATTGCTCTGAAATGTCAACAAAAATGTAATGTTATCTGTTGAGTAATGTCATAGTCCCAGCATAATGTTTGTAAAATCCTAATTTTTCTCCTCACATTACATGGGAGTGTGATTTCATTTTTTCTCTGGAAATGACCATGGTGCCACTCCATCATCAAACAGAGCCAACAGCACTCCTGTCTGCTACCCTAGCCAACTTATTTGCTGATGGAGAAAGTACTTACTCCTCTGGCTGCCACCACTGCTTTCTCCCACAGCCCATAAGTTGGCCTGGAAATGGCTATATTTAGGACAATTAAACAGACACAAAGTCAAAAATTACTGATTGACACACTCTTAATGATAAAATCTAGACTAGTTAACAAATAAATCCCATGTGCCTAAAAATGAAGCTATCATATTTTGCACACCAGACAATCCATTGCCATGATGTTTGTCATCACAACAAATCTACTGCACCCTCTTCACACATTTTCAATTGCACAGCAGCCAGTGTGGGATATTGTAGAATATTTAGTAAGGATTGAGTGCTGTCTCACAGGTACAAAATGATCATTCATTGAGTTGACAAGACAAGTGATGAATGCAATAATCTTCAATGTCAGAATCATCTGTTGGTTTTACCTATTATTCCATTTTCTGCTGGATTTATTAAAGATAATCAATGGGTTTGACATGATGTTGCATTGAATACTGTGGATGCATTTTGCATGAATGCAGATCACCGAGATGGAATTGTTTATTAGTGGTGTTTGTTAATTGTGATTGATTGTGTTTTAACCTCTTGTATGAATGTACTTGTCTTACTGTCAACAATTTCTGCAACTACCACCAGGGAAGAATGCCAACAAAAATTATACCATGCATCATCAAACTTTCTTGCACCCAGCACTCTGACAATACAATAACAAGAGAAAACCTGAGGAAGTCTCAATGGGCCCTCAAACAACTCAAGCAACATTCTCTAAATTGTGGGGATCCCATTGATTTGTTGGCGTTTAATAGGGTCTCTTGTTTATGCCATTGTCTTGTTTTGATGCCACAAAGTGTAAGTTTGACACCACCCACTTCATTCACCAACCATGTGCATGTCACTATCATTCATCCCCTCCAAATTGTCTTGTTGAAATTGTTTCAATGGCTGTTGTTGATCATTAGTTGCTCAAAAAGAGACATGGTTATGGCAATTATTGTTTTTAATCACATTAATTGAATGTGAATTAAATTGATACCCATTGATTGCTTTCTCATGATCAGGGTCAGCTAACAGCTAAAATGCCGTATTGCTCTGTCTATTACCTGTCTGAAGGATGAAAGCGATGTGATCGGTAGAGTAGAGAAATATTGGCAACCATATAGCCATTAATAGATCATTTTAAGGACTCTTTTGAATGATGTTCTAAATGTGATGGACCAAAAATAGCAATAAAAGTTGCTGTCAGTTGCAAGAAAAATAATGATGAATTGGTGTGGCATGGTATGATACCATACACATTTTTGGAATGAGCAATAGAAATCTTATACAACTATATACTCACCCCTTTGTGATCAAGTATTGCTTTCTTGACTGGCTTAAATGACATTATGCCACTTTAATTTTTTGGCAATGGTTGACGTGAAAGGTGGAATGAATAAATGGCGGGCTTGTTCATTGTGCAGTCTTGCTCAAGGCTGTATATTGGTCAGAATTCTGTTCAGTCTTGTAGGGTTCAATCTGTGGACATTCATTCATTACTGTCCATACGTACAAATTCCAATTGGAGTTAGCTTGTAAATGGGACCAATTGTTTCCATTCACGTTGTTGTCATGCACACTCACAAGACAAAGCTCATTGTGCGCTGGAACTGAATCTGTACCTGAAGAGCATCCGTAGCATCAGTAACTGTGATATCTTTGACTCCAGCAGTGTGCAAATTTCCCCAGTGGGGAACTCCATCACCCTTAATGGGCTTGAAGGGGAGGATAAGCACGTGTGCTTCACCCACAACCCAATGCTCCAAAGCAGACATACACATGTGAATGGGATGTACTGCTATTTCATTGCATAATGGACATACACATGGCCTTCACTCCAATCAGCCTTCACCACAGTGCAGAGATATCCCTCCTCAAAAATCCACTCGACGGTAGCCATACAGATGGCGAACTTCATTCCACCTGGCAAGACTTTTACAAGCTGTAGGTAACTTGTCAGGAAATTAGCTGTCTGGAACTCAAAGTGTGATTTCCTCCGCCCCATCCTTTTCGTTATGTTTCCTCTAACGGAAAGTGCATGAGTAGTTGGGACTTGAGGCAAGGGCAGTGTTCTCATGCCTTTTGTGACATCATCAGTAGAGTCCCTTTTGGGGATATTTTGCTGGTGGTATTCACACAAGCAGCTGCTTGCTTGAATGACATGTCTTGTTTGGTGTCATCCTTGAGGGCTAAAAGTTCTTCCTTATCTTCATCTAAAAAATTGACAAATCAATGGACAAACCAACAGATTCTTCCTAGTCCAAATAAGAAAGAGAGAGAGAGAGAGAGCTTTGAGAGAGAGAGAGAGAGCTTTGAGAGAGAGAGAGAGAGAGAGAGAGAGAGTTAGAGAGAGAGAGAGTTTAGAGAGAGAGAGAGAGAGAGAGAGATAGAGAGATATTTCGAGAGAGAGAGATGGCTTGAGAGTATGTTTCGAGAGATAGAGAGATATATATATATTCATGAGCCTCCTATAGAGAGAGAGATAGATATATATTTATGATAGATTCTCCTATATATTCCTATATATAGAGATCCAAATAGATATATATATATATATATATATATATATATAGATATATATATATATATATATATATATATATATTCTATATATAGTTAGTCTATATATTATATCCTAAGTATATATATATCCTATATATCCTATAGAGCTAGAGAGATCTCTAGAGATTCGAGAGAGATCGAGAGATCTGGAAAGAGATCAAT
This sequence comes from Cyclotella cryptica, assembly GCA_013187285.1. NCBI lineage: Eukaryota > Bacillariophyta > Thalassiosirophyceae > Thalassiosirales > Thalassiosiraceae > Cyclotella > Cyclotella cryptica. Next base: position 4,685 of record JABMIG010000170.1, on the reverse strand, counting down.
AGAGAGAGAGATTCGAGAGAGAGAGAGAGAGAGAGAGAGAGAGAGAGAGAGAGAGAGAGAGAGATTCGAGAGAGAGAGAGAGAGAGAGAGAGAGAGAGAGAGAGAGAGAGAGAGAGAGAGAGAGAGAGAGAGAGAGAGAGAGAGAGAGAGAGAGAGAGAGTTTCATTTGGTTAATCTGGAGCTAAGCCCTTCCTCACTGACTTCATGTAGGTGGTCCGGGTTTATTTCCTCTTTCAATATGTTTTGATGGAAGCCTGCTTTGAGTTCTGTGCTCCACATCTAGGTGCGGGATAGGACCATCTTTGATCAGACCAATTTGCATTTGCTATGTTGTTGTCTTATGAAATTTCTTGTCTTCTGTGTGACAATAGGCAAAATACCAATCTGTGTTTATGCTGCAATGTTTTTGTGAAAGTAAGCCGTGCTTTCTTGGAAATAGTGATTTATCTTGAAAGAGGCTTATATATCCGCAATAGCACTATAAATAAGACTATTTCGGAGAAATAAGCCTTCTTCGATGGAACTAGAACCAGCGCCAATATGGGGTGGGTGCCAATATGGGGTTTCAAGGCTCTGGCCCAGTTTCAGCACTGGACACCTAGTGCTGGAACTTGGCGAGACAGACTTGCTTTTTTAATCCCAGTTCCAGCGCCCTGGCACGGTGCCAACATGGGGACGTCAGTGTCCCAGTTCCAGCACGGGGCTTAAAATCGGTCCCAGTTCCAGCACTGGGCCAGTGCCACTATGGGGGCTAACATGAATGTTAATTAGTCCAGAGCACATTGAAAATATAATGATGGCTTCATTGAATCGACACTTTTCAGATGTTCATGATGATTTTTGTGGTGCAGATACTTGGGATTGCTTAGAAGGTCTTCTCTACAGCGAAGAACAGGAAGGACATTTTATCTTAAGGGACAAAACGAACATTGCCTCAAACAATATGCACATAATGAAAAATATTTTCAGCTAAGTCTTAAGATCCAAAAGGGGATATGAGTAGGTGTAATGAATTGTCAGCATAGCCATAAAGCATTTTACTTTATATTTTCTCATTACTCACCCATGCATCATTGGCTGGAGACTCATTTGATTAGTGAGACAGTTTATAGACGTAACATGAAATAGATGTTGTTATTATTCTTTCATAACAGATTTTAAATTTCAAGCTCGAAGTCTCAACAACATGAATATTCTATCTACTTCCGTGCTTTGGAGCGCGTAGGCAATGGTGTAGGCAAACGAGTCGGCAGTGGTGTTGGAAAGGGCGTTGGTTTGAGAGATGGGGGTAATGCTGGTTTGATTGTTGGAGGAGGAGATTGGACCGGGCTTGTTGGCGAACCTTTGACCTCAAACGCAAGGTCATCGACATCATCATAAGCTCCTCCTGGACAAGGACTTGCTACTCCGTTGTATCTAATCACAACTCGAACGGCTTGAAGACTACCCGCACCTATTGTGTACTGAGTCGAGACAGTGTTGGAACCGGATGAGGTAGGATTGACCGTACTTATCAGCTGCCACTGAGGATTGGTGGCATCGGTTGCGTAGAAAAAGTCGATAAAATCAGAAGTCGCACTGTATGCCCAAACCTTGGCAACAATCTGAACAGTGGCGCCAACTTGGACCTCTCCTCCGCCTAAAGCGGTGATCCTGACGTTATCAATTGATTCGTCTGCGTGGTAGTTACCAGAAGCACCATCCGTGCAAGCATCAAGCGTATTAGGACCATTCGGCTCAGAAGCCCCGCCGATCGAATCCCGGCTATTCAGCAGAGACCCAGAGTCACAAAATGAAGAAACCTTGGAACATTTTGGTGCTCCTAGGGCCGCGTCATAAAATGCAACCCCAATGGATGAGGTCGGGCTTAGGGTTGGTGGAGGTGTCGACTGGGGTGCGGGAGAGGATAAGGCGACGCAGCCAGAAGGAGCCCTGGAGACGACATGAAGGTACATCTTTTGAGCCTCACGGCCCGGGTCGACACTCTGATGGGCTTGGTCGTAGTTTGCAACCATGTTGGGATTTGCAGGCCAATTGGTAAGGTCGTTTACATCTCCACTTCCATCGTAGTCGGCACCAAACGAATACATGATATTGCCGTAAGATCCAGGGCACCATTGACTTAAATATAGTCAACACCAGAAGCGATTTGTTAACATCACACGTTCGGAAAAATTGTCATTGGAACGAAAGAAGTTCAACCTTTGAGTGCACGTACCAATACGACATGATTGTGCTCCAGCCATAGCCCACAGTTGTCGGACAGGCAATGCCGCAGCTATCAATGACCGGCTACCAAACCAATTACATCAAGTGTGAAATTGAACGGATTATTGAGTTGGCATAGATCGTTAGAGCAATTAGCGATCGGAAAGTGTTTGATGACTTCTCACGTCATAATAGTTCGTGTCATGAGAATGGCCACTACCAAAGTTATGTCCAACCTATTGCCAAGAAAATAAATGCTTAGCGGGCAGCCAAACCAATCACAATCACAATTTGGGTTCATTATTGCGCTGCGTACACAACTCACCTCGTGCATGAATCCTTTCATATCCCAAACCACCGGCTGGCCCATCGACGTGAAGCTTCCACTCAAGCCGCCAGTTAAGCCAAAGCCCCAATCGCTTCGACAAACTACTCCAATGTACGCAATTCCACCTCCAAGTTTCCCAAGCAAGGCGTGGTGGATGTCAACATTGGCAGCATGCCAAGTATTTCCTCCATAGTTGGTTCGCATGATGCTGAGCACGGGCATGTGAAAAAAGACAAAGGAAGTTATTCTTCTCGTTTACAGCAGTCATACAAACTAGCGCCAAGCGAACTAAATGTGTACCTTAGGGCATCAGATGTGGATGTAGCGCCATCATAGAGAGTCGACACGACAATCTTGGTCACGCGTAGATGAGTGTCGATCTCTTTCTCGTAAACCACATTGGCGCCAGTAACCAGGGTATTGACATAATTCACAGCATTGCTCAAGCTGCCTAGATTATTGACAAAGGTATTGTCGATTTCAATGTACATCTCGACTTCAAAGTTATAACTGGCGGTCTGCAGACGTCTAGATTTGTTGAGGGGGTTAACCTTGATACCACGGACAACGTTCCTTAGAGCTTCCATTGCAGAAATTCCTTTGTCTTGGTCTCCATGCCCATGACGGTCGTGAATACCATGCTTGGTGGCGAAGCGCAAACAAAGTTATGAGAACAGGCTGAGCCAACCCTGCAGTGTACAAATGCAGTACGTATCACTTGAATAGAATCTTAATGCACTAATGGTCTTACATGGTCTCCATTCACCAGCCTCCTCTCTATGCTTTCTTCCTCACCGGGAACCTCCTCAGCCACATCGCAATGCCAGTCAGACGGCGGCAATTCCATTTGCTCTTGTGCCATTGCTATACCTTCGTTCTCACCCTTGCTCTGCTTTACCGTGTAGGGCACTCTCTCACCGCGCTTGCCCTTCTTCTCAACCAATCCATGCATGTCATTCGTCTCGGGGTTGATTGCCAACATGGCAAAGGTATCGGCTCCGTCGACGGTATCGACATCAGTTACTAGTAGGGTGTAGAGGAGGATGTTGTCGCCAACAGAAAACTTCGTTGCCTCTTTCATCCTTGATGATGGTATCGAGTGACCGCAGGATGAGTCGCTTCGACAACGTCCATGGCTAGCTCGGTGCCTGCTTTCTCAGATCCTTCTTGGATTTCGGTGTGGATGGTGTAACGATCTTTGATTACTACATCTCTGCCTCTGTATTGCCGTACCATCTCACCCACGTTATCTCTGGGGCGAAGACTACGTCTTGGATTGCTGGCGGACACAAATTTATCGCACAGAATTAAGCTGCAGAACGACAGTGGCTAGGACCAAAAGTGAGGTAAAAGTCATGATGGATGTCGATGGTAGTGTGTGGTTGGCGGGTTGTGGTCAGGGGAGTAATTTGCTGCCATGCGAGGACAAAGAAAATTATAGGTCGAATAAACCATTCATAAAAATCGCTTCTTTGCATTGCCCTTGAGGGTTTGGGTATAGCAGTATGCTTGAGAAGTCGTGTTCGCGATTAGCAAGTACAAATGTTACTGTTATATTGTTGATGTTGTGATCACATTTTCAATTTTACGCTCTCTTCACAGTCTTCCAGAAAACATTATTTTTTATCTTATGAGTTTTGTTTGGGGCAATTCAACACTTTTACATACAGGTACAGTGTGTATGGTAGATAGGTACAATTGTGTGTATTGTAATGAAGGGAGAGGTGGGAGAAGAAACGGTATGGTACGATTCAATACAATAATGGTATTGTACAATACCGTAGTAGTGTGGTTGCTTTGCGCAATAACACATTTTATGTAGTGATAAGTAGGAGATTTCCTGAGTTGTGTCACGGATTAAAATTGGGAGTACTAAAAAATCAGCCCGGGCTTACAAGAGTAGTTCCCCTCTGCAACTTCCTGGAAAACCTCGTTTTGGCAATAAAAGCGAATCCAAGTAACACCAAGTGGTCTTTTTTCTCGAACGGAGAAAAAATGCTCCGTCCTACCGTCGGAGCGAACCGAGTGAACCCAAGTCATGCGGGAATGAATCGAGAATCCCGATTACCTGGTTTTCCGGCGAGCCGAGTGACACCAAGTGAAACCGAGTGGACTCGAAGTGACACCGAGTGAGCCGGGTGACACCAAG